>CM053771.1:432905007-432925880 GCA_028658325.1 Potorous gilbertii
GATATTTCACATTTTCTTCCATTTTTTCATTCTTTTGGTTTTGTTTTTTGATTTCTTGGTTTCTCAGAAAGTCATTGGCTTCCATCTGTTCCATTCTAATTTTGAGAGAACTATTTTCTTCAGTGAGCTTTTGCACTTCTTTTTCCACTTGGCTAATTCTGCTTTTGACAGCATTCTTCTCCTCATTGGCTTTTTGAACCTCTTTTGTCAATTGAGTTAGCCTATTTTTCAAGGTGCTATTTTCTTCAGCATTTTTTTGGGCCTCCTTTATTCAGGTGTTGACCCGTTTTTCATGCTTTTCTTGCATGTCTCTCATTTCTCTTCCCAGTTTTTTCTCCACCTGTCTGACTTGATTTTCAAAATCCTTTTTGAGCTCCTCCATGGCCTGAGCCCATGTGGTATCTCTGTCAGATATTTGGGATACAGAGGCTTCGACTCCCTTGTCTTTACCTGATAGTAAGCAGACCTCCTCCTCGTCAAATGGAGGAATAATCTTCTCAAGGAAATAACCGTCTGTGGTCTTAGTTTTTTTCCCTTTTCTGGGCATTTTCCCAGCCAGTTACTTGACTTATGAGAGTCCTCTCCACCCCAGCCTAGGTCTGCCCGAACTAGTGCTTGGAGTCTGAGATTCAAATGCTGCTCCCCAGCCTCAAGGATTTTGGCGGCAGGCTTTACTGCTCTTCAATGGGGACTTATCTGCTGGTTCTCAGGTGGGGGCAGGGCCGCCTCTCAGGCTCAGTATAAACCCTCAGGGGGTTTATACAGAGATACTTTGTAGTGGCGCTGGGGTGGAGCTCCAGCCCACTCTGGGAGTCTCTGGCCGAGCTGCCTCTTTCTCTGGCCGAGCTGGCTCAGCCTCTGCCGTGGTGGCTGCTTCCCAAGGGGTCCGAGTCCCGGAGATCCCCCACTCCCCTCTCAGCCTGTCTCTCTCACTGACCTGTGCGTCTGTGGGTGGAGGGACCTTCTCGGCCTCCCAGAGATTCAGGTCCCTGACGCCTGCTGGGCTCTGGTCGCTCCTCTCAGTGCTGCGTGGCCGCGGCGGGGGAGGGAAGTGCTCGGCAGGACAGGACTCTGCTCCCGTCCGGTACCTTTGCGGTCAGTTTTTCAGGGCTCTCTGCAACGGAACTCTTCTTCACTGTGTTGCTGCGCGGCTTCCACTGTTCCAGAATTTGTCAGGAGTTCTTTTTACAGGAAATCTATGGGTTGTGGGTTCGGACCTAGCATAGATGAGTCTTTCTACTCCGCCATCTTGGCTCCGCCCCCTCTGTGTCTGTAGTTCTTAACCTTGTATCTCATTTCAATCACATTCATCATTTTTTTGTGAATTCATTTGGGGTTTTCTTTTACAAATACATTGGTGAGGTTTGCTATTTCCTTCTTCAGCTCATTGTGCAGATGAGGAAACTGAGTTTCATGGGGTTACATTGATCTCAAGGTCTCACAGCTAGTGTCTGAAGTCAGATATTAACTCCTTCTCATCTTCCTGACTCCCTGCCTGACACTCTAACCATTATACTACTAAGGTTCCTTAGCAGGCTTTTAATAAAAGCTTATTGAGTGAATTATGGGTATATGATTCATATTTGCCACAAACCCAACAATGGTTCTGAATAACATTCCCTTGTGCTACACAAGTTTCAGGAAAACTGGAAAAAGATTTTTAATTAATTTCTTGACCTTTCCATGAACCTTTTATTTCTTTCTCTAGAATATTTCTATCTGATCATCAAGATTTTTTCTCCTGGACCATTCCTGATTTGGTACGTTGTTCATTTATGTAATCTTATACTTTCTGTATCCTTAATGAATCTCTCAATGATATTGAGCATTTGGATATTTGTTACTTTATTTCAAGGTGAGTTATACATAAACTTACTCTCTCACACTGTTTTACTGATTCAGTCAATGAACTTTGCCCTTTATTTATGATGAATCTATGTAGTTTTTTGAATAAAATACTGAATTTTAAAATATATAGACTGCATAATCATTTTTCCAGAATTTCCATTACTTTCAAGTGATCTCATATTCAGAACAAAAGCTTAAATATTATATATAATATGTAATTAATGTACATATGTATATATAAACATATATATGTACATATATACATCTAAGTATTAAGAGTTCTAACATATATCAAAGTATTTTCATTATGCTTTACCATTTTATTATTTTCTTCAATTTCTGAAATTCTATTATTTCTCACTCTTTTTTCAGAAGCTTGCTTAAATAAAAATGTGTATTTTATATTCTGTCATTGATTTCATTTATTATTTGTTTTCAAATGTTCCTTTCCCTTTTTATAGCTCATTTTATTCCTTTGTTAATATTTCCAAACATCTTGATGCTTTTTATATGGATCTATTATCACTAAGTTTATTTTTTCTGTTTGCAATACATTTCTTCTGGATATTTTTTGCATACTCTAATATGTTTGTTACTTTTTATTATTTAATGTATTTAAACATATTTTTCATATTGTAACGAATATTTATGCGTATTAACGTACATTTAATTCTATAGTATTTACTTATTTCATTAGGACTTTTTTCTTTTATGATGTTTTTAAATTTTTTCTTCTGTGAAATATTTTTAAAGAAATCTATATTTATATATATCATTTCTATATCATCTTCACTTTCAAAGAAAAGATTCTTCACCTAACCAAAAAGCCATCCCTTTTAACAAAAATTAAAATAAAACAACAACAACAGAAATCTGAACACCATATATTATATTCTATTCCTATAATTCTCTCACAAGGAAGTGAAATGTATTCTTTAGGAACCTGCTTAGTGAATATTTTTATGCCAAGTATAATTTGTGTCCCTTTTTCTTCTTTCTATTCATGAATTTCTAGTCCTTTGATATATTTTTTGATGATTCTTCTCACTTCACTTTATATTTGGTCACTTTAATTTTATCTCTTATTTCATATGATGAAAAGATATCACATGTGATTCCCATTTGTTTAGTTATGTCTAAATTGATGAGATTTTGTTTTAAGTTTTCATTACCATACCAAAGTGCTGTTATAAATACTTGGATGAAATTGGTATCTTTCTATTTTTGTCTTCCATGAGACATTTGACTGGCAATGAGCTTTTTTGTGTGCCAAAAGATATAGGTTTTTAATAATTTTCTTATTATAATTCAAAATTCCTTTCTAGAAAAGTTGTATCAATCTAACATTTCCACAATATGGTTTTAGTATACCTGTATTTTTACATCTACTTCAACATTATTTTATCTTGAGATATCATTACTAATTTGGTAGATATTCAGCAAATTTAGAGAATTGTTTTTATTTATATTTCTTTTATTATGTACTTGGAGAAAACTTTCATAAACTTTCTAGTTCTTTTTATTAGCTCCTCTTTTTTGGAAATCCTTTTTCATAACCATTAAGAATTTCTTTAGGTCTTAAATATTTATCTAAGATTCCTGTTTTGGATATCCCTTATTGGATATATTGGGCCATTTTTAAATCAAATTTTCTCTCTTATGCCACTTACATTTATTTTTATGCAAAATTATTATAATTTATTTTGAGATAAACTTTATGAAACACACACTTATGATCTCATTTTCACATTTGACTTGCACATTTCTTGATTTTTTTTTTATTCTGAAGGAGAGGAACTAGCCTTAAATTTGTCTATTAATTCAGCTAACTTATTGGAAGATTCTCTCTATAGTTATGATTTAGATATTGATACCCTACTATGCAAATATTCTTAACGACCTGTCTTCCTGAATGAACTACAATTTTTTAACAAATGGAGTATTGGAAAGGCTTGGTTTCTTCCGCAATTTTTTTCCAAAGCACACAGTTTTCACTGCTCCCAGTACACACTACAGAGAATTTTTATTGTAGTTTGTCCTTCATTCTCAAAGAGGACTAAGACATCATGGAGATAATGTCATGACATACAAGTGAATTGGATTCAAGTGGGGTATGAGGGTGGTGCAAAATCACCAACCTCACTTCATCCTCCAGAGAGCCATCTGGGTCAAATTTACAAGTTGTAACATTCTTAACATGTGAATAAAGATTAAACATTTCTAATGATCATTTTTCTTGTAAAGACAGAAGTTATCTTAAGAATAAATTTCATTGGAGACGTCTAGGAGCCAAGATAGCAGAGTAATAGAGAATAGTTATCTCCCTCCCCTTATTAAACTTGAAGATCCCATATAATATCTTCCCAGGAAAAATCCTGGAACTGTGAGAGCAGGAGAAGGGGTAAACAGTCTCAGCATGTGAAGCTAGGAAAATCGCTAAGAAAATTCCCTCTTTCTGTGGTGGAAGGGGACTAGTGCAGCACCAGAACTGTCCCACACAGCTCCACCCCAGCAAACAGGGAGAAGACATTCAGGCCCAGGTGGGTAAAGCCCTCAACCACCAAAATCTGGACCTAAAGCAAGACACAGCACTCCACGGGGAATTGGAAAGACACTAGCACAGATGGGATCACCAAACAATTAGCTTGCCTATGCTCTAGCACAGCAGAGGAGAACTCAGCCAGACCCGCCCTAACTCACACTTAACACAGTTATTTTCAGGGTAATCCCTGGGGAAAAAGGACTTCACCTGGTTTCTGCTTTCCAACACCAACCAGCTCAGCACAAGGTAAGCTGCAGCATTTTCACTTCCAGTTGAAAACCAACTAAGCCTCATGTTTTAGGTACCAGAACGAGGAACAAAACAGAAATGCCAAAGAGTTCAGCAATGAGACTTTACTGCCATCTGAAACTTAGAAGCAGAAAGCTTAGAAACATAGAAGTTAATGACTCTATGAGACATCAAGAATTAGACAGAATCTAGAGAACGAAAAGATTGAAGAAAATGTGAAATATCTAATTGGAAAAACAACTAACCTGGAAACTAGATCCTGGAGAGACAGTCCAAGGATTTAAGTCTACCAGAAAGGCATGTTGAAAAAAAAGAGGCTGAACATTATCTTCCAAGAAATCATCAAATAAAATTACCCAGAAATCCTAGATCCAGAGGGCAAAATACTCATCAAAAAATCCACCATTCACATCCTGAAAGGGATCCCAAACTAAAAACACGCAGGAATATCATTGGCAAATTTCAGAACTATCAAGTGAAGGAGAAAATACTGCAGGAAGCCAGAAAGAAAACATTCAAATATCAAGTAGCTACAGTCAGGGTAACACAGGACCTTGCAGCTTCTACATTAAAAAATTGGAGAAAGTGGAATATGATATTTCATAAGGTAAAGGAGATGGATTACAACAAAGGATCAATTATCCAGTAAAACTGAGGATAATATTTTAGGCAAAGAAATGGATATTCAATGAAAAGATGGATTTCCAGATCTTCCTGATGAAAAAATCAGAGCTCCAATAGAAAATTCTATCTTCAAAAGCAGGTCTCAAGAGGTATACAAAGGTAAACAGGGGTAAAAAATTGCTATTCAATATGGATAAACTGTTTACACCACTATAAGGGAAGATGATTATTGTTAATCTTGAGGATTATATATTTATTATGATATATAAAAGAGATATACATAGATAGAGGGGGAGGCATAAGATAAATGATGTCATGATAAAAATGTGACTTAAGAGTGCAAAGAGAATGTAATGGGAGATGTAGAAAGGAGGAGTCAGAAAAAGGAAAAGTACATTGCAAGAAGAGGTACAAAAATACATTACAGTAGAGAGACAGAGAGAGGGAAGTGAGCATTGTTTGAGAGTTGCTCTTATGTGATTGGGTTCAAGAAGGGAAAAAAATTTAAGTATAGAAATACAATTAGCTCCATAGGAAGTAGGAGGGGAAAGATTACATAAAAGGGAGGGAAAAAGTAATAAGGGAAAAGGGAATTAAAAGGGATGAGAGCTGAAAGAAGGGAAGGAAGTCTGAGGGAAGTAGGGGTAATAAATTAACATTCTATTGTGAAGGGGAAGGGAGAAGGGAGAACTAAAAACATATGTGGGAGAAAAGAGATGTTGGGAAAGACGCAGATAGCATTCATAACTGTAAATGTGAATGGGATGAACTCTCCCATAAATTAGAGAAGTATAGCAGAAAGGATTAAAAGTATAATCCAATAATATGTTATTTACAAAAATCATATTTGAAGTGGGGGTATATACACAGGGTAAAAGCAGAAGTTTGAAATAAAATATATTGTGCTTCAGCTGATGTAAAAAAAAGAATCCTAATCCCAATCGCAGACAAAGCAAAAACCAAAATAGGTCTAATCAAAAGACATAAGGAAGGAAAGTATGTCCTGTTGAAAGGCATCATAGACAATAAAGCCATTTTATTACTAAACATATATGCTCCAAGTGGTAAAAGCATCCAGATTCTTAGAGGAGAAGTTAAAGGAGTTACAGGAAGAAAAAGACAGTAAAACTATACTAATGGGGACCTCAACTCCCCGTTGCAAAATTTGATAAATTTAACCTCAAAATAAACAAGAAAGAAGTTAAGAAGTTGAATAAAACACTGGATATGGTAGGTATGATATATCTCTGGAGAAAATTGAATGGGGATAGAAAGGAATATACCTTTGTATATGTAGATGGCACATATACAAAAAATGACCATGTACTAGGCCATAAAATCCTAATAATTCAGTGCACAAAGGCAGAGATAGTCAATGCACCTTTCTCAGGTCATAATGAAATAAAAACTCCATGTAAAAAATGCCATGGGAATATAAACCAAAGATTAATCAGAAACTAATCAACCTAATCCTAAAGAATGAGTGAATTAAACAACAGATTATAGAAACCATTAAGAGCTTGATTCAAGAGAATAACAGTAAGGAGACAACTTAACAAAACTTATGACATACTGCAAAAGCAGTTCTTGGGGCAAGTTGTACATCGTTGAAACCCTGCATGAATAAAATAAAGAAACAGGAGATCAATGAATTGAGCATGCAGCTGAAAAAGCTAGTAAAATATCAAATTGTAAATTTTCAAGTAAGTGCCAAATTAGAAATAATAAAAACCAAAGGAGAGATTAATAAAATTGAAATCAAGAAAACTATTGAACCTATATATAAAAGTGAGAGTTGATTTTATGAAAAAAAAAGCAATAAAATGGATAAACCCTTGGTCAATTTTATTAAAGAAGAAGAAATAAACAAGACAAATTACCAATATTAAAAATGAAAAGGGTGAACTAAGTTTCAATGATTAGGAAATTAATACAAAAGTTGGAAATTGCTTTGCCCAAGTATATGGCCAGAAATATGACAATCTAAATGACATGAAGGATTATTTTTACAAAATATATAAATAGACCATATTAACAGAAGAGGAATTTGAATACTTAAATAACCCTCTGTCAGAATGGAAATTGAACAAGCCATCAATGAACTCCTTAGAAAAGAATCTCCAGGGCCAGATGGATTTACAAGCATTTAAAGAACAGCTAATTCCCATACTATACAGAGTATTTGGGAAAATTGGCGATGAAGGAGTCCTACCAAATTGTATTCATACCAAAAATATGATTCTGATACCAAATCAGGAGGAGCCAAAATAGAGAAAGAAAATTATACGCCAACTTTTCTAATGAATATAGATGATATTACATATGATATAAGCAAAATAATATAGCACCTAATCATGAGAATAATACATTATGATCAGGTAGGATTTATAATAAGGATGCAGGGCTGTTTCAATATTAGAAAAAGGTATTAGCATCATTGATCAGATTAAGTAGAAAACTAATGATTATCTCAGTAAGTGCAGTAAAAGATTTTGACAAAAAACAGGACCCATTCCTATTGAACACACTGGAATTCATAGAAATAAAGGGAACTTTTCAAAAAACAATAAGCAGTATCAGTTTAAAACTACTAGGAAACTTTATATGCAATGGGGATAAGCTAGATGAATTTCTAAAACTATCAGAGATGCAACAAGGATGTCCAATATCACCACTGCTCTACAATATGGTACTAGAAAAGTTAGGTTTAATGATAAGAAATGAAAAAGAATTTGAAGGAAATTACAAAAACCAAAGAAAAACCTAAGTTATCACTCTTTGTGGATATGATGATGTAGTTAGAGAACACCAGAGAATCAAGTAAAACACTACTTGAATAAATAAACAACTTTGGCAAAGTTGCAAGTTACAAAATAAATCCATACAAACCATCTGCACTTCTCTGTATTACTAACAAAGTCCAACAACAAGAGAAAGAAAGAGAAATCCCATTTAAAGCTAGGGTAGGTGCTAGAAAATATCTGGGAGTTTGCCTGCCAAAACAAACCCAGGGACTGTATGAACACAAGTACAAAACACTTTTCATACAAATAAAGTCAGATCTAAGTAAGAGGGAAAACATCATTTCCGTGAGGGTGGGCCGATCTAATAAAATAAAAATGACATTTCTAGGTAATTTAGGTATTTACTTATTCAGTGTCATACCAATGAAACTGCCAGATAATTATATCCTAGAACTAGAAAAAATAACTTGAAAATTTATCTGGCAGAACAAAAGTTCCAGAATATCAAGGGAACGAATAGAAAGAAGTGCTAGGGAAGATGGCCTAGCACTACCAGGTCTCAAATTGTAGTATAAAGCAGCAATCATCAAAACTACATACACTGACCAAGAAAAAGAGGAGCAGACCAGTGAAATAGTTTAGGTACTCTAGACACAGCAGTCACTCAATGAATACAGCAATTTACTTTTTGATAAACAAAAGAACTGTAGCTTCTGGGATAAAAACTCACTGTTAGATGAAAATGGATCGGAAAACTGCATAACAGTGTGGCAGAAACTGGGCATAGAGTAATACTTGACACTGTACACAAGAATAAAGTCCAAAAGAACGCATGCTCTAGGTATAAAGATTGATAGCATAAACAAATTAGGGGATTATTTGTCAGATTTATGGAGAATGGAGAAATTTAGGACCAAGTAAGAGACAGAGAACATTATGAAGTACAAAATGGATAATTTTGATTCCACTGAATTGAAAAGTTTTGCACAAACAGATCTATTGCAACCAAGATGAGGAGAGAAGCAGAACAATGGGAAAAAATTTTTGCAACATGTCTGAGATAAAGGTCTCATTTCTAAAATATATAGAGAAGTGAGTCAAATGAACAAGAATACAAGTCATTCCCCTACTCAAAACAGGTCAAAATATATAAACAAGCAGTTTTCAGAGGAAGAAATTAAAGCTATGCATATTTATATGAAAAAGTGCTCTAAATCCCTATTGATTAGAGAGGTGCAAATCAAAACAAGTCTGAGGTGCCACAGGACAACTCTCAGATTGGCTAATATGACAAAACAGGAAGATGATAAATATTAGAGAAGGTGTGGGAGAGTTGGAACACAAATTCATTGTTGGTGGAGCTGTGAGCTGAGTCAATCATTCTAGAGAGCAATTTAGAACTATGCCCAAAGGACTAGAAAAATGTGCATATCCTTTGATCCAGCAACATAGCTTCTGGTACTCTATCCCAAAGAGAACATAAAAATGGGAAAGGGTCCCCACATGGTCAAAAAAATTTGTATCAACGCCCTTTGTGGTGGCCAAAAACTGGATATCAAGGGGATACCTATCAATTGGGGAATGGCTGAACAACTTCTGGTATATGAATGTAATGGAATACTATTTTGCTATGAGAAATGATGAACAGGAAGACTTCAGAAAAGCCTGGAATGACTAATATGAACTGATGCAGAGCAAAAGGAGCAGAACCAGGAGAACTTTGTACACAGCAACAACCATAGTATTCAAGGAATTTTTCTGGTACACTTAGTACTTCATTGCAATGAAAGGGCTTAGCGGGGCAGAGCCAACATGGTGGAGTAAGAGCAACAACTCACCTAAGCTCTTGGACAAACTCGTTCGGATACCTCTGAAAAGAGAATCTGACCAAATTTTGGAGCTGTGGAATTCAGTGGGAGACAGACTGTGATGGATTCGGAGCCCAGGTTAGACTGGAAGTTCCACGGGAAGGATCTGTTCCATGGGGGTGAGCCTCCAGCACACAGAGCAGTCAGCCAGCACAGTGGAGTGTAAGGAACCCGAGAAACCTGAGAAGGGCAGGTGGAAATGGCGGAGGGGCATTGAGGATAGGAGACAAGCCAAACCGAGTCAGTGAGAGATGCTGAGCACCAGTTATCAGCACAGCAGCTCCTGAGACCTTCAACCCGAAGATTAAACTTCAGTAAGTCACATACTTGAACTTCTGGGAGCCAAGATGGTGGAGTGATCAGTAAATGCTCTCTCCTTCCCCCTTGATGACCTGGAAAGAACCATAATATATTTCACCACAAAAATCCTGGATCAGTGGAAACAGCAGAAGGAGGGCAATAATCCCAGAACACCTGAGGCTAGCAAAATAGTTAAGGGGGATCACTCCTACTGTGGCAGAGGTGAACCAGAAGGACAGAGAACCCAGGGTTGAGAAAACTCACAGTAGGACCCAGGCAAGCCTCAGCTCCAGTAGAGGAGCCCCAGGAGGGTTGGGAACACACATTAGCATCTAGGTGTGCCTCAGCACACCAGGATAAATGGGAAGACAATAGGGAAGCTGGGATCACCATCCCCTGAGCTTGCCTTTGCCTCGGTTCAGCTGAGGAGATGTCCTGTGACCAAACCACTTCTCCCCCACACTTAACAAGCTAACCCCAGGGTTGATCAGGGAAACACAAAACAAAAACCTGCTTTTAGCCTTTTCACACATTAGCTCACCACAAAGTTCTGGAGGTTCTGAATGAAAGAACCAGAAGCCACAACAATCAATCAACATCATGAACAAGAAAAAGCAGAAGGGTGAATAAAACATAGAATCTTTCTATGGGGATAAGGACCAAAACACAAACACCAAAGAGGTCAGAGCTGAGGCTGTACTTCCATTTGAAACTTAAGAAGGGACTATGAATTGCTCTCAAGAACAAGCAGCTCTCCTGGAACAGCGGAAGAAGGAAACAGAAGAAAAACTGGCCACTGATTTTAAAATTATAAAAAACAAATTCACTGATGAGAACATCTCTTTGAAAAGGAAAATTGAACAAATGGAAAAGTAAGTTCAAAAATTAACAGGAGAAAATAGCTCCTTAAAGGAAAAATTGGACAGATGGAAAAGGAGATGCAAAAGTTCACTGAAGAAAACAATTTGATAAAGATTAGAATTGGGCAAGTAGAAACTGATGACTCAATGAGACAGCAGGAATCAGTCAAACAAAATCTAAAGAATGAAAATATAGAACAAAATATAAAATACCTAACTGGAAAAATACTTGAACTGGAAAATAGATACAAGAGAGAAAATTTAAGAATTATTGGCCTGCCAGAAACCCATGATGAAGAAAAGAGTCTGGACAATATCTTCCAGGAAATCATCAAGGAAAATTGCCCAGAAGTGCTAGATTCAGAGGGCAAAATAGTCATTGAAAGGATCCACCGTTCCCCTCCTGAAAGGGATACCAAACTCAAAACCCCAAGAAATACAGTTGACAAATTCCAGAGCTATCAAGTGAAGGAGAAAATATTACAAGCAGCCAAAAAGAAACAATTCAAATATCAAGGAGATACAGTCACATAAGACCTTGCAGCTTCTACATTAAAAGGAATTGGAACCCAATATTCCATAAGGCAAAGGATTTGCGACTACAACCAAGGATCAACTACCCAGCAAAGTTCAGCATAATATTTCAGGCAAGGAGAAAGTCATTCAATGAAGTAAGGGATTTCCAGAGCTTTCTGATGAAAACGCCAGAACTCAATAGACAATTTCATCTTCAAGTGTATGTCTCAAGAAAATCATAAAAATGTAAACAGGGAGTAAAAGAGAAACAAAAACAAAAGCTTATTACTCAATTAAGACAAACTCTTTACCCCCCTATAAGGGAAGAAGATACCTGTTAATCTTGAGGATTGTGCAGCTATTATGAATTATAAAAGGGATATAAATAGAGGGAACAGGTACAAAGTGAATGATGTCATGTTAAAAATACGATTTAAGTATGAGAAGGGATTGTAATAAGAAGTGTGAAAAGGAGAAAGCAGAAAATGGCAAATTACACCACAGAAAGAAGCACAAAATTATAGTAGAGGGAAAAAGGGGAGGGAGATGAGCATTGTTTGACAGATACTCTCATCCGATTTGTTTAAAGGGGGGAACGATAAACTCAAGTAGATAATCCTAACTAGCTCTACAGGCAGTAGGAGGGGAAGGGGGAAGAAAGGGGAGGGAGGCTAAAAGGGAGGGAAGAAGTAATAAGAGTAAGTGCAATGAAAGAGAGGGGGGCTAAAAGAAGGAGGGGAACGTTGTAGGAGGAGATGGTGAAAAATGAATACTATTGAGGAGGGCAAGGGAGAAAGGAGAGTTAAAGCACAAATGGTGGGAAAGAGGATGGAGGGAAATACACAGATTGTAATCATAACTGTGAATGTGAATGGAATGAATTCTCGCATAAAAGGGAGACGGATAGCAGAATGGATTAAAAGCCATAATCCAACAATATGCTCCTTACAGGAAACACATTTGAAATGGGGGTATACACATAGGATAAAGGTCAAAGGTTGGAGCAGAATATATTGTGCTTGAGCTGATGTAAGAAAGGCAGGAGTAGCAAACCCAATCTCAGACAAAGCAAAAGTAGAAATAGATCTATTCAAATGGGATAAAGATAGAAACTATATCCTGCTAAAAGTCACCATAGACAATGAAGCAATATCATTACTAAACATGTATGCTCCAAGTGGTATAGCAGCAATGTTCTTAGAGGAGAGTTTGGGGGAGTTGAAGGAAGAAATTGAAACCAAAACTATACTAGTGGGGGACCTCAGCCTCCCCCTCTCTGAACTTGATAAATCTAACCTCAAAATAAACAAGAAAGATAATAAGGAGGTAAATAAAACTCTGGATAAGGTAGATATGATAGATCTTTGGAGAAAGCTAATTTGAATAGAAAGGAATATAAATTTTTCTCAGCAGTACATGGTACATTTACAAAAATTGACCACGTGCTAGGACATAAAAATCTCACAATCCAGTGCAGAAAGGCAGAAATAATCAATGCATCTTTCTCAGATCATAATGCAATTAAAAAATTATATGTAATAAAAGGCCATGGAAAGATAAATCAAAAATCTATTGGAAACTAAATAATCTAATCCTAAAGAAGGAGTGAGTTAAAGAAGAAAAAGAAACAATTAATAACTTCATTCAAGAAAATGACAATAATGAAACAACATAAATCTTCTAGGATACCGCAAAAGCAATTTTTAGGAGAAGTTTTATGTCTTTGAATGTCTACATAAATAAAATAGAGAGAGGAGATTAAAGACTTGGGCATGAAGCTGAAAAAACTTGATAAAAGAACAAATAGAAAATCCCCAAGTAAATACCAAATTAGAAATACTGAAAACCGAAGGAGAGATTAATAAAATTGAAATTAAGAAAACTATTGAATTAAGAAATAAAACCAGTAGTTGGTTTTATGAAAAAAATAATAAAATTGATAAACCTTTGGTCAATTTGATTAAAAAAAGAAAGAAGAAAATCAAATTACTAATATTAAAAATGAAAGGGATGAACTCACCTCCAATGAGGAGGAAATTAAAACAATATTTAGAAACTACTTTGCCCAACTTTATGCCCACAAATCCAATAATCTAAAGGAGATGGATGAGTATTTTAAAAAAAATACAAATTGCCCAGATTAACAGAAGAGGAAATTGAACACTTAAACCACCCCATCGCAGAAAAAAAAAATTAACAAGCCATCAATGATCTCCCTAGGAAAAAATGTCCAGGGCCAGATGGATTCACAAGTGAATTCTGTCAAACATTTAGAGAAAATAATTCTAATATTATATAAACTATTTTTGAAAATTGGGGAAGGAGTTCTCCCAAATTCTTTCTATGATATAAATATGGTTTTGATGCCAAACCAGGAAGAGACAGAACAGAGAAAGAACATTATAGACCAATTTCTCTAATGAATATAGATGCAACCATTTTAAATAAAATTTTAGTAAAATTAATGCAGCATCTTATCACAAGAATAATACATTATGATCAGGTAGGATTCATGTCCAGAATGCAGGGCTGGTTCAATTTTAGGAAAACTATTAGCATTATTGATCATATCACAATAAAACTAACAAAAACCACATGATTATCTCAATAGATGCAGAAAAAGCTTTCGACCAAATACAACACCCATTCCTATTAAAAACATTGGAGAACATAGAAATAAAAGGAACTTTCCATAAAACAATAAGCAGTATCTACCTAAAACCTTCATCAAGCATTATATGCAATGGGGATAAGACAAATGCATTTCCCATAAAACCAGGGTAAAACAAGGATGTCCATTATCACCACTATTATTCAATATGGTCCTAGAAATGTTAGCTGTTGCAAGATAGAGAAGTTAAAGAAATTGAGGAATAAGAATAGCCAAAGAAGAAACTAAGTTAGCACTCTTTGCTGATGATATGATGATATACTTAGAGAATCCAAGAGATTTTAGTAAAAAACTACTTGAAATACTAAACAACTTTGGCAAAGTTGCAGGTTACAAAATAAACCCACACAAACCTTCTGCATTCCTATACATCAGCAACAAAGTCCAGCAGCTAGAGATAGAAACAGAAATCCCATTTAAAACTAGGGTAGATAATACAAAATACTTAGGGGTTTACCTGCCAAAACAAATCCAGGGATTATATGAATACAATTACAAGACACTTTTTGCACAAATAAAGTGAGATTTAAATAAGTGGAAAAACATCAGTTGTTCATGAGTAGGTGGAGCTAATATAATAAAAATGATAATTCTACCTAAACTAATTTACTTATTTAGTGCCATACCAATTAATTGATCAGATAAATATTTTCTAGAGCTGGATAAAATAATATCAAAATTCATTTGGAAGAACAAAATGTTCTAAATCAAAGGGACTAATTAAAAGAAATGCTTGGGAAGGTGAACTAGGGCTACCAGACCTCAAATTGTACTATAAAGCAACAGTTATCAAAACCACTTAGCATTGGCTAAGAAATAGAGGGGTAAACAAATGGAATAGACTTGGCACTCAAGACACAGTAGGCAAGGAATATAGCAATGTCCTGTTTGAAAAACTCAAGTACTCCAGCCTCTGGGATAAGAACTCACTGTTCGACCAAAAATTTCTGCGAAAACTGAATAACAATGTGGTGGAAACTATGCATAGATCCATGCATGACACTGTACACAAGAATAAAGTCCAAATGGTGACATGATTTAGGTATAAAGAGTGATACCATGAATAAACCGGAGAACCAAGGAATAGTGTATTTATCAGATTTATGGAGAAGAGAAGAATTTTTAATGAAAGAAGAGATAGAAAGCATTATGACATGCAGGATGCATAGTTTTGATTACATTAAACTGAAAAATTTTTGCACAACCAAACCCAATGCAACCAAAATTCGGAGGGATGTATTAAATTGGGAAAGAATTTTTATGGCTAAGCTCGGGGGTAAAGGCTTCATTTCTAGAATATATATATATAGAGAACTGAGTCAAATATATCACTATACAAGTCATTTCTCAATTGATAAATGATCAAAGGTTATGGACAGGAAATTTTCAGAGGAAAAAATTAAAGGTATTTATAATCATATGAAAAAATGCTCTAAATCACTATTGATTAAAGAGATGCAAAGCAAAACAGCTCTGAAGTACCACATCACACCCATGAGATTGGCAAGCATGACAGAACAAGAAAATGATAAATGATGGAGAGGATGTGGGAGAGTTGGAACACTAATTCATTGTTGGTGGAACTGTGAGATCATCCAACCATTCTGGAGATCGGTTTCGAACTGTGCCCAAAGGGCTACAAAAATATGCATACTCTTTGACCCAGCAATATCACTACTAGGACTGTATCCCTAAGAGATAATAAAAATGTGGAAGGGTCCCATATGTACAAAAATATTTATAGAAACACTCTTGGTAGTTGTCAAAAACTGGAAGTTAAGGGAATGCCCATCGATTGGGGAATAGCTGAATAAATTATTGTATATGAATGTAATGGAATACTATTGCACCATAAGAAATGACAAACAAGAAGACTTTAGGGAGGCCTGGAAGGACTTAATATGATCTGATGCTGAGCGAAAGGAGCAGAATCAGGAGAACTTTGTGCACAGCAATGACCACAGAGTGCGAGAGTTTTTTCTGGTTGACCTGGAACTTCCTAATAACGCAAGAACTTATTAAAAAAGAAATCCCAATGGTGGTTTTCTAAGGCCAATGCCTTCCACACTCAGAGAAATATGGAAGTCATTTGCAGAATGTAGCAGATCATGTTTGTGTGTGTTTTGTGTATTATATTATGATTTGTTACATGATTTCTTTCATTTATTTTAGTTCAACTACATAGCATGACAATGGTGAAAACGTACTCAATGGGAAAGTATATGTAGAACCTATATAGATTGGAATGCTGTCTTAGGGAGGGGAGGGGTGTAGTGGGGGGTAGGTATGGGTGGTTAAAATCTTAATTTTGTGGTAGTGATTGTAGAACATTTAAAATGATAATAAAATTAATAAATTTTTAAAAAAGTACTTAAAATATTTTCAATGAATTCCTGAGGCAAAATACCTTCCACATCCACAGAAAGAACTATGAAATTGGATCACAAATAGAAGCAGAAGATTTCCTTTTTTTCTTATGTTTTGTTTTGATTTCTTTCATTTTATAATTTCTCCCATTCATTTTAATTCTTCTATGCAACATGTAATAAATAGGAATGTATATGTAGAATGTGTAGAACCTATATATGATGGTACGCTCTTTCAGGGAGGGAGTATGGAGTGAGGGAAGAATGAGGAGGAGGGGAGGGGAAATGTAAGATATGTCGAAGTGATTTTCGAACACTGAAAGCAGATAAAATAATTTAATATAAAACAGAATAAATTGCATCTTTGAATACTACATTATTGTTATCTTACTGAACAGCATAAATAGTTCTGTTTCGCTTTATTCTATTAGTTTCTTATCTGCTTTTGCAATTTGTATTATGTAATATCAGAAAGAAAAATAGGCACTGAGAAGATGACCAGCCAGTTTTAAATCTTATTTAAGTGGAGCTTTCACTTTGAAGTGATTTTTCAGAAATTTTTGAAAATCTTTTAACTGTTTCACTTGTGTTGCCTTTTCCAGCCATTTATATAAACAAGAACTTACATAAACTATCAATCAACTTGATTTTCATCAGCTCAATTTATAGTGATGATTGATAAATGAAATATACAGATAATACAAAATTAAATACAAAGATACAAATATAAAGCATAATATTGTCATTCAGTTGCTTTCAGCTTTTTAAAAAAAAATTTTGTTGTAGTCCAACTCTTTGTGATCTCATTTAGGTTTTTCTTATCAAAGATACTGAGATGATTTGCCGTTTTCTTCTCTATCTCATTTTGCAGATGAGGAAACTGAAGCAAAGATATTAAGTAATTTGCCCAGAATGATGCTGCTAGTAAGAATCTGCAGCTAAATTTTAACTTGGGAAGATCTGTCTTTTTATCTCCAGGCCCAGAACTTTTTTCACTCTGCCACCTAACTGTCCCAGATACATAGGTAATCAACTTGAAGTAAGGCAATTATTGACTCTTAAGCTTTTATCCCTTTGCTTTTACTATAGTATTTAGGAACCATGGGACTTCTTTTAAATATGATAATATGATTTCTCCGGTAACATATAAATGGTTTTGGTGCATGAGGTCAAACACTTATTTCAGAGCCACTTTTTAATGTTAAGTATAACTAGCTCATGATTTCCTGAAATAAAGTGATCAGAATTTATAATTTAAAACAGCTATCAAGACTGAAAATCATTTCAATAAGTAAAAATGTTATTGAAACAATTAGCCAAATATAGGCATCTCAAAATGTAGTTCCAAATACTAATGACTAAATCGATATATTTTCCCCAAAGTTTGTTTCAAGCTATGTACTTACAGAAAAAAGAATATTACTTTCTAGCTTATTGTACTGATTTAATTTCTGTTAATTCATGTTAGGTTTGAATGTTTTGAGTTATTCAATTACACAGAGAAAATCCTTAGTTAATAAAAGTTTAATACAATTTAAGCTTTCCAGGACCATTAAATTTCACTTTCATAATGCTATCAAATGCACATATCACTGGAAGAGATTCAGAATTTAATCCTTAGGCATTCTGTAATTTTAATAAATGCAAATCTGTGGAGGAATAAAAGATAATTCAAAAATCAGGTGTTCTATATTACTATAATTCAGAATGACAAAAGTTTGTCTTCGTGTAGCACCTTCAGTACAGCTGAAATGCTGAAAATTTTAAATTAAAATTACCTAACTTCTAGGCAGTTATTTTAATTGTAATTGGTAACAAGTTCACAAGGTTACTTTCCAATGTTATTAAGTTTAAAAGCACAATCTTGGAAGACATATATCTGACATTCTTTCTCTATTATTCTTTTACTTTTATCTATTTGACAATTTAAATTATCATGTGTCCGATATACTTTGGTTGTAACAACGAAATCACTAGCAGGAGATTATATTTTCCTAGAGTCACATAGAAGTAGAACACAAACTAAGATGGATTCTTAGAATATATATGATAAAAAAGTTTGTTGTAAGTAACTTGAACTTTGAAATTTGTTAGACTTTGAAGAGTTAGTAAAGACTAAGTTAAAAGTATAATATAGTTATCACAAATTGAAACATTTTAATATACACAGAAAATGTTTTTAAATAATCTCAAAGCATTTTAAAATATTGGATATGGTGCAAACTCCTTATGAAAAAGACACAAACCCTTCCAGCTCCATCTGACGCTCGCCAACAGCTTCTCCCCTGACACTACCCACTTCGTGGAGAAAATGCTCCCTGTTATTTCACTCGTGCTAATGGGCATGTTCTAGAAGCTAGCTTGGAAGAGTACTTTTGGCAGCTGGGAAATTTGAGAACGATGCTTCACTTGATTTTAAGAAATGTCGTTTTCATCAGCTTGAGGATGACCGTTCCACCACAGCAATTCTCACTAGAGAGTAACGACTCAATTACCATAAGATCATACTGATTCTTCATTGGATGGAATTGAATGTGGACCAGCTGTATAACCAAAATTTGATCAATGGCTTTTGCTCCTTGTATGGTGGTCAGGAAGCTTGTTGTTTAGGGCTTGAAGCTGGTATAAATCCTTCAGATCATGTGATTACAGCCTATTGAGCATATAACTTTACTTATACTCCTGGACTTTCCATTCAAGAAATCCTGGCAGAGCTTATAAGAAGAGATGGAGGTGCTAAAAAAAAAAGGGAGGATCTATGCACATGTATGCCAAGAACTTCTATGGTGGCAGCTGTATTGTTGGAGTTCAGGTAACTTTGGGAGCTGGTATGACGAAACAGATGAGACCTATTTGACTTTGTACAAAGATGGTGTTGCTAATTAAGGTCAGAACTCACAATATGGCAGTTTTGTGGAACTTGTATTTTCATTTGTGAGAATAATCAATCCAGAATGGAAATTTCTGTAGAGAAAGCAGCAGCCAGCAATATTATGAAAGAGGAGACGTTATTACAAGAATAAGGGAAGATAGTAAGGATATTCTGTGATTCATGAGCCAATAAAATTTGCAGCTGTCTACTACAGATCAGGAAAGGGTCCCATGTTTATGCACATACATATGTATCATTATCACGCACATGGCATGAGTGACCCTGGTGTAAGAAATCAAAAAATTCAGAAAGTGAGGCAGAAGAGTGACCCTATCATGTTTCTCAAGGATAGAATGGTGAACAACCTTGCCAATATTATTAAAGAAGACTGATGAAGTTAGGAAAGAGATGGAGGATGCTGCCAAGTTAGCTATGACCCAGAGTCACCTGGGAAGAATAAAGCTATAACATCTACTGCACAGAGCCACATTTTGAAGTTAGAGGTGCAAATCCGTGGATCAAATACAAATCTTTTAACTAAAAGGAACTATGTGTTCAAACTTAAATAATGCCTTTAACGAGACGTTATCTTGTGAAGTTTTAGAAACTAATTGTTACATAGAAGGTATGTTTGAAACCTTCAAAAATAAATATTTTGAATTGTATTTATTTTTTTTATTAAATAAATATATTTAACTTCTTACATTCATTTTCACAAGATTTTGGGTTCCAAAATTTTCTCCCCATTTGTCCCCTCCTTCCTCCCCAATACACTGGACATTCTAATTACACATATCACCAATCTGCCCTCTCTTCTATCATCCCTCCCTTCCCTTACCCCACCTTCTCTTTTGTCCTGTAGGGCCAGATAACTTTCTATTCCCCATTACCTGTATTTCTTATTTCCTAGTAGCAAGAACAATACTCAACAGTTGGTCCTAAAACTTTAGGTTCCAGCTTCTCCCCATCCCTCCGTCCCCATCCATTCCCTTTGGGAAGGCAGGCAATTCCATATAGGCCATATCTGTGTAGTTTAGTAAATGACTTCCATAATAGTTGTGTTGTGTACGACTAACTATATTTCCTTCCATCCTATCCTGCCCCCCATTGTTTCTACTCTCTCTTTTGATCCTGTCCTTCCCTGAGTGTTGACTTCAAATTGTTCCCTCCTCCCATTGCCCTCCCTTCCATCATCCCCCCCCAACCCTGCTTATCTCCTTCTCCCCCAATTTCCTGTATTGCAAGATAGGTTTTCATACCAAAATGATTGTGGATTTTATTCCTTTCTTTGGTCAAATGTGATGAGAGTAAACTTCATGTTTTTTTTTTCTCAGCTCTCCTCTTTTTCCCTCCACTAAGAAGTCTCCTGCTTGCCTCATCTATGAGAGATAATTTATCCCATTCCATTTTACC
>CM053771.1:432926380-432950354 GCA_028658325.1 Potorous gilbertii
GCCAATTGAGTTAGCCTATTTTTCAAGGTGCTATTTTCTTCAGCATTTTTTTGCGTCTCTTTTATTAAGGTATTGACTCATTTGTCATGCTTTTCTTGCATCTCATTTCTTTTCCCAGTTTTTCCTCCACCTGTCTAACTTGATTTTCAAAATCCTTTTTGAGCTCCTCCATGGCCTGAGCCCATGGGATATCGATTTCAGATATTTGGGATACAGAGGCTTTGACTCTTATGTCTTTACCTGATGGTCAGCAGATCTCTTCGTTGTCAGAGAGGTATGGCAGAATCATCTTCTCAAGAAAATAACCTTCTATGGTCTTAGTTTTTTCCCTTTTCTGGGCATTTTCCCAGCCAGTTTCTTGACTTCTGAGAGTACTCTCCACCCCAGCCTAGGTCCCCCCAGGTAGTGCTTGGGGTCTGAGATTCAAATGGTGCTCCCCAGCCTCAGGACTTTTGGCGGCAGGCCTGACTGCTCTTCAATGGGAGCTTATCTGCTGCTGCTCAGGTGGGGGCAGGGCTGCCTCTCAGGCTCTGTTCCCTCAGGGGGTTTATGCAGAGATCTTTTGTAATGGCGCTGCTGCCGAGCTTCTGCCTCCTCTGGGAGCCTCTGGCCACAGCTTTCTCTGCCTCTGCCAAAGCGGCTGCCTCCTGAGGGGGTCTGAGTCCCGGAGATACCCTGCTCCCCTCTCAGCCCATCTCTCTCACAGACCTGTGCATCTGTGGGTGGAGGGACCTTCACGGCCTCCAGAGATTATGGTCCCTGAAGCCTGCTTGGCTCTGCTGGATCCTCTCAGTGCCGCGCAGCGGAGGCAGAGCAGGGGAGGGCTCTGCAGGGCAGGACTCTGCTCCGATGGACCCCTGGGGTTGGCTTTTCAGGGCTCTCTGCAACGAAAATCTCCTTCACTGGGTTGCTGTGCGGCTTCCACTGTTCCAGAATTTGTCGGGAGTTCTTTTTAGAGGAAATCCATGGGCTGTGGGTTCGAAGCTAGCAAATGTGAGTCTTTCTACTCCGCCATCTTGCCTCTGCCCACCAGATTGTATTTAAAAGATACCAAATATATACGCTAATTTCAAGGGTAACTAGTTACATCTGTTCTTTATTTGTACATTATGGTAATTGTTTTAACAGAGGAAGAGAACCAGGAAGGAAGGACGGAAGGAAAGAAAGAAGGAAGGAAGAGAGGAAGGAAGGAAGGAAGGAAGGAAGGAAGGAAGACACAAACATGTTCTTTGCCCTCAACTGGCTAACCTGTAGGAATCTTGAAAATAGTTTAAAAGACTTGAGCTAACAATACAAAAGGCACAAATGCATATGTATACGTGTATGTATAAATACATATGCATTTAAATAAATATATACAAATATATAGTAAATATATACAAACATACAATATATACATATTTACTATATATACACACATACACATAATATGCACATATACATGTATACATACATTCATATACACACATACACACATATATACATATATATGTGCTTGCATATATGTGTACATGTGTGTGTGTATATATATACAGGCACACACACACACATACACACACATAGGACTCATCCCTGCTTGGAGGAGTGCGACCTCCTTTGTTTCTTCCACTGCTTTAATGTTTGCACTTGGTTCCACAGCTTCCAAGCTGCCAAACAATTCCAGCTACTTTGGGGATCTATATGTGAGGTGGAAATGCTCTGTGAGCAACAGAATCATCAGGGCCAAGGATCATGTTTCTTTCCAGATATGCATGGCTGAGCTTGACTAGGTCACATGTATATTCAATGGCCATTTTAAAACTTTTGCAATTTGTGGAGCATTGTAGAATCAGAGAATATGATGACTCTTTTCTCTGGCTGGTGAGAAATGATGGTATCATTTCCAAGAAAGTCTAATTAAATAAATCTTTTGGAATATTTCTTAATAAATCAGAAAAACAGCAAGAAAGGAAAGTGAAAAAGAAAAGTAATTTAGCAGAAAATGAAAGTCAGCAAAATTTTGACTTTTGATCAAATAAGGAAATCCCTGAGTCTTTGATTTAGTCTGAGGAGCTATAGTAAGTATATAGTCATATGCCCAGACAAGGCAAATAATATCCTTTCTTTATCTACTGAAAAAAAAAACAAAAAACAAAAACGTGAATTTCTTGGTCAGAGGATGAATTCTTCTTTTCCTGCGTCTTCATTTTTCTAGCTGATTGATGAGAGAGACAGTGTATTAAAATTTTCTTATTTTTATACCTTCTCAATTCCCTTCTCGTTTTGCTGTTGAATCATTTCAGTCATGTCTAACTTCGTATTTTCTTTGCAAAGTTCTGGAATTTTTGGCCATTTCCTTCTCCCATTATATTTCATTCATGTCTGACTATTTGATGGCATTTGGGGTTTTCTTGGTGAAGATACCACAGTGGTTGCCATTTCCTTCTCCACCTCATTTTACAAATGAGGCAAGTTTTGCAAACAGAGTTAATAAGTAGCTACAATATCAAAATAATAATAGGAAGTAAGATTTCAAAGGAGAACCTAGAAGTCACTTACAAACTTTCCCATAGATAAAAAGGTACATGATGGATATTTGAAATCTGTATCATAAATCAACTCAAAATCACAACCTTAAATTATGTATTAGAATTTGAGAAGCCTGCTAAGCCTTGTTGTGCAAAGTAGGCTTTTGAGTCATGCTAACTGCCATGGTCTATAAGTCTCCAGGCATCCAAAGTAAAACAAGCAGAACACCAAATACTGCTTATAACTTTAAGGTTGTATGGATGTTAATAACTAACCATAAAGTGTTGCTGATAACTATTCAGATAATGCGAGTGTGTCAAAGAACTAACCCTAACCCCAAGATGTCACAAATAAGAATTGATCTGCACCTCATCAAAACTATAAAAGTATGAAACAAGACTCCTGAGCAATCTTCTATCTCTCTCAGAATCTTTACTTTTGGGTACTCTGAACAACAGTAAAGCATTAGATAAATGACTCTGTGTGCCTCTTCACATCCCCATTTTTTTCTCCATACTACCTACTTTTTGACACCATCCAAGCCCATGCCCATGTCATTTGCCTCTTCACCTTCTCCCTAACACCAATTTTTTTTTTGTATTTTCTGTGTTGTTTCCCCTATTTCCTCTGTGCATTATTAAAGTATGATTGAAGCATTACTCTCCACTGCCATAGTAGTGTTTCCTGATTATATCAAAAGAACTGGTTATACTTATCCCTTTTAGTAATTCCATATATCAATTAGCAATTCAGATAGTAAAGAGATACATTATCTAGATGAGAGTAAGTAGGAAAGGAAACATAAAAGATACCAAGTCTAGGCTTGAAGACTAAACTATAAGCTCTACTACTCATTCATTAAAGGAAAACAACAAACCATAGCAAAGACTTTTGAGTATACAGGAATAACTAATTTATCTATACATTGGGTTTTGAGTCGTGTGAAGGCAAGATATGCTAGAAGGGATATGTACTTTATCTTTTCTGGAAATAGAAATAATTTTATCTGATGGCCAAGGTTTGGATTATAAGTTTATTCGGCAATTTTTTGCTGTGATAAATAAAATCTGTCCAAGATACAATGTTTTGTAACTTGAATATTTGCAGAAATGCTAATGGACCCCTTTGGGAAAGACATCAAATAAAATATAATGTTCCCAAGGTAAACTCTGCGTGGGGGTAAAACAAATCAAAGAGAATATTATTGGGATTTGTCCCTTTTATATCTAGGCAACATATTCATTTGCTCCTTATCGTTATGTAAGTTGTGATGTGTTTACCTAAAACTAATTTCTTTCATACTGCTATCCATGATCAACAAATTAGAAAAATATGAGGGAAAATAACCTATCAAATCTACAAATAGAAGAAAAGTTCTTAATGAAACAAGGATGAAAAGTTACAGAAGACTAAGTGGATAATTTTAAATACATAAGATTTTTTAGAATGTACAAGAAAACATGATAAAGCTAGGAGTAATGAGAAAATATTCACTGGGAAAATCCTTTGCAAAAAGTGTCTCTAAAAAGATCTTATTTCATATATTTGTATGTATATATACACAGATATATACACTTGTAAATATAGGTATAGTCATATGGAATTGGATCAAGTTTGTGGATATCTGTATGAATACCCACATATATATATACATATATATATATATATATGTAAAGTAGCAATAATAACATTTTATAGCACTTCCTATATGTTAGGCACTATCCTAAGCACTATATTATTGTTATCTTATTTGACACTGACAACTCTACAAGGTAGTGCTATTGTTATCCCATTTTACAGAAGAGAAAACTGAGACAACAGAGCCTATGTAACTTCTCTAGACAGACACAGCAAGTAAGTATCTGAGATTGGATTTGAACTCGTCTTCCTGTCCCTGTGCCTAAAGCTATATCCACTATATGTCACCTAGCTGTACACAGTGAAATACTACATGCACAAAAAGTATTAGTATTATTTCAAAAGATAGTTGTATCCTCTAATGGATAAGGCACTAGAATTAGATTCAGGAAACTTAAGTTCAAACCTTGCCTCAGTCACTTAATAACTGTGCTGTCATGAACTAATCAGAATCTCAGTCTTTCTCTGCATAATAGGAAAAAATTGAAAATTAAATCACTCAACTAGTTATTATAAGTAAATCAATGGGAACACTTAATAATATTAAAGATTTAATGTTTAAAATGTCATGCAACTAACGGGACGGAGGAAATACCACATTTTATGAAGAATGGGCTTGTGAAAAACACTGAAAAGAAAAACAATATTGCCTTTTCCCTATGTCCAAACAGAAGCTAATTCACTAATTCTACTTCCACATTACTTTTCGTATTAATTTTCCTTTTCCTTACCATTTACATGACCACAGTCCTACTTCAGCATCATCCTGAACATCTCAGTTCAGTTGCTGGTTTCTATGTTAAACATTTGCTAATCATTTTCACTTTTTGTATTCTCTCTGCCATCAGAACAAAACGAAATCTTTACTTACCTATTTTCATATTGTATATAAGCTTAAATATATGTTCCTTGAGGTTCAAACCTTATCACTGTTTGTTTTTCTGTAAATAAATGTTTCTAGATTTGTTTTCTTACTCAGTTGAATGCTAATTTAATTATTTTATTCATTCAAAATTTTATGTGCCTGTGAACTCATTGAATTGGGTACTAACTAAAATAGTGCATTTTGTAAAATGAGGTCTCATTCTATGTAATCATTGTCCAGGTTCCCCAAATATTCTGCTGAAATTCCTTTAGACTTCAGTATCTTTCAGGAGCACTACTACAACAGGAATTGGTCCTGAATCAATGGGTTATCTTTTTGTTTGCATCCATACATTTTTACAATAATTTATTTTATAATATTTAACTCTTTTTTCCTTGCCTTGGAATGACCTGTCACACTGATTATTTTGATAATGTGGTATTCCATACATATTCAGGTCTATATAACCATAGATCAATCAATCAATCTGGAAGTATTTATGAAGAGTCTAATATGTTCTAGGCAGTAGAGATGTTGAACCTGTGTCTATCCTGATCCAGCTTACATTCACTTGGAGGAGACAATGTATGTATCTTAAAAAAAAATAAAAATAAGGTAATTTTGGAAGGAGAACACTACCAGCCACAGAGATGAGGAAAAACTTGAACTGAGCTTTGAAAGAAGTAAAGAATTCTACAAAGTAGAGGGGGAAAAGAAAATTGTGATTCCTCTTCTATAGTTTGTCTCCTACTATCCCACAAGACATTGAGTCATATTTTATCTTCTTCCAAAGGTCTTGAGAATTTGTCCCCCAAAACTCATAATCACACCAGTCAGTCAGTGAATAAATAAATGTTTGTTGAGAACCTACTTTGTGTCAGGCAGTGAGCTGAGTTCTAGGGATACAAAAAGTTAAAAAAAACAATCTCTTCCCTCAAGGAGCTTCATTATGTACTACCTCTGTGTGTACTTATTCTGTTATTCTTTCCCCTTTATTTCTACTTTTTTTAGTTTGATTTATGATTGTTTTTTATGCAACGAATTGAGAATGGGAATACCGTAGTCCTGGTAGAAGAAGAAGAAGAAGAAGAAGAAGAAGAAGAAGAAGAAGAAGAAGAAGAAGAAGAAGAAGAAGAAGAAGAAGAAAAAGAAGAAAGAGAGAGAGTTTTTGTTAACAACCTTTCTTAAGACACCATCAGTTTTTCTATGCCAGTTACAGATTTCTTTTTTCTTTTCTTACTGGCGCCATTTTAAATCTTACAAGGTGGCAGCCTCAGAGATTTTTACACAGACATATAAGACACAGATACAAACAGAAAGCAGAGATAGTGATAACTTTTCTTTGTCTTCCAGATTATACAGACACCATGAATTATTCTAGTTTAGTGGTTCCATAGGATGAAAACTGGACCTGAATACCAGTGAACCAATGAAAATACCTTCTATACCCACGTTCATCTCTTAAGTGGTGTCCCACCAAAGGATATGGAAGAAAAAAAATTGTGTGTGTGTGTGTGTGTGTATACATACATATATGGGTGTCATTAATTACATTTCCAAACCATCACAAATTAATATTATTAATAGAAGACTGGGCTTACTAAATGTAGGGGCTGGTTGACTTGTGATCTCATACTGTTGTGAGGCAACCCCTACCCTCGGGAAGGGTAAATGAAATTTCCCACTATTTTTTAGCATTCTCTTCCCTTGATCTAATCTGGCATGATAAGAGTTAACAATTCACTATAGTCCTAGCTGAATGATGAATTGGGACTGCAGGGCAAAAAATTAATCTTAAGGGTTCTAACCTTTACTCAAGGAAATTTTACTTCTGTATCTACTCCTTAAGAATTTATTTGAAAGAGAGGACATTTGAATCTATCAGCTGAAGTGAGGGAGACTTCTGACAACTATCCGTCCAGTGGCTCCAACTCCCCTCCATTCTACTGGAGAGTTCAAAAGCTTTATCTCTGCTGAGGTGTCTCTTTTTCAGATCTATGCATTTTGCCAAATAATATAACAAATCCTGATCTGTTTTAAACATCCATTTAGGAGTGACATGTTTCACTTAAAATATGACCACAATAACTACTTCTCGGTTATTTCCCAACTATACAAAAAACTTCTCTTTTAGGTGAGGCATGAGATAATGAAAATGGTAATCAGCCTGCCTCTGATATGAGGGAAAAAGTTTCCCTGACCTCCTCTTGTCTTTCTCTCCACTTTCACAACTTGGCCAGGGGTCGAAGGTAGAAAGAGAGAAAGTTTCACCAACAACCTTCCAACAATTTCTAAAACTTTTATGCTTTCCTAAAAACTGCACATACGTTATTTCGTAATCTAAAACTGCCTTTAGCAATATAAGATTAGTTTCTCTCTCCCATACTCTTCCCTGATGCTGCAGCCATCAGAAAGAAGGGATGAGGGGGAAGAAAAAACATGGGAAAGAGATTAACACACAAAGACGCTCACACAGAACATAGAGACAGGCTACATATAAAGACATTAAAAAAGAATTGAGAAAAGATTGTCAAAAATCCTCTGCACAAATTACACCTATGGCTTGATTTCTTTTACTTTGTTCCAAACGTCCTTTGTGAAATTCAAATTTCCACGTTAAGTCATCTCTTTCAAGAGTGGTTTTATCTAAATTGCACCAATCAGTGGGGCATAGGGCTGTCTGAGAAATGCTGTCTAGAAGAGACTGAATGTAAGGATTACTTGGTCCATAATTGATTGCCCCTTGTTTTAATTCCTTTAAAAATTTAGAATCCAGAGAGGTGAATTCACTTGCAACTCCTCCTGGGTTAATAGAATGTGGAGTTTGTGTGCCTGAGGAATTTCGAGAGGAAATCTGCGTTTGTCCCTCAAAGCCCCTCTTCTCCGCCAAACATAGTGGGTCTTTATGAGATTCACAAAACTATATGGATTTCCTAAGGATTTGGTCTATGAAATTCAAACTGTTCTCCATCCATTTTCCAAGAATCAATATCACAAGGATTTTCGGGAAGCCAAGGAGATACCTTGTATACTATCTCTAGGAACATTTTAACTTGAGAAGGGTTTAGGGAGCAACCCTGTTCTTTAGCATTTTGTAAATAAGCCTTGCATAATATTCCTTTTCTTCTGTTCCTAGTTTCTGCCTCATGATAAGAAAATTTATACTTATTTCTCTGAAGTCTTCTTTCTCCTCCAGAAGTACTGTCTGGAGACTTCCCTCCTCTGGGAAGGTGTGTACAATGAACGCCCTGTGTCTCGGTCCGGAACTGTGGGTGACATTCCCGCCCAAAAGATCCCCTCGGATCCTATGCCTTCCCTTCTCTCGACTCCAGAAGGGGCTCCACAGTTGGGTGCCAATTTTTGGGGTAACGGCCAGCTCAGCGAAGAGACCCCTGACCAGTGGGACATCTCGAATCTCAGGCACTCAGTGATGAGGCAGGAGACAGAGATGTTGCAAGCTCCATTAATTGTTAGCAAGTACAAGCCTTATATACTATTCACTCATAAGTTTCATACTTGCGGTAAGCTAGTGATAACATTTACTTTTACCACTCCTCCTTAAAATACAGATATCAGTCCCCATGACTACCTTGGAATGTCTTATCAAGTACCAGAATGTTTACTCAAGACTGAGAGACCTTGGGGCTATTGTGTAGAGTTCTGGAGGGCCAAACCAACAACCTTTGCTCCATTTGCACAATCCAGTGGGCTTATCAGATCATCATGTGCTCCTGAAACCGTTGGGACCTATATGGTTCCCTACATATATATATATATATATATATATATATATATATATATATATATATATATACACATGTGTGTGTGTGTTCGGGTATATAATCCCTCCAATTACCCAAGTACTGAGAAAAGTTTCAAGAATTACAAATATTTTCTTTTCATGTAGGAATGGAAACAACTCAACTTTAGTAAAACCCTTATGATTTCTCTTTCCTGTTTACCTTTTCATGTTTCTCTTGTTTCTTGTGCTTGAAAGTCAAATTTCTTATTCAGTTCTGGTCTTTTCATCAAGCAGGCTTCAAAGTCCTCTATTTAACTGAATGACCATTTTTTCCCCTGAAGTATTATACTCAGTTTTGCTGGGTAGGTGATTCTTGGTTTTAATCCTATTTCCTTTGATTTTTGGAATATCATATTCAAATCCCTTCAGTCCCTTAGTGTAGAAGCTGCTAGATGTTGTTTCAATGAGCAACCACAAGCACTCTTATGCACGAATTCTGCAAGTAGGATTCCCTGTCCACAGCCTCCAACACCTTCACCAGTCAGTGCTTATCCTCATCCCAGGGCTCTCACTCACGGCTGAGATTCAAATGAGCAGCTCAATTTCCCCAGGTTCTTTATGCTGAGGGCTCCAAAAATGGAAGCTGCTGCTGTCAAAGGTTGCCTGGGGACACCTGGCCACATCTGGGTCTAGGACTATGTTAGGATACTGCTCCTTTCTCACTCAGGTGAAAGAGCTTTCTCACTGACCTTTGAAGCTTTTTTTTGTACTTGTTGAGGAATCTGGGAACCACAGGTGCTGCCCAGGATTCTGTTCCCTGAATCCTGTTTAGTTCCTTTCTCTGCTATACGACACAGTGAAGGCTGGGCTGCTCTCTGCCCTGAGCCCAGTGACATAGAGATTTCCTGTCACCCTTACTGGCTGTCTTGGCATGGAAATCTCTTTCACTCTGTTGTTTTGTGTCTTCTGCTATTCTAGAATTTATTTAGAGTTATTTTTCTACACCTATATTATGGGCTTTGGGGGGAAAGCTTCTACTCTGCCATCTTGACTCCGACTCTGACTTCATAACAGAAGTTTACATACAATATAGGAATATGATTAATATTTAAAAGGCAGGAGTTTGTTCATGGATTAGCTAATAGAGGAAGGGTTCCATCTATGCTTCGGTGGTGAAGCATTCTAGTCATGCTACTATTTTGGTCCTATCTAGTCAAGATAGATTGTTAAGTGTTTTGGCCCTGTCTTGAGTTTGATGAGTGATGTGATTGTGCTTGAATATAAGAATACAACTGTTCAAATATGTAGGAATGGATCTGGAGTCAGTAGCTAGGTTGAGGCAGTGAATGGGTTCCTATTACATGGATATGCCTGCTGTTTCTTTGTAAACTAAGTTTTCAGAAAAAAAACACACAAAAATAATCTAATTTAGTGAGCAGTGGGGCAAACATAAAGATGTTAGGACATTCATGGAATATGAAAAGGTGGGGGTTGTAGATCTAGGGGGCATGTAGTAAAATTAGAACAGTGGGGCTTGGAGCAGCTCTATTAGGATCCCATCAGGGAGATAGCATTTGTTGTATGAGAAAATCAAGTAAAGCAGTGCCCCTGGACGGTCAAGTGCTAGGAGGAATTAAGATAAAAATTTAAAAGAAACATGGTCATATTCAATCCTTCAATTGAGGAAGATTGCATTAGCAACTAAAATATATAGTATATATATGAGGGAAGTCAAAATTATGTATGCTCCTGGCTGTGTTTCATTATTCTTCCACTATATATGTAGTTATGTTTCAAGGGACATGACTTAAATCATGGTAAATCCGTATCAAGGAAATTGCAAGTTATATTTTGACTAAGCTCCAGTTTGTCATTTCATTTTAGGATAGAATCTCTTTTGTCTTTGTTTTATAACCAACAATGAAAGCTTATGTAATTTGAGGATTTAGTAGGCATTTTCACTTGTACTGCACAGGCACAATGAGAACTAAAGCACTCAATGTACTGGATATAGGGTTATGTTTTGTAATGACTTCCACATCAATAAAGGGGGAATGAGAATAATTTTTTGAAGTAAAATGTGTCTGCTCATTTTATGTGTTTATCCAGATTAAACAATTTTTAGAGTTGTCTGTATCAACATTCAAATGCACACAAGACTCTTGTTCATTACTTTAGATAGCTTGAATAAAACTTTTCTCAGTGTCACTAAATTAGTTCTGTTGAAAAATAAAACATTTCGTCGATTCGTTCTGTTGTATTTCATTCCAATAGTCTAAATGGAAATAATTGGTGGGTGTTATGGCCTTAATTCCATAATGATCTAAGTGACAGACAAGTGTTCTCCATACCTAGAATTCTCTCCCTCCCCATTTCTGCCTTTGGGCTTCCCTAGCTTCTTTCAAGTCCCAGATAAATTACCACTTTCTCCCAAGTTTTTTCTCAATCCACTTTAAATTTAGTCTGTTAGCTTTGTTACCTTTTTCCAACTTATCTTGTATATGTTGCTTGCATATAATGGTTTTCATGCTATTTGCCTCTTAGATTGTGAGCTCTTTGAAAGAAGAGACTCTCTTGCCTTTTGTTTGTGTCCCTAGTGATTAGAATGATGCCTGGCACATAGTAAGTGATAGTTTGGGGGAGAAAGGGGATTTATTGTATTTCTCTTTTGCTTAACTTACTGCAGTGTTTCAGTGTTTCAAAGATTTGTGATTTCTTTTCCAGATACATTCAGATGATAAAAAATTGTCATAAGTAGGAGCAGAGCACAGTCCAGCCAAGACTGTGCAGCATCAGGAGGAACAGAACCAAAGTAGGCCTGGAGAGCAGCAGTTGTGGTTCATAGATTACTCAACCCACAAATGCCAAAGACAACTTCAAAGGTCCTGGAAAGAAAAGTTTGTGGTAGTTCCCAAACCAGAGCAAAGGTCAAGAGAAGAGTAAATTCCTTTCCCTTGATTGTGCCACCTTGGAAGATCTGAGAACTTAAAGATACACAGTCTATACCCTGCTCTATACCCTCCTCTTGACAAAGGACTCAAAAGATAAGCAACTGGCTGAGAAAATGCCCAAAGAACGGAAAAAATAATAAGACAATAGAAGGCTACTTTATTGGTGAACATATATTTTCTGCTACCCTTTCAGATGAGGAAGAAAAAAGAATAACATTGGAAAAAGAACTAAAAGTCAAAGATTCTGTCAAAACTTCCAAAATAAATATACAATGATCTCAGGCCATGAAAGATTTCAAAAAGCATTTTGAAAATCAAGTGAAGGAAAAATTGGGAAGAGAAATGAGAGTGAAGCAAGAAAATCATGAAAAGGGAGTCAACATCTTGCTACATGGAGACGTAAGAAAAAAATTGCTGAAGAAAATAATACCTTGAAAAATAGGATAACTCAATCGGCAAATAATTCCAAAAGGCTAATGAGGAGAAGAATGCTTTAAAAGGCAGAACGATCTAAATGGAAAAGGAGGTCAAAAAGCTCACTGAAAAAAATAGTTCTTTAAAAAATAGAATGGAATAGATGGAAGGTAATGACTTTATGAGAAACCAAGAAATTGCAAAATAAAATCAAAAGAATGAAAGAATAGAAGATGATGTGAAATATCTCGTTGGAAAAATAACTGACCTGCAAAATAGTACCAGGAGAGAAAATTTAAAAATTATGGGACTACCTGAAAGCTATGATTAAAAAAAAGAGCTTAGACATCATCTTTCATGAAATTATCAAGGAAAAATGCCCTGATATTCTTGAACCAGAGGGCAAGATTAGTATCGAAAGAATCCACTGCTCACCTCTGGAAAGAGATCTGAAATAGAAAAACTCCTAGGGCTACTGTAGCCAAATTCCAGAGTTCCCAGGTCAGGGAGAAAATACTGCAAGCACCTAGAAAGAAACAATCCAAGTACTGTGGAACTACAATCACGATAACACAAGTTGTAGAAACTTCTTCTTTAATGGATCAAAGAGTTTGGAATATGATATTCCAGAAGTCAAAGGAACTAGGAATAAAACCAAGAGTCATCTACCCAGCAAAACTGAGTATGATTCTTGAAGGAGAAAATGGTTATTCAAGGAAATAGAGAACTTTTAATCATTCTTGATGAAAAGACCAGAACTGAATAGGAAATTTCACTTTCAGACCTAAGAATCAAGAGAAGCATGAAAAGGCAAACAGCAAAGAGAAATCGTAAAGGACTTACTAAATTTGAACTGTTTACATTCCTACATGGAAACCTAATATTTATAATTCTTGAAACTTTTTTCAGTGTTTGGGTAGTTGGAGGGATTACACACACACACACACACACACACACACACACACACACATAAATAAATATATATTCACACACATAGCACAGGGTGAGTTGAACAGGAAAGAATGATATTTAAATGAAACAAAATTAAGGGAAGAGAGGAATATATTGGAAGGAGAAAGGGAGAAATGGAATGGGACAAGTTATCTCTTATACAAGAAGCAAGAAAAACATTTTTCCATGGAGGGGAAAATGGGGGAGATGAGAGGGAAAAAGTGAAGCTTACTGTCATAATATTTTACCTTAAGGAGGGAATAACATGCACACTCAATTTGATATGAAAATCTATCTTACACTGCAACAAAGTAGGGGAGAAGGGGATAAGTGGGGTGGATGATGATAGAAGGGAGGTTTAATGGGAGGAAGGAGTAATGAGAAATAAATACTTTTGTGGAGGGACAAGATCAGGAGAGAAAATAGAGTAAATGGTGGGGCAGGGTAGGAAGGAGGGACAATATAGTTCGTCTTACACAACATGGTTATTATGGAAGTCTTTCGCAAAACTGCACATATATAGCCTATATTGAATTACTTGCCTTCTCATTGGGAATGGGTGGGGAAGGTGGAAGGGAGAGAAGTTGAAATTCAAAGTTTTAGGAACGAATGTAGAGAATTATTTTTGCATGGAACTGCATGCAACAAGGAAATATGCAATACATGTAATGAGGTAGAAATTTATCTTTCCCTACAAGAAAAAAGAGAATGGGGGGATAAAGAAAGGGAAGGATGTGAAAGAAGGAATGGAAGATTGGGGAAGAGGCAATCAGAATGTGTGTAAGGTTTTCTGGTGTTGAGAGAGGACAGGTGGAGAGAAAATTTGTAACTAAATTTTGTGGAAATAAATGTTGAAAACTAAAAATAAATAAATAAAGTTTAAACAATGAAATAAAATAAATTTTTATATCTAGCCCTGGTTCTCTGGAGTTTCCTTTCTTCCCCACTACTCACTTACTAGACAGTCAAAGTGTGTACCCCATGGACATCACCAATTCAATTCGTCCAATTTTCCCTCAAGTCCTCTTTCTAACTTCCCTATTCCTGTCAAGTGGACCATGAGATTTCTCATCAACTAAGTTCACAAGTTCACTTATTCTTTATTTCTCACTTTCTCTCACTGCACACATCCAATCAGTTAGTTAGTCTGGTCCATTCTACCTTCAAAACATTCCCTTCTCTCTATTCACACAGCTATTATATTGCTTTAGATACTTATCACCTCTCACTTGGACTATTATAATAGCCCTCTAATTGGTCTTTCTTCCTCAAATCCCCCCTATCTCCAATCAAAATTCCAAATACCTGCCAAAGCAAATTTCCTATGATTTATCTCTGACCACATTATTTGTCCACTCTACAAAATGCCAAGGCTTCCTATTGGCATTAGGATAAAAGAAAAACTCTATTTGTCATTAAAGCCCTTCATAAACTAGTCCTGACCTGCCTTTCTGGACTATAAATTGTTTCATTTCCTGTACTCTATGGTTCAGCCAAATTAGCCTTCTTTCTTTCCCTCATATTCATAAGTATATATTTTTTCTCTTTGTATACTTTATCTTTGCCTTTTATATTCCTCATTTTCTCCATGATTTTGCTCAAATATTATATTGTAAAAGAAATTGTACCTGGTCCATTTGCATGTTAGTGTCTTTGCCCCCAAAAAACTGCATTTATTCTGTTTTTATTTTATTTTTACAGACAGACAGATATAGATAGATAGCTAGATAGATAGCTAGATAGATAGATAATCTTTTCTCCAGTAAAATGAAAGTCCGCTGAGAGTAGAACTTGGCTAACTTGTATCCTCATTGCTGAGCACAGTTGCTGCTAAGCCCTTAATAAATATTTACTGTTCCCATTCTCACCCCTATTGATGGTATTCAGATGACTGTGTCTAAAACTCTGATATGTTTAAGCATATAATTTAAATGAAGAAAATGGAAATATTTAAACTGGAAAGGAGAAAACAATAATAGGTATGATAGCCATCTTTAAAATATTTCAAAGTCTGTTTTGTTGAAAGTGGAATATATTTGATCTGTGTGACTCCAGAGAAAAGATGGATAAATACTTGATTGAAGTTGAAGAGAGGCAAATGGAATGGATTTTAATGAAATTGGTCTAAAAATGACCATAATGAAATGTATCAAGAAGTGGTAGATGCCCATTCATTTGACATAATAAACCAAATTTTATATGACTTTATTTTGTAGATATTGTAGAAAAGATTTTTATTTAGGTAGACACATTAGAATAAATGTCCCCTGAGATGACATCTGAGATTATAATAATGCAATTCATTGTTTCTTCAAGCAAGTTTTATAAAAAATTTTTTAAAAATTGGGAATTATGATGTACATATCTTTACATACATGAATGTTCATATATATATATGCCATTAAACCTAATACTTTTATGAAACTAATGCATTAGTCAAGTGTAATATTCCTTTACAATAGTTATTAAAGCACATACATATTGTAATAGACTTATAATAAAACTTGGATTTAAATTCTATCATTTATTTGACCATGTTTTAGTCATCTCAACATTTTAACCTCAATTTCCTCATTGGAAAAAATGTGGATTAACAGAATTGAAACTCAAATGTGTGAGATGATGCTAATGATGATTACAATATTATCCACTATTTATTTATTTCCAAGGCTTTCAAAGTGTAATTTCATTGTATTTTATCTCATTTCATATCTCTTTTCATTAGATAATTAGATTAAATACTTCGCATAAAACACTGAAAACTTCAATGACCAATAGAAAATATGTTGTTAATAGAACTAGAAGTTGTACTCTGTTATCATTATCAACAATTTTCTAGGTACTGTGAAAAATGAAAGAAAAAAATTCAAACTTTTCAGAGAACTTGTTGATCAATTGATTGGAAAACACAAACCTTCAACATAAAGACTGTAATTAAATATATTTAATGTGAGCAGTCAGAAAGAGAAATGATTCCATCCCCTTTTCAACTAATCGCTACTGTATAGCAGTGTAGTAAGTTGTAGAGAAGAAAAATGACCTGAGAAAAGCAAACTCTAAAGTGAATGACAAGGGAAGGGAAGGGAGTTGTAAGCACGTAATACCACTGCTACTATTAAGGTGAATGAAAAAGAAGCAAAGATATAACAATAGATGACATTATATCGTGTGATTTATGAATCAATTGCCTCTGAGATTGAGACTTCTCTTAGGAGTACACTAAATGGACATGTTTATCTTCTAACATTCTAGCCTACATATCTATGACCTAATTTAATGCTAGAAATCATACAATTTATTTTTAAAGAGTCTCAGTTTATCTTGAGATTAGATTTTCCTTCTACATCTCAGGTTAAAAGTTTTTATAATAATACAAAGACGGTTTCATTTCTGCTACTGTATTTGTAGATACATTATACATAAAAATTTGTGGAGGGCCTGGGGAGATATCTAACAATTTTTTAAGAAAGTAAAGATCCTGAGAATTAAATGTTTGAAAGTCCGCTGGTCTGTCATGCTGAGTTAATTGTCTCAAGACCTGAAGCCTCTCAGTGTTCACTAAATGAAATCCACAATCACTCAAAAGAATTCAACCTCACTACAGCAAAGCAACCCATACCGCGAGAGAGAAAGATAGATAGAGAGAGAGAGAGAGAGAGAAGAAAAGAACTAGTAAATGAAGAACATCTGTTGTCCATATTATGATATATGATTGGATTTCGAACCAGTAAGTATGATCCTTGAGTCAACAGAAAAATCGACAGAAAGATAGATAACAAGGAATGATATTTAACATGGATTTAAAATGAATAAAATTTTGCCCAGGATTGAATAGAGAGAGGAGAGTGAGGTGGCTGATATTTTGAAAATCACAATTTTTCTTTAATGATTAAAACTCCTCCCTGAAGCAATGATCAGTGATTTGGGTTTTTTGTTTGTTTGTTTGTTTATGACAACAGAATTCCAATAGTGCCATAAATGTGAGAAAATATGATCTCTGGTTCATAGTTTTAAAAGAATTCAAGTTGATTGCCACTTTCTTAAAAAGCATTTCTTAGTCACCTACTATGTGTCAGGCATTGGCTAAGGGATGGGCATGTATAAAGAAGCAAATTAAAGTACCCAGCTTCAAGAAGATCATGATCTGATGGGTGAGACAACAAACCAACAAATAGGTATCAATAACTTATATAAGGATAGAAAGGAAATAAGAGAGAAGACACTGGGATTTAGAGGATTTACCAAAGTCTTCCTACAGATGGTTAGATTTTAGTTGGGAATTAAAGGCAGCCAGGGAAGCCAGTAAACAGAAGTGACAAAGAAGAAATGTTACAGACGTGGGGGACAGCCAATAAAAGCAACTGGATGTGAGAGATGGAGTGTCTTGTTAATGGAATAGCAAAGAGTTCAGTGTCAATCAAAGGCAGGATATTCCTAAATAAATATTCTTCCTGTATAAATACTGTTCTCTAGTACGCGTGGGAGAAATTATGAGTTGGAGGATGGAATATTGCCTGCATAATTTATAGTACATACAATTTGAGAAAGAATGAAAAAAGGAAGAGATTCTCTATCCCAGAGTTTCAAAGTGTACTAGGGCAATACAACTGCAACTGAAACGAATAAACATAATGATACGGAATGAAATTGAATGAGCATGAGGTAGTGAGTGACATTTTACAGTTTTATGTTTATATGTTATTTTACATCGTTACCTTATTTGCATATATAAAGTTCAATAATTAATACCTTATTACTATTGTTATTCCAATGACATATTTTATCTTTTCTTAAAATCCTTATTTCATTGCTTTAGGTGGGAATTGGCTTCTAGCTGTAACAACTTTGGTGGTCACCCAATTTGTCAAATTTAAAAGCAATATACAAGAAAACCAGGAAATAATGCCTAATTAAATTTCAGAATGGATAGGGAAATGATTCTGATTTTGGGATAAATTGAAATGTTATTTCAGTTTGGCAGAAGGTTAAGAGTATTTTCAAAGTATTTATCTTAATAATTGATATCAATTAGAATGAATTCCCATCACTACCTTCTTTGAAAGCTTTCTAATTTTCCCGACTTATTTTGAATATTCTGTCAATCTTCTTTTCCATTCTCCTATTGTTTTCACTCTCAAGGGTTAATCATTGAAAAAAAAGCAAAGGAAAATTAGATTATAAACACAAACACATGGATCTAAATAAGTTAAAAATTTCTCCTTTTTTTCTGAGTAAATTTTTTCACTATCTTTCTTAGGGAAGAAGTCCTTGAACCCTAGAATGATGCCTTGGGTAATTTGTGTAGAAAGTTGTGAAAAGGTTTATGGTAACTATTTTATATTGATGTCAATATAACTTTCTGGAAATATTACATTGAAGCCTAAATATATCAAATAACTATTATACAATAGCCTTAAAATGATTGCGTACTTAATGAGGAGAAAATGACAAATGATATTTAAATTATGGTCCTGAGGGGAAACTTTACTCTCATGAAAATGGGGAATGATGGAGATATGCCAAAGAAAGAATTATGTTGTCTGGACTTAGTCCATATAGTATGGAGACAGTAGGTTGTTTATGAATTGGTTGTGTCAGACCAGAATTGCTTACCAATTTGCCCAAGTGTCAATGGTGGGAAAGATGCTTATTTGCTCAAGACTTGCTGGAAAGTCTCCAGTTGTCAACGCTGCCTTACCCACGAGGAATTGTCTGATGTCAGTTGCCATTGGCATATTATTTACTCAGACATTTAACACATATTTTTAAGAGTTGTTTTTAAGAGTTTCTCATATAAAATATAATTTCTGCCCTCTTCCAGCAAATAGATTAGTAAGGGAATTATTAAACAAAAAAAAGCAACTAATAATTTGGTATTGATCTAGACCTGCGATGGAAATTTTCAAACAAAGCAGATTGGCAATTTGACTGGAATTATAATTTTAGAGTTATTTTTGGCATTGAAGGAATAAATGAGTGGTCCATGGTCACAAGGTTAATTTGTGGCAGGAAAGGGATTTGTAGTCAGGTGTTCTTGGATGTAACACAACTGGAGTTCTGCATTTACTATGCCATGCTCCTTCTAGTAAGTATGATAAATTATTAAATTATAAAGAGAAATGAAATGCATGGCATGGGGAAATTTCAATCAGCAGTGGAAATCAGAGAATTGTATATCAAAGAGGTGATATCTGAGTTGACATTTTTAAAATTTTTTTACATTTTAAACAAATACTAAAACAAATATAGAATAAGGGAAGAAAAAGAAACATAAATTAAAAATAAAATAAGAAATGAAAAAAACATATCATGAGTACAGTAGAACATAAAAGAAGATAGAGAATATATGGAAATAACTTATTTCAAGAAAACCTATACATTAATACTGTGTTTTATGTTAAAATCTGTCCATCTTTGCTTCCTTGTAGGTTTACTTTTGTTCTCTGTGGCTCACTTTTATTTGTTCCTTTTTCCCCTTTGTTCCCCTCTACCCAAGGCTACAATTGAGCATGGCTATACACATACACACATACATGTGTGTATGTATGTATTTATTGACATATAAATAAGCATATAGGTATGTACACATATATGCATACATGCATATATAAGCATATGTTTCCCCTAAGAGATTCTACTCCTAATCTTGTTTTTATGTTTGTACCTATATCTTTTTTCTTATCTTTCTTAACTCTTCTACTTTAGTTCTATCTGCTACTTTGCTCTCCTATTACTTAACCTACCCCCACTGTAGCAATCCCTCCCTTATCCTCCAATTCCCCTAAATCTAAATACTCTTTGTACCCCCTTTAAACCTATTCCCTCATCCTCCTGTCTAAAGATCCCTCCATTGTCTTCTTCTCCATCCCTATCCCTTTGGGTTTTATTTCTCTTTAAATTTAGAAGACTTTTACACTTTTGTACATGTATATGTATTTTACCCTTTTAAACCCAGTCCTGATGAAAGTAGATTTCCAGAATTAACATCTCTTCCTCCATCTAATTCCTCTGTATCGGTTCTTCCCAGTTCACCTCATTCTTTTAAGATAATTAGTATTTTTTTATCTTTTTGAATGATTTTATTTTTCAAAGTCATTTCATACTCAGCTCTATCCAAATATTTCTTATAAACTACCTAATTACTAGTAAAAAACCTTAGACATAGGTTTTACATTTTCCAAATAAAAAAAGGTAAATATTATATCCTCACTGATTCCCTTGTAATTGGTCACTAGTATATACATTGTATTTATCTTGATTCTTTAAGTTAAATCTTCTATTGAGTTCAGGGTTGCTGTTTTTTTTAACAGAATCCTGAAAGTTTGACAGTTGAATAAATGTCTATTTTTCTTTTCATACAGAATTATGCTTAGCTTTACTAGGTATGATACTTTTGGCCAGAGGCTCAGGTCTTTCGCTTTCCAGTGTATAGTGCTCTGATATCTGAAGTCTTTTAGTGTCATCAGTGCTAGTCTTGTTTGATTCTAATCAGGGTACCATCATAGGCAAATTTTGTTCTTTTTGCTCATAATATTTTGTCCTTCATCTGGGGGTTTCAGACTTTAACTATAATGTTTCTATACGTTTTCCTTGTAGGATCTCTTTCAAGTTGTGATGAGTGGATTTTATTTTCTGTTCCTACTTTCCCCACTTGTTCTAATGTTTCAAGAAATTTTTTTTCAAGAATTTTTGTATTATTATATCAGGATTCTTTTTTTCAGATCCTTCAGGTTGTCCAATTATTCTTATGTTTTCTCTTTTTAATCTGATCTCTAGATCCATTGCTTTTATTTAGTGAGATGTTTCATTTTCTCATCGGTTTTTTCATTCTTCATGTTTCATTTTTGGTTGTTTTTTATTTCTTCATCTCTTACAACTTCACTGGTTTTCCCTTGCTCAATTTTGATTTCAATGAGTCATTTTCTTCCTTAAGATCCTGGTTCTCCTTTTCAAATTGGTTGACTTGTCATAATCTTATTTTTTTCTTACATTACTCTTATTTGCTTTTTAATTTTTCCACAATCTCTTTTTCAATTTTTTAAGTCTTCATTGAATTCTTTTTGAGATGGTGACCATATGACATTACTCTTTTGGGTAGAAGAGGGTTTCTTTGTTTCAATATCCTCCTTGGAAGATAAAGCCCAGGTTTATCTATTCTCATAGTAGTCCTCTATGTTTGGATTCTTTCTCCTATGACTGTGCATATTTTTTCATAATAATTTAGTTTTTATAATCACCTCCAGTCCTGATGTATGGATAGTTGTACCTCTGACCTCAGATATTCAGTTCTCTCCTCTAGCCTGGGACAAAAGTCAAACCTCCAGACTCCTATAAGTGCCCATAGCCAGGGCCATCCCTCCGCACTACTTCTGAACTCACCTGGCATGTACTGTTTGCTTCTCAACCAGACTGCGCTTCACAGCACAACTGAGTCTGCTACGCCTCGTTAGTAGAGGTTTCCTAGATTTTCCCCAGGTCAGATGCCCAACTGCCCTCACTGTCCTGGGGATAAATGTTCCTGTACTGCAGAGGCAGACTTCCAAACCAGCTAAACCCAGGGATTCCTGTTTGTTGTTTAAGCAGTTTTGTCACTTATTAAAGAGGACCTTGGCTTGATGTTTACTCTTAACAGGGAGGAGACATAGTTCTGAGATTTTTCTTCTCATTTTCTCTGATTTTCCCTAGATGACCCCTGTTCTGCCCCTACTATTATTTGTTTTCATGACTCTGTGTTCTCCAAGAGGAACTCTTTATGTCTTTTGTAAAGGAAAATTTTGAAGTCTTGAAATTTTCTGCTCTGCCATCTTCCAAAAATCCTCTCCCTTGACTTAACTTTTAAAGGATCGCTAATATTTAACAGAAATAAAAGGAGAAAACAAATTATAGAAATGGAAGCAAAAAAAATGGAAAAAACAGGTTCCTAGTGTAGGGTAGGAGGTGAGAATATTCACTTTAGTTTGACTATAAGCTGTAATACAGTGAGATATTAGAGAGAATATTAATCAGTTAGGGCCTAATTTGATTGTGGAGTTCTCACTATCAGCTGAAAAAATCAAATATGGATTTGGATAAAAAAGTGTTGTATGCAACCTTGGATAATCATTTTCCATAAATTGCATGTAAGCTTCTTTGTATACTCATCTTCATATGTCTTAAACAATTTTATGAACTTCTGAATTAGAATATATCCTTGCCATGTTGGCAGGAAGTCAAGATTTGAAGTTCACCTGAAATGTTATAAATTTGATATAATCATTCCATGTCTGCTTGATTTTAGAAATGTCACTTACCCTCTCTGAATCTAAGTTTCTTTCTCCATCAAAGAATTGACCTCTATAGCTATTTCTACACAGTTTAAATCTTTGGTTAAGCCAGGTTTCCCTTTGCAATTTTTACAAAATTTATGAACAATTTTATTTTTTCTAGAATGAAGAAAATCGGAAAACATTCTAAAATAAAGCATATGTAAATTATTGTTATGCATTTTAAATTATAAATGTTTCACATGTATTTAATTCAGCTAACATAATATTTTGAATTATATGTCCTGATATTTGAGATTATAAAATAATGCTTAATATATAAAGCAATAATCTGAATCTTTGGGAAAAGTAAAATAGAGAAAATGACACTTTAATTGAATTATATTCTTTTATGATTTTTTATAGTACAGTTATGTTAGACCATATATTAAACATGCTGCTCTTACAAATTCTTCAAAAAATTACTTTTTGATTGGTAGAAATCAACAAAATTGTAAATTATCAAAATCCATGGGCAATGACGTGATTATTTCCACTTAGCATAAAATTTTATTCTATGCATTGTAAATTTTTGCATTGTCAATGATGGAAATACTAAGGATTTGGATTTGTTTTCATTATCTCTATCTTCTCTATAACAATAAGTCCAGAAAAAAGATATAATCCCTAATCTAACTACAGATGAACACAGACTTGCATCCCAGAAAAAACTACTCTACCTTCAGGTAGGGAAAATATTTTGGATTGACCTTACTTACCTAGGACTATGCTATCATAAGAAATGAAGTAAGCTATCAACCAGGATTTAGTTTCAGTTGTTTAATATTGCCAAGCTTTTTGAGTACCCTACTTCTGATAATGATTCATTTAGCAATCCTGGGCAAGTTGCTTACCATCAGATGCTTCCCTTTCCTAACCTGCAAAAATAAGTTATGTTTAATAGACTTGTGAGATTCCTTTCAGATTTAAATTAACAAAATTATGAGAATTCATTTTAACCCCTATTAAACTACTATATGCTATGCAACCTATATAGCTCCAGCAGAACTGATATGGAAATTCTAAGAAGCTGACAGATTGCCCTGCTATCTAGGAATATTTGGAACTGCTAAGAGAATATAAAAGGTACTCTGAAGTAAAGTGCTTTCATACTGTTTATGGTATCTACAAATATGTACTGACAAAATTTGTCCCTGGTTTATATAAGAATCAAAAGTTAGATGAGATTATAGAATTCTTAGTGTTATTGTGAAACAGTTGCCCAGTGGTAATATAAACCAATTAGGAAACGAGGAGTGTATGCTAGAAATCAGAACTTCATATCAGCCAGAAGACAATTTAGTAGACATGATATTATAACTCTAAGGAAAAGAAAAAAAAAAACATGAGTCTAATTGACAGTGAAATGCTGATTCAAGATAGGAGCAAACCAGGGGGAGGAGTCAAGATGGCAGAGTAGAAAGACACACTTATGCTAGCTCTGAAACCACAGCCTATAAAAAATCTGTAAAGAAGAACTCCTAACAAACTCTGGAGTGGTAAAAACCACAGAAGAAGAGAGTGGAGGAAATTTATGTTCCAGAAACACCTGAAAAACCCTTATCAAAGGTCCATCGCACATGGGAACAGAGTGGAACCCAGC
>CM053771.1:432950854-432996152 GCA_028658325.1 Potorous gilbertii
TTTTGCACCTCTTTTTCCACTTGGCTATTTCTGCTTTTGAAAGCATTCTTCTCCTCATTAGCTTTTTGAACCGCTTTTGCCAATTGAGTTAGCCTATTTTTCAAGGTGTTATTTTCTTCAGCATTTATTTGGGTCTCCTTTATCAAGGTATTGACATGTTTTTCATGCTTTTCTTGTAGCTCTCTCTTTTCTTTTCCCAGTTTTTCCTCCAGCTGTCTAACTTGATTTGCAAAATCCTTTTTGAGGTCCTCCATGGCCTGAGCCCATTTGATATTTATTTCAGATGTTTGGGATATAGAGGCCTTGATTCCTTTGTGTTTACCTGATGGTAGTCATTGTTCTTCCTCATCAAACTGGAAGGGGGGAAACATCTGCTCACCAAGAAAGCAACCTTCTGTGGTCTAATTTTTTCCATATTCTGGGCATTTTCCCAGCTAGTTACTTGACTTTTGAGATTCCTTTCCATGCCCACCTCACCTCCAGATCTGCCCAGGTAGTGCTTGGGGTCTGAGATTCAAATGCTTCTCCCCAGCCTCAGTGCTTCAGCGGCAGGCCTGGTTGCTATTCAATTTGAGCTTAAGTTCTGGTGCTCAGGTGTTGGCAGGGTCACCTCCCAGGCTCAGTTCCTTCAGGGGGTTTTTGGGGAGACCTTCCTTAATGGACCAAAGGTCCTACTGATCTCCTCCCTGCTCTGGGAGCCTCTGACTACCTGCTCCCTCTGCCACTGCCTCCCTAGGATGCCTGAGTTTTGGAGACACCCCATTCCCTTCTCAGCCAGTCCAGAAGTCTCTTTCACTGACCTGTAGCACCTCTGGGTGGAGGGACCTTCGCAGCCGCCAGAGGTTCCATCCCTGAAGCTTGCTCTTATCTTTTTCTCTCTGTGCTGCCCAGCCAGGGCAGGGCAGAGCTCCGCTCCCATCTGGTGCACGATGGACTTTTGGGATCGGGTTTTCAGGGTTCTCTGGCATGGAAATCTCCTTTACTCCATTGCTGCATGGCTTCCACTGCTCCAGAAGTTGTTGGGAGTTCTTTTTACAGGAAATCCATGGGCTGTGGGTTCAGAGCTAGCATATGTGAATCTTTCTACTCCGCCATCTTGGCTCCTCCCCCCGAGATCCATAATCTTAAGGAAGAAAATAGCCTCTTAAAAATTAGACAAAGTGAAGCCAAGGAAATAAAAAGAGATCAAGAAATACAGTGTTTTAGGAATGGGGGAAAGCCCATCGAGTCTCAGGAACAACAAGGAGGTCTCTGGTTCCTACAGTATTCAGGGGTGGAAAAGATTAAAGTACATTGCTAGGAGACAGGAAAGGAAGAAATTGATGAAGTTAGAAAGGATTTTCAATGATAATCCTTATTTTGTAGTTGGATGTAGAGATGATAGAGAGACAAAGACGTATATTGACTAAGAGTATACCAGTGTTAGCTCTATAGTTTAGGAAGATCATTTTGACAGCAAAATGGAAGGTGGCCTTGGACATTATGAAATTTGAGGCAACAAGACATGGCTATTTCAGTATTAAGGTGTGAAGTTATAAGAACATGAACTAGGGTTATGGTAGTATAAAAGGGAAAAAGAGAGAAAAAGAAGGCATGGTTAGAAGGTATAATCTATTGATCTTGTCAGCAAAATGGATATGGTGGGGGATAATATGGTGTGAAGAGTAGAGAATGATACATAAGTTGCAAGACTGGGAGACTAAGAGGATAGTAATGCCCTCAGGAGTGACAGGAAAATTCAGAAGTGGCCAGGGAGTAGTAGTAAAGCAAATTACTTCACTTTGGGACTTGCCATGTTTAATCTATCTTCAAGAAATCCATTTTGAGACATCTAATTCATAGTTTTAGGTGCAAACTTTGAGATAAAAAGATGTTAGTGCCGAATAAGTCAATCTGAGAATAATTAATCTACCAATAATAATTGAATCTATGGAAGCTGATAAAACCCCAAAGTGGATATGGAGAGGAAGAAGAAAAGAGGAGCACAATAGAGTTGTAGATGATACCCACTTTTAGTAAGCATGACCAGGAGGAAGATAAAACAAACAAAAAACAAAAACAAGGAGTGATCAGATACATAGGAAGAGAACTAGGATAGAATGGTGTAACGGAAAGGTATGGAGAAGAGAGTATCAGGAAGACAATCATGACTGACAATGTCAAAAGTTAGAGAGAAATCAAAATGGATAAGGTTTTTTTAGCCACTAGATTTGGAAACTGATCATTAGTAAATTTGGTGAAAATAATTGTTTTAGTAGAATAATGAGATCAGAGACTACACTAGAGTTCAAAAGACAGTGAGAAGAAAGTGAGGTGAAGCAGTGATTATACTGAGCCTTTTCTAGAAGTTTAGCTACAAAATGGTCAAAAGATGTGGGATAATAGACTATGGAGATAGATAGATGTAAAGAGGATTTTCTCAGCATAAGGGGGACTTGGATATATTTGTGGGAATTATGGAAGCAGTCAGTAGACAAAGAGAAATTAAAGTTCAGTGAAAGAGTGAGGATGATGGAGGGGACAATTTTCTTGAAAATATGGGATAGAATGAGATTAGTTTTACAAGTACATGGATTTGCATTGGTAAGGAGAAAAGTGCTTTCTTCATGTTAAATGGAATGAAAGAAAAACTAGTGGCAGAAGTCATCTGGGTAAAGTAAGATGAAGAGGAGGAAGTATAATGCCAATGAAATATTCACAGCACCTATAATGGCCATGAATATCTCAGAACAATTCTGAATTACAAAATATCATAGATGCTCCAGATATAGGATAGAACCAAAATGTTTATTCACATATCAGAAAGCCAAATCCAACATAGAAACAAAAATGTATATGCAATAACAATGCAGAGAATACAATCCCCAAGTCTTTCCCCAGTTAGGCTTCCCACAAACCAGTTCCATTAAACAAATCACAAGCAGGACCCCTTAAAAACATCACAAACACTAGCCAGTCACACTAGCCAGTTGCCTGCTTGCCTGCATCCTTCCTAACTCTGATTAGACTTTGTCAATTTTCCTCTCAACTCTGCTGTAGTTCCATCTATTCCTGTTCCAATCCTTCACCATTCCACAAAATTCTCGCACTACAGGTTCCATGTGATTCACATTCATGTGATGCAGGCTTCTATGAGACCCAGGACTGTCACATGGGCCTATTATTGAATGGGAAAGGTCTCCCCATGTAAATACCATTACAGGAGGCAAGAAAAGTGAGCTCTCAGGAAATTACCCTTTTTTCAGTAAAATATAAGGCAAGCTTCCCAGCTTAGAAAGGAAAGTTAAGGAGAAAAAGGAGAAGTTTGAGGATTATCAGCTGGATGGACCTGACCTCTAACCTGTGTATAGCCAGAGCTGAACAACACAACATAGAGACAGGAGAGTCAAGAATCAAACAGAAGTTTAATTTCAAATGGAAGGAAAGGGCTTGCAAGCAAGGATACATTCTGGAACCCCATCCCTACAGTGTGGGACCAAAGGCTGTGTGGGGAGAATCCAATACTTATTACACCAATGGTTGCACAGTAAAGTGTAGTTCTGGCATTTAGTGGTAACAGCAACAATATGGCAAGTTTGATTTGTACCACAGCTTCATGAGCAAAACTTGTACACAGTACAGTATACAGTAAGTTCCTGTCTGAAACCAGGGAACACCTGATGCTGGTCAAAGCAATACCATAATTATATAAAACAATTACTGTATTTTGCTAGAACTGAAACCATCCAGAAGGTGAGAACAAATGATTATTTTTATGCCAAACTCAAGGCACAACTTACTTCCTGGGCATTAGATCTGGAAGACAGGGTGTCTCCTAATATTTTGACAGGAGAAATGAAGATCTTTGGGAGAGCTCCTATAGTAAGTCCTATAGTCAATGAAATAGGCTGCTGTAAGAGAATTGGTTAGCATTATTGAGACATAGTTGAGATTATGTACATAGACTTGTAGAGATATAAGTCATCATGGTTTCATAATTTTCTTCAGCTTCTTTCAGGAGCACTTATGTAGAAGTGAAGACAGGAAATGGTGGGATGGATCAGTCCAAAGCTGAAATTTGTCAGGGTATGATCAGCAATGAAGACAGTATAGAGTTGATGTGGCTAAAGAGGTTAAAATGGATAATGGAAGGAATGTGTAACTAATGCAGAGGCGATCATGAAACAAAGGAGAGATCAAGAGATTGGATGAGATGGTAAGGATGAAAAATAGGGTTTGGGTTTTGGGTTGCAAGGCCAAGGGAACAAAGGGATAACAACACACTCTAATCAAGTAAAGGAATTTTGGAGTTCATGAACATGGAAATGGTACCCTTATGGATGATTACAAAATCAATAATGTGGCCACCCATACATGGCTGAAGTGTGCCAGAGACATTCAAGTGAAAGGAGCAGAGTTGAGGACATAAGGTTAGGTTGAGGAAATATCAATATCTATGTTGTTGTTCAGTCATGTCTGACTATTTTTCTCCATTTGGGGCTATCTTGGCAAAGACATTAGAGTGATTTGAAATTTTCCTCTTCAGTTAATTTTTATAAATGAGAAAACTGAGGCAGGCAAACAAGGTCAAATGACTTGCATAGGATCACACATCTAGTAAGTATTTGAAGCCAAATTTGAACTCATGAGTCCCTGACTCCTGGCCTGGTGCTTTATTTATTGTGCCACCTAGGTGTCCCAATTTATCTATATGCTTAACTCCTTTAGAATAAAGCAGATGTTAAGGAAAAAAAGATTATGAGTTAGATACTAAACTTACTAAGGAAAGGAGAATTACTGTTGGTCAATGGACAGTGGCTACCAGAACTTTGATTGGATGGTTGATATAGATTGAATTCCCCTCAAAGCAGGAGGGGTTGTTGAGTGAATGGTAGTAAAGATAGAATACAGACATGGCTATAAAGAGTATGTAGTATTCCAATTCCCTCCCTTCCCCCCTTAACCAAGAGGGAACTAATCAAAGTTCAACAACAACTGCAAAGAAAAACCAGGAAGTCTGTGTCATTAGTTAGGTTCCAGTAAGACAGAAGGAAATGGGGAAAAAAATAAGATGAAAACAAGATTGTTGCTTATGGTGCAAGCATTTTAGAGAAGAGGGTGGAAAAAGTGGGTAGCTTTATAGTGGTACATTACAGAGGAGGTGGGTTGGGTAGATGGAAATGGGAATAAAGATCAGGTAGTGCGTGACGGACAATGTGGCTTGAAAGATGACAGCTGGGAAGGCTATGACCAAGTAAAGTTTATTAATAATTGAGGAAATCTTTTGGGAGGGTTTTCGTTGTTCTTAGGAATTTGGCTTCATGTTGGAGTCCTCTCATCATCTTAGGCAACTGAGTTAAGGTCAAGTTCTAGGAGATAAAGGAACTGTGTTATTCTTCCCCTAAAGCAGAGAACATGTTGAAATGTGATTGGATGGCCTTTTTTGTCTTGCTTAGAGATGAGAAATCTGGTGTTTTCCAAGGAATGGTGTTTTCCCACAGGAGCCAGAGACCTGAAAGGAGATATGGCATGTTAACATGAGTGATTTTCCTATTACACCAAAGGCAGGAGATTAGTGTGTCATGTTTATCCCTACAGAAAATCGTGAGAGGCAGGAGAGTATGCTTGAAACATGTTATAATGGAATGCTATTTCCTCCTCATTCACCAAGGACAGGATACTGGTATGCATTGAAATGGTCTTTGTAAAGGCCAGGCAGGAGAGCAGCATGATATTAGGAGAACACACTAAGCATTGTTTCGCCTTCTTCTTTAAGATGAGGTTAGGTGTTATGTAAAAAGAAATATGGAAAAGAAACAAGTAAATCTTGTAATCATTAATATTAAAACCTTGTCTAAGGACTAATGTTAGATTCACAAATTCAGATAATGATTTGACATAACTCTGTAAAATAAAACATGTATTATTACCATAGGTGACCAAATAACCAAAAAATTCTATTACTTTGAAAATAGCAAAGATAGAACTTTCCTTTACCTTTTCTAAGACATTACACCTTACTTGATACAGAATAAAATCATATTTTCATTTTTTTCATGATTTCATGATCACCCCTGCATTAGGTGTACTTTCCTCCATTACTCATCTTAACCTTTTGGTGAACTATATCAATTCTATACTGTCTTCATTGCTGGCAGTGACTTCCACACATTGGTTACTTCCCTTATCTATAAGGGGAATTGTTAGGATCCATTCTGATGAGAGTTTTGTTACCACGGCTTCATTCAACTTGGGAAAACATCTGTTCCTTCTCTTAAAATGATCTTTCCCAAATATAATCGAAGGGAACAGCACACTGCATGAAATTACACTAGATCATCCCAATTACTGAAATATTTTCTAGATATCCAACAAGTATCTTTTTAATAATGAACTGTAGAATCTGATCCAGAATTAAAGATTAGCTCCCTGGCACACAGGACAATTTACAAATTTCAATCACTTCTCTTTTGATTTGTTATTGATAAGTTATTTTTCAGTCTCATCTGATTCTCCATAACCCCATTTGAGTTTTCCTTGGCAAAGATATTGTAAATGATCTGTCATTTCCTTCTCTCGCTCATTTTACAGATAAGCAACAGAGGCTAGAAGAGTTAAATGACTTGCCCAGGGTTACACAGTTAGTAAATGGATTTGAACTCAGGAAGATAAATCTTTCTGATTCCAAGTCCAATGTCAAATCTACTGAGCCACCTAACTGCACTGTATATTAAGGTAATTGTCATTCTGTAGTCCTGTGGTACTTCTCCCTTTCTCTATGACATTTTTAGATATCACTGTGTTCATCAATCATAGATTTCAGACATAATTTGTTTCTGGGTCAGTAACATTTTCTAACATAATAGGATTCATTGAAACTACATTACATTGCTATAATTTTTGAACTCATTATTGCCATTACTCAACGATAAAGCAGTAAATTACCACTAGTATAGGATGTTTCCTTTTTAGGTATGCCTTTAAAAAGCAATAACACTGAATTTAAAAAAAAATATTAACTCAAACTCATTTTCCCCTGATTCTGAATATTTGACTAGTTCTTCCCTTATTACTTAACCTCGAGACATTTAAAATAGTAACACATTCTATTACATGCAAATAATTGTGATTTTGAATTTAATTCAATAGAAAAGTCTAAAAATTTAAGACCTAATTTAATTCACATTGAGAATAATTTTGAATATTGGCTTTTATACTTTAAAATTTCTGAAATTTTATGGGCAAGAGATTTAATGAATGTTTCAATAATGAAACTACTTATAGAATCTAAATTTTCATCATTGATATCTCCAGATAAACTATAAGATGAAATTAAAGACAATATTTAATGTTTTATTAGTCTAAATTTTCTTAAGTAATTTTGCAAGAAAGAAATTACTTTTAACGGGATGTTTTTGTTTTTTTATATATATGGATTCTTCTGGTCTTTAATGATTTTAGCAATGATTTTTCTTCATTTGAGTAAAAATCATCTTTAAATTCAAGGCTTATAAAAGGAAACATTAAATTCCTTTAATAAAAAAAGATACTAAGGAAAACAATAAATATATTACAGCGTTCTACTTTCTAAATTGTGTTAAATATCTGAAGAGAGCAAAATCCACCTTTATTTTCTTTTTATGTTTTAACTCATATAAAAATTCACAATACTATTACACAGAAAATGTAGTTGATCATTTTTTGTAATATTTGTATAAAAAAACTACTGTATTATCGTTGGTTGGTTTATGAAGCTGTTTTCTTCAAATTTTCACTTGATCTTCATGGTAACCATGTACAATATACCAGAATGAAAAACCCAATTTAATTAATAAGGACCCTATTACTCAAGGAGGTTAAAGTGATTCAATTAATAAATGCTAATTAGGATTCAGGTTCTTTAATTCCTAATTCAATACCATGCCTTTGCATGTGTGCCCTCACATCTAAAATGCACTCATCTTATATGCAAAATATATGGTGACTTCAAAGTCACGATTCAGATGCTATTTCCTCTCCACACTACCTTTATATTTCACTAGATTTATTATCTTACTTTACATTTACTTTGCATTTACTTAGCCTTTACAGGTTCATACCCTCCTCCATCAATCAAATATGAGTTCTTTGAGATCAGGAATAGTTTCTCAACTACTTTTGTCTCCCAGGAGTTACAAAAATAATCTGTACATGGTATAAAACAAGTTTGTCGAATAGCATTTATAGTAGAGCACACTAATTTATCATTAAATAATTTATCATAAAAATTGACTTGGTAACTGGTTAACACTTTCCTTTTTCTATTTTTCATTGGAAGCCGTTATAAATATCAAGTAACTATATCAATTTAGGATTATAATGATGCAAGTAATATCTTAAATTTTTTATGTGTACAAACTGATATATGTAAAGGGACATTTGTGAATATGGTCTTAGTACTCATGATAGGAGAGAAATTTTCACTATGAAATCTCATATGTCACACTTCCATTTCCATAACTGTAGACACAGTTAGGAACGACCATCAAAAGTTTCCCATTTGCAAATGGTATACATACAGACACATATATAGTCACACTTTATTTTATATGTGCTTTCCAGTTATCACTAAATTTCTCACAATACATAAGTTAGATCAAGGATTACTATTTCCATTTTAGAGATTCATAAAATGTGGCTCAAAGAAGCTGATAACCGTATCTGAGTTCGATTAGCTAGCAAACATTGGTTATTGTTTTACCCATGAATTTAGTCTTATATACTTCCTGCTCCACTATAATGCAAGTATCTGTATATACTTTACATATACACATGCAGATGTGTATTCCCTTTCCCCCAACCTACATCCACACTATAGGGTAAGAAAAGCACTCAATTATCTAGCCCTCTTTACATGAAAATCTTACAGATTCATCTCACCTTTGTAAGTAAAATTTGTGAGTTTTTATTATTATTTGATTTATTTCTCTTTCTATTCCCCACAGTTAACCAAACAATGCTTTGTACCCATTTGCTACTAAAAAAATTAAATCTCCTATTTGACATAGGAAAACTGCTTTTGTTATACATCCTTCTTTCACTGAGATAGGGAAAATAACCTATCAGTGTCAGAGATGCTTATATTTTACCTCTGAACTGTACAAGAATTGTTTTGAAAGTATTCTATTGACAGTCATCCTTGAGGCCTAGTGGATCTTTGTAGCTAGTGTCTTTAAGTTATATAAGATACTTTGCATATCAGAAATATTAAAGTTCAACCTAAGTCCTTTATTAAGCTCCCAACACATTTGAAAGTCACAGTAAAAGGATTTGATTATTTATCTGACATGGTTGTGAAAATGTGAAAAAAAAAATATAAAGGATTCTTTGTTTCCCTGAAAAAAAGCAGAGAGGATCAGAAGTTTACTGGATAAAATCCCTTTGTTTTGGAAGGTTTAAACTGTACAATACTCAGCAAGTAGGTCATAAGTCACATATGTCCCACTTGAGGAGCACTAAGCTCTTTGCTGGTGAGAATCCTGTGACATAATACTTTCTAGCTAGCTAATACAGGACATAGAGTCAGTAGCAATTTAATTCAAATCCTGTCTCAGATATGCATTTATATGAACCTGGAAAAGTCACCTAAAAATTGCATCTCTATTTTCTTGTCTGTTAAATGGAAAGAGTAATGCCGACCTTCTCCAGAGTTGTCATGAGAATCAAATAAGATCATATGTAAATTGTTTTATATTCTTTAAGGACTATAGAGATGCTAACTATAATGCTGATGATAATTACTGCTATTAATATTAACTGCTTATGCTTGTGTGATAATTTCCCAATTTAGATCGCAAAACTTATACCGAGGAAGACTTTAATTTTGACGGAGGGCTTATATAATCTAGCCACGATCTGGAGCTTTCTCCTTAAAGCACAAAATTAATTCTTGTCCTGCTGATATCAACTTTCAAAAATCAGTGTCCTTGAGAAAAAGGTTTCGTTGTGCTGGACCATATGGAGGACTGAAGCTTGGTGTGTGCAAATAAAGAGTCAATTAGAAATAAAAGAACCTTGAATGTGCCCATGCTCTCTGAGAGTTCATAAAAGATAAGGAGCAGTATGTCAGGAAGTTTTATGTGTACTTTAGATTTGAAGATTGTTGTATTTAAGGAGCTCAGAAACAGCGTAGGTGGGAGTTCATGGACTATAATTACAAAGAAAAAGGAAAGTTAAAAAAACAAACTACTCCAATATCTTTGCAAGAAAGTTCCAAACGGGGCCAAGAGTTGGACAAGAATGAAATGAGTGAACAGCAATAGTCTGTCATTTTGTTCTCAAACTCATTTGATAGATAAGGAAACTGAGTCAATCGGGATTAAGTAACATTCTCTTGGGTCACATAGCTAGCTAGTGTCTGAGCCTGAATTGGAATTCAGATCTTCTGACTCTAGGCCCACAGCTCTATCCAATGTGCCAATTAGCTGCCCAAAGAATAGGAAAATGCTAATAATGAAATTCCCAATTTACTCAAATGCTTCTGTTTAACCTGCTGCGATCTAAGGAAACATCTTTCTCCTTCACTTTTACAATATGGAAAAAATAACTTATTTGAATGTTGTCTCTGCTTCCTTACCATATAGACATTTTTCAGTCACTTTCTATCCAGCTACTATCACTAATACTCTTCTGTTCATCATTGTCAATTACCTGTACATTTCCATTGCAACTGATGTAAAAGATGTGGTTTTAGATTTGTACTCTTTAATCACATCAAAATGACCATTTTACACTTACAATTTTTTAGGATGTTTACCATAAATGACTCAGTTTGCTGAATATTGTTTTTCTGAATCAGATCATAATTATTTATAAATGTAAAAAGGGAAAATAGAAGCTCCTGTGCTTATTTTTTTTTCAAATCAAATACTTTGCTATTGAATAAAACAAATGACTCAACAAAATTTCATGTGAAAACGTTCTGAGCATTATTAATGTAATGGAAACTCAATACTAGTCATATATTGTGGTAGCTTAAAAAGGAAGATTCTCTTAAGAATAATAGTGGTTAGACTGAGAAAAATATGAGCTCATGTCCTTAATAGATAACATTTAGAATATCCAGTTCAGATTTGTTTGAAATAGTGTTGTAGGTATATGGACAGACAGTTCTATAGTTGTAGAGGTGGAGTGTAGGACAGACAGTTCTACAGTTGTGGAGGTGGAGTGTAGTAAATATATAACCTAGAAATAATTCCATTTAGGGATTATTTTTTTAATATGATTGCATAATAGCAATTTAAGTGGAAAGGTCTTTCTCATTAATTAATAGGCCCATATGATCTTTTTAAATCACCTGGAAGTCTAAGTCACATGTGGTAGGAAGAGCTTGCTGAAGAGGCAGAACAGGAAGGGTGGAGTAGAAGTGGAAGGAAGTAAGTGAGTGGGGTCAGGTCAGAGGAGATAGAACACAGGCCAACTGACACAGTATGACCGTTGATAGTGAGAAAGTCCTAACCGAGGGAGGGAAGATTTGAAAATGGTTTTCCCCTCTGCTGTGATCATGTTTATTAACTTCTTGTTCACCATGATGGACTTTGCTTGGTGGTTCTGGCCTTTCCCTTTCTGGTGTTTAAATAAAGATTTTTCTTCTGCCTTTTATATGGAGAGTCTTTTGTAGATGATGATAGAGAACTATGCTGGTGTATTCATAGTCATCACCAGTGCTGGGAATATTGCCTTGGTGATACATTTGGCATCACAGGCAGGATGGCAAGGTATAAGATCTCCATTTTGAGGTGGAAAAGATTTAGGGGAAAACATTAATATCCCAGGATGGGAGGATTTACCATATTTCTTACTATTAAAAGAGTGGGCTATAAGTACTGGACCCTGTGTAAACTGGGAAGTGAGGTTATAGGAGGGGGAATCTGGAGATTTAGAAAGGTGTTTGAAATGAATACCAGTAAGTCCAGGGAAGGAGTTGGCAGGGTTAAGTAGGAGAGGATGGATTTTATTAATGGTTTATCATATTATGTGTGGAAATAGAGATGAACTGCTTAAGGAAAAAATTCAGGTGGAAAAAGAGTTAGCTAGTTTGCATGGGAATTCTCATCCTTCAGGCTCTACTTTACAAGAGCAGTCAAGGGGCTCAGGCAGAAGGAAAGGCTGTTTATTTAGTTTAGATGAAGCTGAAGACTACCAAAAGAAATGAACATCTGATGTTTGGACAAAGTCTAGTTGCCACAGTGACAAAGGAAGTGAAATAACTTCAGAGGAAGAAATTTCCCAGTCAGAAGCACACCCAATGGTGAGGCACAAACAAGAGTATCAAGGAGGTAATTTAGTGTTTAAGGAAATAATTGAAAATTTTACTCAGCAAGAGGTCACAGGAATTTTGAGCTGATTCATCCAAAGGATGAGAGAAACAGTAATGTCTTGGATGGTGAGAATCAGTGATGACAGAGCTGGAGAAATAGCTATAGATCCCATCGACTGACTGACATTTATGGAGATTTGTCAGAATCCTTCTATACAGCAAACTTTAGAGCAGTGGTGTGCGCTAGGTGGACAAGATCAGATCACTAATACAATAAAGAAATATATTGAAGCAGGAGTGTTAGTCCCTACAATCACTTGATGGAATAATCTTTCTGGCCAGCAGAAAAATCGTATGGGAGATGGAGGATGAAAGTGATTTATAGACAAGTTAATAAAAGTCACTCCTCCCTTGTTTGTTGCTGTTCCAGCTACCATTACGTTAATAGTAAAAATCCAGAAATATGATGGGATTTGGTATAGATTTATTGATTTAGGCAATGCTTTCCTTACAATCCCAATAGTTTCGAAAAAATTGGACCAATTTGTTTTCACTTGGCAGGGCCGATAATATACTTTTACATGGTTGCCACAAGTATATCTGCATAACCCTACTATTTGTCATGGGGTTGTGGCTGAATATTTGTATGAAATAGAGCTACCTGGTGTACAGCTTACCTAATACATGGATAATATTATGATACAAGGGAAAAGTGTAGAAGAAGTGGAGAAGAGTTTTATATGTTTAACTGAGCATATGAAAAGTAAAGGGAGGGAGATTAACCCTAAAAAGTTTCAAGGACTAGATCAAACCACGAAGTTTTGGGAATCAGGGGCTGCAAGATTCTCCTAAAAGTCCAACAAAAAGTTCAGGATTTTCTTACCACCACCTATAAGAAGAGGTCCAAATTGAAGATTTGGGAGCCAAGATAGCAGAGTGATAAATATGCTCTCCCCTCACCTTGTTGACCTTGAAAGGTTAATAAAATATTCCCCCCAGGAAAAATCTTGGAAGAGTGGGATCAGTCAAAGGTGCAAAAATATCTTAGCCTTTGAGGCTAGGAAAATCTCAAAGTGGGATTCTTCTTCTGTGGCTAAAGGGGACAAGTGCAGGACCAGTGCTGCATCAGACAGCCCTACCTCAGCAACTCAGGAGAGGAAATCCAGAGACCCAGGAGAGTGGAGCCAAGAACTGCCAACACCAGGACCCCAGGCGTACCTCAGCACCTCAGGGAAAACGAGAAGACACTAGCGCAGATGTGTTCACAAATCACTGATCTTGCCTATGCTCTAGCTCAGCAGACTTCTTGTGTCCAGACCACATATCCCCCACGTTTAACACTGCTAAATCCAGGGTCACTCCAGGGAAATCCAGAAGGATTTCACCTGGACTCTACTTTCTCACACAGGTCAGCTCAGTGCCAGGTGAGCTGCAGCATTTTAGCTTCTAGATGATAAATCCAAAGGCCACAAAATACAAAGCTTCAAGTCCAAGGCACAAGAACTGTGGGACAGAGGCCCTTGTGTCCCAGAAGAAGAAATATACTTTAAAAAGTCAGGAAAAGGTTGATAATCATGAGTAAGAAGCAAAGTAGAAAAGAAAAGACCATAGAATCTTTCTATAGGCAAAAGGACAAAAACAAAAATACCAAATAGGTCAGCATTGAAACTGTACTCCCATCTATTTCCTCAGAAGGGAGTATGAACTGGTCACAAGTTCAAAGAGCATTCTTTGAAGAGCTGAAGAAAGGTTTTAAAAGTCAAATTAGAGAAATAGAAGAAAAACTGGCCAATGATTTTAAAAATATGAAAACAAGAAATCACATAAGAATTTAAAAGGAAAATTGGACAAATGGAATAGAAAACACAGAGACTAACTGGAAAAAAAAAACTTCCTTAAAAGGAACAATTGTCCAGATGGAAAAGGAGATGCAAAAACTAACTGAAGAAAGCAATTTGATAAAAATTAGAATCAGAAAAGCGAAAGCTAATGACTCTATGAAACATCAAACAGAATCTAAAGAATGAAAAGATAGAGGAAAATGTAAAATATATAATTAGAGAAACGACTGACTTGAAAAATAGATTTAGTAGAGAAAATTTAACAATTATTGGTTTAACAGAAAGTCCTAATGAAAAAAAAAAAAGAGGCTGGACAATATCTTCCAAGAAATCATCAGAGTAAACTCCTCAGAAGTCCTATATCCAGAGGGTAAAATAGTCATGGAGAGAGTCCACCATTCACTTCCTAAAAGGGATTCCAAACTAAAAACACCAAGGAATATTGTTGCCAAAATCCAGAACTATCAAGTGAAGGAGAAAATACTGCAGGCACCCAGAAAGAAAATATTCAAGTACTGAGGAGCTACAGTCAGGATCACACAAGACTTTGCAGTTTCTACATTAAAAGTAAAGGGAGGGGTGGAGCCAAGATGACAGAGTAGAAAGAAGCATATACTCTAGTACTTCCTTCACAACATATGAAATATTTGTAAAAAATGACTCTCAACCAATTCCAGGGCAGCAGATGCCACAGAATGAAAGAGAGGAGATTTCCAGCCCAGGGTGACCTGGAAGGCCAAAAGTAAGATCTGTTGCCCCTAATGCAGAGCAGAGCCCAGTCCAGCCTCGACTGCGTGGTGACAGGGGTAGAATGGAGCAGGCGTTGGGGGCAGAATCCCCAGCAGCAGTCCTTCACAGATCCCTCAAGCCACAGGCACCAATGGTCAGTGAGAGGGCTTTTTCAACTGGCCAAGAAGGAAGCGGAGTCCCTGCCAGATTTTCATCCCATGCAGTAACAGAGGAGACATTAGCAGGTTGCAGCTGCTCCCACAGCAGGCAACAGTCAACATTGATTGTTGAAGGCCTCATTGTAAAGCCCCTGGGGGGACTGAGCAGCTGATATGAACCTCAGGCCTGAGTAGCAGCCCTAGCCCCACCCCTGACTAAAGCTGCTAAAGGAATAGTGCAGCTGATCTGAACCTCAGCCCTGAGTGCTGGAATGACAAAACTAGAGGTGAGGTTGTGGTGGAGAGGAAATTCTCCTACTCACAGATTAAAGACACAAAAGTTTCTGGGTGCTCCCAGATCAGTATGCAGGCTTGATTGTGCTACCTTGGAGGAACTGAGATCTTACAGGACCACAGAGTAATATAGACAAAGAATCCAAAAGTCAAGTACCTGATTTGGAAAACGCCCATGAAATGGAGAAAAAATAAAAATATAGAAGGTTACTTTCTTGGTGAACAGGTATCTTTTCCCCAACTTCCAGACGAGGAAGAACAATGTTTACCACCAGGAAAAGACATAAAAGTCAAGGCTTCTCTATTTCAAACATCCAAAATAAATATTCAATGGTCTCAGGCCATGGAAGAGCTCAAAAAGGATTTTGAAAATCAAGTAAGAGAGGTGAAGGAAAAATTGGGAAGAGAAATGAGAGAGATGCAAGAAAAATCATGAAAAGCAAATCAACAACTTCCTAAAGGAGACGCCAAAAATGCTGCGAAGAAAATAGTTCTTTAAAAATTGGAATGGAACAGATAGAAGCTAATCATTTTATGAGAAAAAAAGAAATTAAAAAAAATGAATGAAAAATTGAAGATGATGAGAGGTACCTCATTGGAGAAGCAACTAGCCTGGAGGTTGGATCCAGGAGAGACAGTTTGGAAATTGTCGGACTATCTGAAAGTTATGATTTGGGGAGGAGCTTGGACATCATCTTTCATGAGGTTGTCAAGAACAACTGCCCTGATATTCTAGAACCAGAGGGTAAAATAAATATAGAAGGAATCCACTGCTCAGCTCCTGAAGGAAATCTGAAGAGAGAGACTCCTAGGAACATTGTGGTCAAGTTCCAGAGTTACCAGGTCAGGGAGAGAATATTGCAGGGAGCTAGAGGGAAGAAATTCAAATGTTGTGGAGGTACAATAGGGATAACACAAGATCTAGTATCTTCTCTATTGGGGGACCGAGGCATGGAGTGTGATGTTCCAGAAGTCAAGGGAACTAGGATTGCAGCCAGAAATCACCTACCCTGAAAAACTGAGTATAACATTTCAGAGAAAAAAATGATCTTTCAATGAAATAGAGGGTTTTCAAGAATTCTGAATGAAAAGACCAGAGCTGAAAAGAAAATTTGACTTTCAAACACAAGAATCAAGAGAAGCATGAAAAAAGAAACAGGAAAGAGAAATTATATGGGACTTACTAAAATTGAAATATTTACATTCCTATATGGCAAAATAATATTTGTAAACTTGAAACTTTTCTCAGTATCTGGGTCGTTTGTGGGATTACACACAAAGACACACACACACACACACACACACACACACACCACATACACACAGAGCACAGGATGAGATAAATAGCAAGGGATCATGTCTAAAACAATAAAATTAAGGGATGAGAGAGGAATATATTGGGAGGAGAAAGGGTCAAATGGAATGGTACAAATTGTCTCTCATAAAAGGTGCAAGAAAAAGTCTTTTCAATGGAGGGAAAATGGGGGAGGTGAGATGGAAAAAGTGAAGCATATTCTCATCACATTTGGCTCACGGAAGGAATAATATGTATACTCAATTCGGTATGAAAACCTATCTTATAATACAGGAAAATAGGGGAGAAGGGGATAAGAAGGGTGGGGAGGATGATGGAAGGGAGCAGGGAGTTTGGAGTAATTAGAAGTTAACACTCTTGGGGAGGGACAAGGGCAAAAGAGAAAAGAGAAGAAAAGGGGGGCAGGATAGGATGGAGAGAAATATAATTAGTCTTACACAACACGACTATTACGGAAGCAATTTTCAAAACTACACATATATAGCCTACTTTGAATTGCTTGCCTTCTCAGTGGGAATGGGTAGGGAGGGAGGGAGGAAGAGAAGTTGGAACTCAAAGTTTTAGGAACAACTGTTGAGTATTGTTCCTACATACAAGTGAAAAGCAAGAAATACAGGTAATGGGCTATAGAAATTAATCATGTCCTACAGGACAAAAAAGAAGATGGGGATAAAGGAAGTGAGGGATGTTAGAAAGGAGGGTAGATTGGTGGAAGGGGTAATCAGAATGCTTGGCATTTTGGGGTGGGGGAAGGGAGAGATAGGGAAAAATTTGGAACTCACAATTTTGTGGAAATGAATGCTGAAAACTTTAAATAAATAAATTTTTAAAAAGATAGAAGGAATTGGAATATGATATTCTATAAGGAAAAGGAGGTGTAACTACAACCAGTGATCAATTTCCCAAAAAAGTTGAGCCTAATATTTCAGATGAGGAGGTGTTCATTCAATGAAATAAGGGATTTTCAGACTTTCTGATGAAAAGCCCAGATCTCAATAGAAAATTTGACCTTCACACACAAGTCTCAAGACAGGCAGAAAAAGGTAAACAGGGAGAAGAACTTGTTATTCAACGTGGGCAAACTGTTTACATCACTATAAGGAAAGACAATACTTGTTAATTTTGAGAATTGTATATTCTTCACGATATGTAAAAGGAATATACATAAATAGATGGATTTGTTATAAAGTAAATGATGGGATGATAAAAATGTAACTTAAGGGTGAGAAGGGTTGAAACAGGAGATGTGAAAAGGAGGAGGTAGAAAATGATAAATTACTTTACAGGAAGAGGCACAAAAATATGTTACAGTAGAGGGGAAAAGGGGAGGGAATGAACATTATTGTACTCTCATCTGATTTACTTCAAGGAGGAAAAAACAAACTCAGTAAAGAGTAGAAATCTAACATATTCTACAGGCAGTAGGAGAGGAAGGGGGAAAGAAAAGGGGGGCTAAAAGTGAGAGCAGAAGTATTAAGGGGAAAAGGGATTAAAAATGAAGGGAGTTGAGAGAAGGAAGGGAAGACTAAGGGAGGCAGTGGTCAAAAATGAAAATTCTACTGTGGAGAGCAAGGGAGAAAGAGAACTAAAAGCACAAACGCGGGGACAGAGGATGGAGGGAAAGACATAGATAGTAATCATATCTGTGAATGCGAATGGGATAAACTCTCCCATAAAACAGAGACAAATAGCAGAAGGGATTAAAAATTATACTCAAACAATATGTTGTTAACAAGAAACACATTTGACACGGGGATACACACAGAGTAAAGATAAAATGTTGCAGCAGAATATATTGTCCTTCATCTGATGTTTAATAAGCAACGATAGTGATCCGAATCTCGGACAAAGCAAAACCGAAATACAGCTAATGAAAGCAGACAAAGAAGTAAATTATATCCTGCTAAAAGGCACCATAGATACTGAAGCAGTATCATGATTAAACATATATACTCCAAATGGTATCGCATCCAAATTCTGAGAGGAGAAGTGAAGGGAGTTGTAGGAAGAAATAGACAGCAAGACTATACTCGTGAGTTACCTTAACTTCCCTCTCTCTGAATTTAATAAATCTAACCTCTACATAAACAAGAAAAAAGTTAAGGAGCTGAATAAAACTCTGGATGACATAGATATGACAGATCTATGGAGAAAATTGAATGGGGATAGAAAGGACTATACCTTTCTCTCACTGGTACACGGCACATATACAAAAATTGACTATAGACCAGGGAATGAAAACATGATCCAGTCCAGAAAGGCAGATATAGTGAAGGCATCCTCAGATCATAATGCAATAAAAATTATATGTACCAAAAGACCATGAAAAGATATGCCAAAAATTATTTGGAACCCAAATAAACTAATTCTAAAGAATGAATGGTTTAGACAACAAAGCATAGAAACAATAAAAACTTTCACTCAAAAGAATGACAACGAGACAACCTACAAAATCTTATGGCATGTTGCAAAAGCAGTTCTTACAGAAGGTTTTGTATCTCTGAATTCCTACATGAATAAAACAGAGAAAGAGGAGATCAATGAATAGGACATGCAGCTGCAAAAGCTAGAAAAAGAACAAATTTAAAACCCCAAGTAAGTATCAAATTAGAAATACTGAAAACCAAAGGAGAGATTAGTACAATTGACATTAAGACAACTATTGAACTAATAAATAAACCTAGGAATAGATTTTATGAAAAAAATTGATAAACATTTGGTCAATTTGATTAAAAAAGAGAGAATATCAAATTATCAATATCAAAAATGAAAGCGGTGAACTAACCTCTAAGGAGAAGGAAATGAAAACAATAATTAAAAATTAATTTTCCCACTGTATGCCCATAAATTCGACAATCTAAATGATGTGGATTGTTATTTAAAAAAAATACAAATTGCCCAGATTAACAGAAGGGGAATTTGAGTGCTTAAATAACCACTTCTCATAAAAAAGAAATTGAACAAGCCATCAATGAACTTCCCAGGAAAAAAATCTCCAGGGTAGGATACTAGTGAAAACTTTCAAACATTTAATTCCAAACTATTTAGAATATTTGGGAAAATTTGGAAAGAAGTCCTACCAAATTCTTTTTATAATACAGATATGGTTCTGATACCTAAACCAGAAAGAGTCAAAACAGAAAAAGAAAATTATAGATGAATTTCTCTAGTGAAAATGGATGAAAAATTTTAAATAAGATATCATTTAAAAGAGTACATCAGCTTATTTTGAGAATAATACATCATGAGCAGAAAAGAGTCATTTATTTTCATGTTTTATTATTTTTATAGTGATATTATGTGTTTACAGTGTTCTAAAATCACTTTACTTATCTTAGATTTTTCCTCTCTCTCCCCTGCTTTCCCCCCTACCTCCCCACTCCCTCCCAGAGAAGGCATAGAGTTTAATATAGGCTCTGTACATAAACTCCTATTAAATCCATTTTCACCTCAGTCATGTTGCATAATAGAATTAGAATGAATGGAAGAAATCATAAAGCAAACAAAAACATAATACAAAATAAAATGATCTGCTTCATTCTCAGATTGAATTCTATAGTTCTATCCTTGGATGCAGAAGGCATTTTGTCTTAAGAGACCATTGGGAATTAATTAAGTCCTAGCATTGCAATGAAGAATGAAATCTACCAAAAAAACTATTCGGACATTATGGTTGTGTCTGTACAAACTTCTCCTTATTCTTCTCCTTTCAGTCAGCATCAGTTCATATAAGCCTATCCAGATCTCTCTGAATTCTTCATGTTTATCATTTCTTATAGTACAATAGTATTCCATTACATTCACGTACCACCATTTATTCAGCCATTTGCCAATTGAGGGGCATCCCCTTGATTTCAAGATTTTGGCCACCACACAGAGAGCTGCTTTCAATATTTTTGTACGTGTGGGATTCTTTCCCATTTTTATAATCTTTTGGGGATATAGTCCTAGAAGCAGGATTGCTGCATCAAAGGGTATTCACATTTTGGTAGGCTTTTGGACATAGTTCCAAATTGCTCTTGAGAATGGTTGGATCAGCTCACAGCTCCACTACCAACGAATTAGTATTCCAATGCTCCCACACGTTCCCCTACAATTCTCTTATTCCTCTTTTATCATATTAGCCAGTCTGATAGGTGTGATGTGGTATCTCAGAGTTGTTTTGAGCTGCATCTCTCTATTCAATAGTAATTTAGAATATTTTTTTCATGTGAGTATAGACAGCTTAAATTTCTTCCTCTGAAAACTGCCTGTTCATATTCTTTGACCATTTATCAATTGGAGAATGACTTGTATTCTTGTACATTTGAATCAGTTCTCTATATATTTTAGGATTGATTCCTTTATCACAGACATTAGTAGCAAAATTTATTTTACATTTTCCTCCTTCTCTCCTAATCTTGTTTGAATTGGGTGTGGTTTTGCAAAAACTTTTCAGTTTAATGTAATTAAAATTATCCATTTTGCACTTCATAATCTTTCTCTCTTAAGTCAAAATTTCTTCCCTTCTCCATAACTATGCCAAATACACTATCCCTTACTCCCCTAATTTGTTTAGAGTATCAATGTTTATACCTTTAAAATGTACCCATTTGGATTTTTTTCTTGTGTACAGTGTCAGTCATTTGTCTATGCCCAGTTTCTTCCACACTCACCCAGTTTTCTGAGAAATTTTTCTCAAACAGTGAGTTCTTATCACTGAAACTGGGGTGCTTGGGTTTACCAAACAATAGATAGCTATATTCATTGAGTACTGTGTTTTGATATTCTAGCATTTTCCACAGATCTACCCCTCTGTTTCTTAGTACCAACTGGTTTTGATAATTGCTGCTTTATAATACAATTTGAGATCTGGTAGCACCAGGCCACCTTCTCTAGCATTAGTTTTCATTAATTCCCTTGATATTCTGGACATTTTGTTCTTCCAGATGAATATTGGTATTACTTTTTTTTAGCTCTAGAAACAAATTATCTGATTGGTATGGCACTGAATAAGTAAATTAATTTAGGTAGAATTGTCGTTTTTATTATATTATCTGGGACTACTCATGAGCAACTTATGTTTTACCCCTTATTTAGATCTGACTTTATCTGTGCAAAAAGTCTTATTGTCTTCATATAGTCTCTGGCTTTGTTTTGGCAGATAGACTCTCAAATATTTTATATTTTTACCCTAGTTTTAAATGGGATTTTTCTTCTGTGCAGAAGATTGGTGTGGATTTATTTTGTAACCTGCAACTTTTCCAAAGCTGTTTATTTTTTCAAGTAATTTTTTACTTCATTCTCTGGGATTCTCTAAGTATATCATCATATCATCGGCAAAGAGTGATAACTTAGTTTCTTCTTTGTCTATTCTAATTTCTTCAATTTCTTTTTCTCTTATTGCAACAGCTAGCATTGCTGATGATGTATTGAACAACAATGGTGATAGTGGACATCCCTGTTTCACCCTGATCTTATTATAAATGCATGTAGTTTATCCCAATTATATGCAGTGCTTGCTGAAATATTTAGTCTGAGGAAGCAGCAGCACTGTAGAATCTTGGTCATAACAACCTAGGATGGGAGTTCAGCAGAACTGAGAGAGTGACAGGCAAGGAACCCCAGGAATTTCCAGTGGCTGCTCCTGAGACTATCAGCCCATGTCCCTAAGTCACATACTTGAACTTCCAGCAGTCAAAATCGCCGAGTGATTGGTAAATGCTCTCCCCCTCTTCCCTTGTTGACCTTGAAAGGACCATAAAATAATTCCCCAGAAAAATACTGGATTAGTGGAGTCAATAGAAGGAGTAACAGTCTCATATCACATGAGGCTAGGAAAATCTCTAAAGAGGATCTCTCTTGCTGTGGCAGAAGGGGACCAGTAAGGACCACAGTTGTCCCACACAAGATCATCTCAGGGAACAGGGAGAAGATATGGAGCCTCAGGGGGGTGGATCCCCACAACCACCAACACCAGAACCGCCAGAGTGACTCAGCAGCCCAGGTGAAAAGGGAAGACACTAAGATAGCCAGGACCAACAGCTGCTGAGTTTGACTGTGCTCTGATTCAGCAGAGGAGACCTCTTATGACAAGACAACCCCTTCCCCACACTTAACAAGCTAATTTCAGGGCAAATCTGGGGAAACATGAAAAGATTTCACCTGGTCTCTGCTTTCTCACACCAACCAGGTCAGCACCATGTTCTTTAGTTCCTAGCTGAAAGAATCAGAGGCCACAACACACAAAACCTCATCCTCACAAGTTAGAAGCAAAGTAGAAAAGACCATAGAATCTTTCTATGGGGACAAGGATCAAAACACGAATACCAAAGATGTCAGAAATGCGACTGAACTCCCATATGAAACATCAGAAGGAACTATGAACTGGTTGAAAGCACAAAGAATACTCTTGGAAAAGTTGAAGAAGGATTTTAAAAGCCAAATTAGAGAAATAGAAAAACAACATGCCAATGATTTTTAAAATATGAAAAAAATATTCACTGAAGAGAGCAGCTCCCTAAAAAGGAAAATTGGACACATGGAAAAGGAAGCAAAACCCTTAATTAGGAATATTGAACAAATAGAAAGGATGTACAAAAACTAATTGGAGAAAATAATTCCTTAAAAGGAATAATTATACAGATGGAAAAGTAGATACAAAAGTTAATTGAAGAAAATGATTTAATAAAAATTAGAATTGGGCAAGTAGAAGCTAATAATTCTGAGACATCAAGAATCAATCCAAAAAAATTAAGAATGAAAAGATAGAAGACAATATAAAATGTGTTATTGGAAAGTCAAGTAACTCCAAAAATAGATCCAGGTGAGAAAACCTGAGAATCACTGACCTACCAGAAAAACATGATGAAAAAAAGAGCTTGGGCAATAACTTCTACAAAATCATCAAGGAAACTTGCCCAGAAATCCTTAATCCAAAGGTTGACGTACTCAGATAGCATTTATACCAGGAATGAAGGGTTGGTTCGATATTAGGAAAACTTTTAGCATTATTGATCATATCAACAACAAAACTAACAGGAAAAACTTGATTATCTCAATAAATGAAGAAAAAGGTTTGACAAAGCACAACACACATTCCTATTGAGAACACTGGAGAACCTAGGAATAAATGGAACTTTCCATAAAATAATAAACAGTACCTACCTAAAACCTTCAGCAAGCTTTATTTGCAATGGGGATAAGCTAGATTCATTTCCAGTCAGATCAGGGTTGAAACAAGAATGCCCATTATCAATATGGTGCTAGAAACTGCAGCTGTAGCAATAAGAGAAGAAAAATTAATTGAAGGAATTTACATATGCAAAGATGAACCTAAGTCATCATTTTTTTTTTTGCAGATGACATGATGGCATACTTAGAGAATCCCAGAGAATCAAGTAAAAAAATCTACTTGAAATAATAAACAACGTTGGTAAAGTTGCAGGTTACAAAATAAACTCACACAAATCATCTACATTTCTTTTGTATATTATAAACAAGCACAACAATAAGAGATAGAAAGAGAAATACCATTGAAAGCTATGTTAGGCGCTATAAAACATCTGGAGGCCTACCTGTCAAAACAAACCCAGGGACTATGTGAACATAGTTATGAAACACTTTCCACACAAATAAAGTCAGATTTAAGTAACTGGGAAAACATCAGTTGCTCGAGGGTAGGCCAAGCCAATATAACAAAAATGACAATTCTACCTAAATTTATTTATTTATTCAGTCCCATACCAATCAAACTATCAGATAATTCGTTTCTAGAGCTAGAAAAAAAGTAATACCAAAATTCATCTGGAAGAAAAGAGGTCCAGAATAGCAAGGGAACTAATGAAAAGAAATGCTAGGGAAGGTGGCCTAGTGTTACTAGATCTCATATTGTGTTATAAAGCAACAATTATCAAAACCATTTGTTACTGGCTAAGAAATTGAGGCATAGATCAGTGAAATATGACAGGTATTCAACACACAGTAATCAATGAATATAGCAACCTACAGTCTGATAAACCCAATGATCCCAGCTTCTGGGATAAGAACTCCCTATTTGAGAAAAATTACAGGGAAAAATGGATAAAAGTGTGGCAGAGACTGGGCATAGACCAATGACTGACACTGTACACAATAAAAAAGTCCAAATGGGTACATGATCTAGGTATAAAGATTAAAGTTATAATCAAATTAGTGGAGCAAAGAATTGTGCATTCATCAGATTTATAGAGAAGGGAAGGATTTTTGAGTAAACAAGACATAGGAAACATTATGAAGTACAAAAGGGATAACATTGATTACACTAAATTGAGTGCTTTTTGCAAAGACAAAACCAATGCAACCAAGATTAGCAGGGAAGAAGAAAACTGGAAAAGAAGTTTTGCAAGTTATATCTGTGATAAAAGCCTCAATTCCAAAATATATAGAGAACTGATCAAATGTACAAGAATACAATTCATTCTCCAATTGATAAATGGTCAAAGGATATGAATAGGTGGTTTCAGAGGAAGAAATTAAAGCTATCTACAGTCATATGAAAAAATGGTCTAAATCACTATTGATTAGAGAGATGCAAATCCAAGCAACTTTGAGGCACCAAGTTACACATTTCTGATTGGTTGACATGATAAAACAGGAAGATGACAAAATGTTGAATAAGACGTGGGAGAGTTGGAACACTATTCATTGTTAGTAGATCTATCCATTCTGGAGAGCAAATTGAAACGATTCAGAAAGGGCTACCAAAACATGCATTCCCTTTGACTCAGCAATATTGCTTCTAAGACTGTATCCCAAAGAAATAATAAAAATGGATAAGGGTTCCACATGTTCAACAATATTTGTAGCCGCTTTTTTGTGATAGCAAAAAACTGGAAATCAAAGCGATGCCCATCAATTGGGGAATGAATGAATAAATTGTGGCACATGAATGTAATGAAATACTACTGTGCTATAAGAATTGATGAACAGGAACACTTCAGAGATTCCTGGACCATCTTATATGAACTGATGCTGAGTAAAAGAAGCAGAAGCATGACAACTTTGTACACAGCTACAACCACAACGTGCAAAGAATGTTTCTGGTAGACTTAGTCCTTCATAGCAGTGCAAGGACCTAAAAAATTCCCAATGGACTTTTGAGGCAAAATGCCTTTCACATCGAGAGAAAAACTATTGAACTGAATTACAAAATGAAGCAGACCATTTTCATTTGTGTTATGTTTTACTTTATTTTGCTTTGTTTTATAGTTTCTCCCATTCATTTTACTTCTTCTATTTAACAAGACTATTGTGAAATTGTATTTAATAGGAATACATATGTAGATCCTATATACAACTGTAAGTCTCTTCTGAGAGGAAACGGAGAGAGAGGGCAAAGATGGGGAGGGAGGGGAAACATTCTAAAATATGTGAAAATGATTATAGAACCCTGCAAACAAATAAGATATTTTTTAGAAGAAACAGAAAAAAAGACACATCTCAAAAGAATGTATGGTCTTTTAGGGGAAGGACTGTCTTATTTTTTGTCTTTTGTAAGTCTTGACATAGCATATAGTAAGTGGTAAATAAAGTCTTGTTGAATTGAAGAAAAAAGAAAGAAATAAGATACCTTAAGTTTATAGAATTATTTGAATATTGGCGACATCACATTTCGCATCAAGGACAAATTTTCAAGCCTTTATGTAAAATTACTAGGAAAAAATGTGAATTTGATTGGGGACTTGAGTAGACCAAGGCTTTTGATGAAGCTAAAGATACTATTCAATTGACCCTAGATTTATGACCTATGCTACGTGGATCAGTGGAATTACAAGTGACCGTACAGGATGAATATTCAAACTAGAGTTTATGGGAGAAACAACAAAGCCAACATGTCCTCTGAGGATTTTGGTCTAGGAGACTCCATTCATCTGGAGTTCAATATACCCCTTTAGAAAATAAGTTGTTAGCTGCATATTGGACTTTGGTAGGAAGTGAAAAACTGACTTTAGGCCATGAGGTAATACTAGGACCTGAAATTCTAGCTATGTCCTGGGTAATGGGTACCTCAGTTTCTCATAGAAATGGACATGCACAGGAAGCTATCATAATTAATTGGAAGTGGTATATTCAAAATATATCTAAAACAAGCAAAAGTGGAGTTTCTGCTTTACATGAATCTATAGCAAACAAAGACACTGAGGGAAATGCTACACTCACTGAATGAAAACAACCAATTATATTGGACCCCTACCCCAAGATAAGGATGAAAATTTGTATGTCACTTGTTTTGACATCTTTTCAGGTATACTAATGACTTTTCCCTATAGGAATGCAACCAATAAAAACACCTGTTACACTTTAGATAGCATAAATCTATATTCTTGAACCCCAATGCAGATTCAACGGGACAGTGGGTCACATTTCAAAGACAATGAAATGAAAAGATATTGTATATTAAACAACATAGAATGGATATAGCATATTCCATATTATCCATAAGCATCTGGGTGAATTGAAAGAATGAATGGATTATTGAAAGAACACTTAAGTAATTTAAATTCTAATAATTCTTATCAACATTTGGAAGATAATATGAATAATATACCATTGTGAGTCAGTACACCTCTAACCAGAAGGATAACCCCAAATCTGCAAATTAGAAAACAACAAATAAGATTCCAAATATTGAGTATTGAACTTTGAGGCCAGATGTTCCAGCACCATATTCAGGGACACCTGATTGTGAAAGATATAATTTACATTATTTACAGGACTTTTGGTGGGAGAAGAAAGAAATAAGAACTATCTCTACTGAAATATTTATGAGAATCCCAAAGAACCATTTTGAATGAATATTATCTAAATCAGGATTAGTAGCTCAAGGAATATATGTATTGGCTGGAGTGATAGATTCTAATTATCAAGGAGAAATTATTATAAAATTCCAAAATTTATATGATGGACCCATACAGTTTTGTAAAAATGATAGAATAATTCAAGTCATTTTTATTCCTTGTGAAACAAGACTTCTTATGGAAACTCACCCACTTTCTGAAATAAGCGAAAGAGGAACTGAAGGACTGGGTTCTATTGATAGAATAAAATTGGGATCTAAAGTGGGTAAAACAGAAGGCAGGCAACATTCCAAAGGCTCCCAAAATTATAGTACATACCATAACTGTTTGTTCAGAAGAGGATGATTACCAAATTATACCCTTAACTCATATAATCTACCATGACTGAGGCTGTGATAGTGGGATTATGAACTCCAGAATCACAACTGAGTCTACATATATACCCTGGTTATTGTTTCCCTATTCATTGTTTCCCTATTCTTTGTTATAGGTTTATTTTTGGCATTTCGTTGTTAAACTCTTTAGCTAGGTGTTTTTTGTTCTATAGTTTTTGCACTCTCCAACTGCAAGTTTCTGATCAAGCCAGATGTCACCTTCTGTTCATGACGGTGATGTTTTGTATCTGGATCTGAAGCTGACCAAACTCCAGATGCCAGGTACAGAACTGATCTCTCAAATGGAACTTTTTGAGAATGGGACAGTTCTCTGTCCAATCTCAGCAGGAAATGGATGTGGAATAAGAGACTTAGCCCCTCACGCCAAAATTTTGGGCCCCATTTGTTGAAAGGAAATGATGGGGTACTTGTGCTCAAGGCTCACCCTAACATATTGTTTTATGTGCTCATTTTGTGGAATCCCATTAAATACTGTTGTAAAGTTCTGTGTCTGCCAGTTGCCCTACCAACCCTATGTAACAAATATGAAAGATCTGGGGGGTTGAATGCAGTAGTAATTTAAACGGAAAGATCTTTCTCATTATTTGTTAGGCCAATATAATCTATTTAAATCACCTGGAAATCTAAGTCATATGTGGTGGAAGGAGCTTGCTGAAAAGGCAGAACAGGAAGAGTGGAGCACAACTGGAAGGAAGTAAGTGAGTGGTGTCAGGTCAGAGGGGATAGAATGCAGGCCCACTGATACAGGCCATCTGACAGCCTTGCTAGACTGTTAATAAGGAGAAGGCCCTGATTGATGGAGGGGAGGTTTGAGAATGACTTTGCCCTCTGCTGTGATCATGTTTATTAACCTCTTGTTTGCCATAATGGATTTTGCTTTCTGGTTCTGGACTTTCCCTTTCTGGTGTTAAAATTAATTTTTTTCTTCTGCCTTCTATATGGAGAGTCTTTTATACTTGGTGATTGAGAACTAGGCTGGCATATTCATTGTCACCATCAGTGCTGTGAATATTACTTTGGTAATACTGATATTTATAGTTCCATGGAAAAGAGAACACTGGGGGTAAGGCTTATATTATGAATCTTTAGCCATTTAATAGGCTTTTATTTAAGAAAGCAATTACTCTTTCTCTATTTGGTCCCAGAGGATCAGCAATAGGTTATCAAAAAACGGATTTAACCTTGAAGCAAAGGGGGGAGCAATACTAAGAATTAAAGCTATGAGAAAATGAAATAGACACTCTTGGAAAGGTGATGGGTACCCCTTGTTTTGAGGTGTTCAAATAGAGACCAAATGATCTCTTAAAGATCTTTTAGAGACGCATCTGGGTGGCTAGGTGTTACAATGGATAGAGGGCTGACCTTCAGTTAGGAAGGTTTAACTCACTGAGTTCAAATGTGGCTTCAGACACTTTACTAGCTGTGTGATCCTTGACAAATCACTTAACCCTTTTTATCCTCAGTTTAATAAGGACATCATAGTTATCTTATAACATAAGAAGTTTGACCTGTTTGATATTCAATGGTCTACTTGAAGAATGGATGAAAATTACAATGATTAAAATTTTGTTTCCTGTGTGGTAGGCAAAGGAGAGGCAGAGAAGATGTAAGAGGAGGAGCAAGGGAGTCAGAGGAGGAAGAGAAAAGGAAGAAGGACTAGAGGGAGAAGAGAAGGAGAAAGCAGTGTCCTTCTTTCTTCCTTATAACTAATACCACGACTCTCATTCCATTGTAATTGTGACAAGTGTTTCACTCCATTGTGGACATGAAACCTGTAATTACCTAAGAGCAATAGTGTTGTCAATTAGCTCCAGCTGCATCTGGTGCAAGCAAAAGCTCCATTGTAATCTCTGCATCTCTGACCAGTTGTTTGACTTCTTTACTGTATCATCGTTGAGAACTCCTAAAGATGCTACTGGTCCTGCTGTGGCAGCAGCCTCCAAGTCCCACTGTTAGAGCTGTTTCATGCTCCAAGCTGGCACCCATACCTTAGTAACAAAGACTTCTACTTCTCATCTTCTCAATTGTCTCAGACTGGAAAAGTATATCACTCTAATCTTCCTCCAAACTTTCATCTGAGGAGTTATTTAAAGTTATTTGGGGGGAATTTTGGAAGGGTTCATCTTATTTACTGCTTCTAATTCACCATCTTGGCTCTGCCAAAAGTGACTTTTTCATTGATATGGGATATACAATATGAAGATTCTCTAAGTTAAATATTTTAAAACACAAAATTGTAGGAAGGCAAAAAAACCCCTCTAGAGGTAAAATTCCAGTGTGCCTGAAATGGGGTAATTTTGTTGATGTTGTCTACACATTATGATAGCTAGTATGTCATTACATAGTAACAAATATTTTTCACTTCATCTGAACCTTGAGAACCTCTTAAAACTGACTGTTTTCCCATAGAATATTACATCCTCTTTACAACTGACTAGATGTTGAATTCCATGAGAAAACAGACATGGTCCTACACATGTCATATATGACCCTGCATATCCCAACATGAAGCAAACATTAGAAACTCCTGGAAGAGAAATAATGTGGCTTATCTACAACTCAAGAATAATATTTCACCCTAGTTTTTTACTCTTTTATTAAATGTATCTTTAAAGTGAGTGATCACTTTAAAAGAGTATTTTAACACCCAAAGCTTACCTTTTTATGTATTATAAAGGCTTAGAGGCAGCTATTTGATGCTATGCATTGTGTATAAGACTTCAATTCACATCTTAGATACTATCTACATATATGGTGCTGGATAAGTTAGTTAATCTCTCTGTTCTTTAGTATCTTCATATGTAAAATTTGAGTAACACTGGCATCTATATTCCAGGGTTGTTTTATCAAATGATATAATGGTAAAGTGATTTGTAAATACATACATGCATACATAAGTACATACATACATATTCATACACTTGTACAATTACACATATATTATATATGAATACATGTATACATTCATATTTATAATTTTTAAGTTAGAAAACAAATGGTTATAGTACCTGTAATTTTTCCTAAAATACCTTTGAAGCAAAAGCACAAAAACTAGGTCTGGAAAGGAACTCAAATGCCCTTAAAAGTAAACCTTTCATTTACAGATGAAACATTGTGGCTTAGGAAAACTAATAGACTTGTCCATGATTACATAGAGAAGCCCCAAAGTAGAATTTAAATCTGAAACATCTGATACTATACAGGTGCTTTGTTTACTTCCACAATTCTTCAAAAATGAGACTTTGACCATTGTGCAACTGTCAGAACATTAGACCAATTTTTGATCACATGATACTCATTTATCCTAACAAAGTGGAAATGTCCATGAAGTGATCCTTTCATGAAGAAAGGAATGCATAGCATCAATAATGCAAGGGAAAAAAAATCTTTCAATATTGGGAAGATTCATCACTAAGTGCATATGCAGGAGGCGTAGGACTATATTACGTGCTTGACATTCACACAGGGTTTGGGACATCTGTTCAAGTTAAGATGATGCTTTATGAAACAATCAAGGGCAACAAGGAATACACAAATCAAAAATGCTCAAAAGCTCTTTTTTTCCTGATTCCTTTTGACTGGAAGGATTTAAAGAATATTTAGTGGCTACTTAACATGATATTAAATAGGAAATTAGCACTTGCTTTTCAACTACATCTGGTGATAAGTGAGGACAGAATGAAGGCCAGATGCCTTTCATTGCATATCTTTCCTGTTTTCCATTTAGTCTGACATTTTTAAGTACTTCAATGAGGCATCACATGTACAAAAAAAGGGATAAAGCCCTGAAGTCTTGATGAGTGAAACAGATGAAAAGTCAGCCTCCAATAAATGAAATAACTAAAATGTCTCTTATAATCTTATAACCTGTGAAATAGAACTCTACTCTTTCTTCTAATATGTTTATTCCCAATTTTCTCTATTATTCCTTATATTTGTATCCTTTAAGTAGCTCTGAAATACAAAGTCATTTTATGCTCCTAAAGTTAAAATGGTCAATGATAGTTACACCAATTTTTATGAATTTGAACTAATTTCATCTCCAGTAATTATGTCATCACTTTTATAGCATATTGAATCCCAAATCTTATTTGTCACTTTCCTGCAGATGTACATTTTGCTGAATGCTTATCAGTTTGGTTTTTTGGGTTTTGTCTTGTATTTTTTCCTTTTTATAAAGTAACACATCTTGGTTCTGGTAACTATGTTATGAGAAATTCCTTCCAATTTATTCCTCATTTCTCTGTTTCTGTCTTATTCCAAAGCATGTCCTTAAGCATTTCTAAGATTTTCCTCTTTTGTTAGCTCAAGGTTCCAGGAAAGTTAAATTTCATCCCACATAGCTGTCTTTCATTATGCATTTTTAAATCAAACCAAGATCCATTGCTTTGCCTTTATTCTATCACTTCAGTACACCAAAAAATTGTAATTTCATAACTCATTCTCTCCACTAACACAAATTGCTACCTCTCAGTACCATAATAAGTAATATTCATCAGTCTCTATAGCCAAGGTAATTCATGATCTGTTACTAAACTTTATTGTAATGAGAATGTCCCCAATTGTTCATTCAACAAACATAAAGTCTGTTCCTAGACCGTGAGGCCTTTTTCAAATTATTTTTTCATTTTCTAAAATAGTTTTTTGTTTTGTAACTACATATCAAGAAAAAATTTAGCATTCATTTTTCAATTGAGTTTCATATTTTTCTCCCTCCTCCTCCTCTCTTCTGAAGATGGTCGTCTGTTTGATGTAGATTATACGGGTGCTATCATGTCAAATATAGGCTCTTATTCATCTCCATTGTGGGAAAAGAAACCGATCAAAAGAAAAAAAAACACAAGAAAGAGTAAAGTAAGTGGAAAAATTATTCTTTGATCTTCATTCAGAGTCCATCAGTTCTTTATCTGGATATGGATATCATTTTCTTTCATCACTACTTTGTCCTTGTCTTGGATCATTGTTTTGCTGAGAAGAGCTGAGTCATTCACAGTTGATCATCATACAATGCATCGAATAGTCTGTACAATGTCTTCCTGGAAGTGCTCATTTCACTTTATATCAATTTATATAACTCTTTCTAGGTCATTTTTCCCCTGAATTCTGCCTGTTCAGTACTTCTCATTGCACAAAGTACTTCGTTGCATTCATTCACAAATTGTTCAACTATTTCCCAGTTATTGAGAATTCCCTCAGTTTTTGATATCTTCCAAAAAGAATAGGGCTCCTATAAATATCTTTTAAACGTGTAGGTCATTTTCCTTTGTGTATGATCTCTTTGGGATACAGACCAAGTAGTAGTAGTGTTAGATCAAAGGGCATGAATAGTTAGGTTGTCTTTTGGAAATAGTTCCAAATTGCCCTCCAGAATGATGGGATCATTTTACAACTCTACCCAGGATGCATTAGTGTCCTAATTTTCCCACATCCTCTCCACTATTTATCAATTTCCTTTTTTTGTCATATTAGCCAATCCTATTGGTATAAGGTGGCATTTCAGATTTGTTTTGCTTTGCATTTCTCTATTAAAAGTGATTAAGAACACTTCATCATATGGCTATTGGTATCTTTCATTTCTTCATCTGAAAACTGCCTGTTCATATCGTTTAGCCATTTATCAGTTGGGGAATGGTGTGTATTTTCATAAATTTGACCCAGTTCTCTATTCATTTAAGAAATGAGGCCTTCAGCAGAGACACGTGCTACAAGCAGCTTTCTGCTTTCCTTCTAATCTTGGTTTTGTTTGTAAAAAAGCTTTTTAATATGATAAAAAATCTATTTCTACATTTCACAATGCTTTCTATCTTGTTTGGTTATTAATTCGTCCTTTTTTCATAGATCTGAGAGTTAGACCATTCCTTGCTCTTCTTAAATGATTGCTTCATTATCTGAGGTACCTTTTAGTAAGATATAATTTCCTTCATTATTTCTATTAAGTCTATTTTTGCTTTACTTTGTCTATAATCAGGATTGCTATCCCCGTGGACTTTTTTTCTTCACCTGAAGCATAATAAATTCTTTGCCAGCCCCTTGCTTTTACTCCATGTGTGTGTCTCTGCTCCAAGTGTGTTTCTTGTAAATAACATATTGTAAAATTCATGTTTTTGATCCACTCTGGTATCCACTTCTGATTTATGGAAGAGTTCATCCCATTTACTTTCACAGCTATGATTACTACCTTGATGGACCCGATTCTTCTTCCTGTTTCCTCCTCATTCCACCTTTTCCTTCCTCTCCAGTGTTTCTTTTTGTCTACTGCCTCCCCTGATCTGCCCTCCCTTCAGTCCCAAGGCCTTGACCCCACCCCACCCACTCGCCACTTATTTAATCTCCTCCCCTCCCACTTGCCAGTCAGGTAAAATAAATTCCTATATTCAACTGATTGTGTATATTATTCCCTCTTTCAGCCAAAACTGATGAGCATAAAGTTCAAGTGTTGGCCATTGCTCACCCTTCCATCTACCCCCTCCACTGTAATAGGTCTTTCTTACCTCTTAATGGGAGATAATTTTTTTCCCCACTCAAAATCTCCATTCCTTATCTACTTATTGTACTCCTTTTTCTCATCCCTTAATTTTTTCAACTCATTCTCTCAAATTCATCATATATATATATATGTATATATATATATATATATATGTGTATATATATATATACATATATATATATGCTTTTGTCTATATATATATATATATATATATATGCCTTTGTCTATATATATCCCTTCTAGTTATACTCTTTGTGATACAATTTTTAAGAATTATATATATCGTCTTCCCATGTAGGGATGTAAACTGTTAGGCCCATTGAATCCCTTCTGTTTTCTTTTCCTTTTATGCATTTATCCTTCTCTAAAATCTTGATACTGGAGGTAAAATTTTTGGTTTAGTTCTGGTATTCTCCTTATGAAGACTTAAAATCATTTTATTTAACTGAATCATTTTTTCCTTTGATGGCTTGCACTTAATTTTGATGGTCAAGTGATTCGTTTTTCCAGATTATTTCATTGGTAAATTTTGCACAAATTTTAGTAGCTTAACTTATGTATACAGTCACAGCAAAAACTTGCATTAAAGTTGGTGCCAGATTGACATGGAACCCATCCCCCTGGGCATCTTTGATGTTTTTTCTTCTTTAGTTTGTGCCTACCTTATCTTCCCAATGACACTGTTGGATCTGAATCTATTTTCTCACTTGTTCCTAGTTCAGAAGCCAGGGAGGTGGCCACTCCCTTGACTATGGCCTCTGCCATCTCTTGATATTGGCTACTTTAACAAATAATTCTGACAAGCCCCTTCTGTTCAAAGTCTCCTTGGAGACACTGAGCCACAAATGAGGATCAGAGGGATGCTGCTGGGACTTCCAGATGGGTCTATCTCAGTATTCCTCTGGGTATGGGAACAAGCCTAAGCAGCCTGGTTTGCCTTCTTATCCTCAGAACCTGTCTCCAAAGTCAGGCCTTGAGCTGTTGATCAAAGTAACCCTTGATACATAGGCCTCCAGTTATGTTATTGACCTGGGTCTCGGGGCATTTTCCCCATCAGTGGACTCAGGAATTCTTCCATATCTTACTGCAGGGCCCAAATGGCCCCATCCACCTTTCATATCAGAGTCATTTGATGGCTGCCATGTGTGAACTTGGTGTTGAGAGGGACATTGTGCATCTGGCTGTGATGAATGAAATAGGAAAGATTTTGTGTAGGGTCTTTTGGAGGCTGCCACTAAGGATGGGGCAACTGGTGTCTGTGGTCCCTGGGATGCCAAAAGGAGAGATGAGGTGCTCTACAAATTTCTAATTTTTTGTGGAATACACAATTCTGGAGTAGGCAGGTGACTCCTGCATCTGTATCTTTTAGGGCACCTAAGCAAAGAGAAGGACAGTGAAGATGCAGCATGAGACTTGGAGGATGCCAAGTGGAAGATGGCATGAGAACAGAAGTCTTTGAGTGGAGTCTTCCAGCTGGGCATCCTAGCCACCTGCAATCCTTCTGCCTGGAGTGAAGGACAGACATCAGGACTGCCACTGCTATGCTACAGCACCCTTTTTGGGTTAATGATTCTTTGTTTTACTCCTAACTCCTTTGGCCTCCAGAATATCATGTTCCATGACTTTGGACCCTTTAGTGTTGTAGCTGTCAACTCCTCGGTAATCTTGATGGTGAATGTTGATATTTCACTTGTTTCTTTCTGGCCATTAAAAATATTTGTCCTGGACCTGATTGTTCTGAAAATTGAGTATAATGTTCCTTGGGACTTTTGTTTTGGAATCTCTTCCTGACAGGATTAGTGGATTTTTTTGAATTTCTAATTTATCCTCTGGTTCCAGGGTATCAAGGAATTTCCTTAATGAGGTTTTGAAAGATCCTGTGCAAGGTCTCCTTTTGATTATGGATTCTGATATTGTCACTCCTGTATCTATTTTCCAGGTAAGTTGTTTTTCCCATGAGGTATTTTACATTTTTTACAATCTTTTATTTCTTTTGTATTTGTTTGATTCAATCATAATGTCTCATAGATGGCACATAATGTCTCATTAAATGGCACTTGCCCAATTATAATTTTAAGATGTTGCTTTCCTCAAATAGCTTTCATGCTTTCTTTTCAATTTGACCAATTTTATTCTTAAAGGAGTTGGTTTTTTTTAGAACTCTTTCAAAATATTTTATTTATTTTTAAAATTTATTTATTTATTTTTTGTTTACAACATTCATTTCCTCAAGATTTTGAGTTCCAAATTTGCTCCCATTCTCTCCCCACCCTATATTTCAAGAAACTGTGCATTCTGATTACCACTTTCCCCAATCTGCCCTCCCTTCTATCACATCCCTCCTTCCCTCATGCTCATATTCTTTCTTTACTTGTAGGGCAAAATAGGTTTCTATACCTCAATATATGTATTTCTTATTCTCCAGTTGCAAAGAAAATAATTGTCAACATGAATTCATAAAACTTTGGGTTCTGACTTCTCTCCCTCCTCCTTCCTATCTCGCCTGAGAAGGTTAGCAATTCAGTGTAGGCTATGTATGTGTAGTTGCATAAAAACTTACATATGTGTCATGTTGTGAAAGACTAACTATATGTCCCTCCATCCTATCCTGTCCCCCATTTATTCTGTTCACTCTTTTGACCCTGTCACTTCCCAGAAGTGTTTGCTTCTAATTACTCCCTACTCCCATTTGTCTTCCCTTCTATTATCTCCCATCCTACTTCTCCCCTTCTTTCCTATAGTGTGAGTTAAATTTTCATATTAAAATGAGTGTGCATGTTTTTCACTCCTTAAGTCAAATGTGATGACAGTAAGCTTGACTTTTCCCTCTCACAGCCCTCCTTTCCTCCTCCATTGAATACGTTTTTCTTGCTGCTTTTATGAGAGATAATTTGCCACATTCCATTTCTCCTCTTCTCTGCCTGATATATTCTTCTCTCAGCCCTTAATTTTATTTATTAGATATCATCCCTTCCTACTCAACTAACCCCATGTCCTCTGTCTATCTGTATATAATCCCTCCAAGTACCTCAATACTGAGAAATGTTTCCAGAGTTACAAACATTATTTTCCATATAGTAAAGTAAGTAGCTCAACTTTTAAAAGTCCCTTATGATTTGTTTTTATTGTTTACCTTTTCATATTTCTCTTGATTCTTGTGTTTGAAAGTCAAATTTTCTATTCAGTTGGTCTCTTCATCAAGAATTCGTGAAAGTCCTCTAGTTCATTGAATGACCATTATTTCCCCTGAAGTGTTATACTCTGTTTTGCTGGGTAGGTCATTCTTGGTTTTAATCCTAATTTCTATGACTTCTGGAATATCATTATACAAACCATTCAATCCATTAATATAGAAGCTGCTAGATCTTTTGTTATCTTGATTGTATTTCCACAGTGCTTGAATTGTTTCTTTCTGGATGCTTGCAAAATTTTCTCCTTGACTTGGGAACTGTGGAGTTTGGTTACCATATTTCTATGAATTTTTCTTTTTGAATCTCTTTCAAGAGGGAATTGGTGGATTCTTTCAATATTTATTTTACCTTATGGTTATAGAATATCACGGCAGTTTACTCTGATAATTTCATGAAAGATGATGTATGAGCTCTTTTATGATTATGGCTTTCAGGTAGTACCATAATTTTTTAATTGTCTCTCTTGGATCTATTTTCCAGGTCAGTTGTTTTTCCAATGAGATATTTCGAATTTTATTCTACTTTTTTTTTAATACTTTTTGTTTTGCTTTGTAATTTCTTGGTTTCTCATAAAGTCATTGGTTTCCACCTGTTCCATTCTTATTTTTAAAGAACTATTTTCTTCAGCAAACTTTTAAACCTCCTTTTCCATTTGACTAACGCTGCTTTTTAAAGCATTCTTTTCTTCATTGGCTTTTTGGACCTCTTTGGCTATTTGGCTTAGTCTATTTTTAAAGATGTTATTTTCTTCAACATTTTTTTGGGTCACCTTAATCAAGCTGTTGACTTGCTTTTCATAATTTTCTTGCATCCCTCTCATTTTTCTTCCGTATTTTTCCTTCCCCTCTCTTGCTTGATATTCCAAATCCCTTTTGGGTTCTTTCATGACTTGAGACCACTGCACATTTAATTTGGAGGCATTGGATACACATACCTTGACTTTTATGTCTTCCTCTGATGTTCCTCCTCTCCCAAAAGTATGAAAGAAAATATCTGTTAATCAAGAAAGTAATCTTCTATAGCCTCATTTTTTCCCCGTTTTTGGATATTTTCCGAGTAAGTTACTTGACTTTTGAGTCCTTTGTCAATTGGAGGTATACTCTGTGGACCTATATTTTCTCAGTTCCTCCAAGGTGCTGCAATCAATGGAGAGATGTTTACTCCTCCTGGTCTACGTATCTGGTCTGGAAGCAAACAGAAGATTTTCTGCCAAGGACATGTAAGTAGAATGCCCTCTCTATAGCCTCCACCAGCTCCACCAGGCTAGAGTTCTTCCTAACCCCAGGACTGCCACTCAGGACTGAGATTCAGATCAGCATCTCTATTGCCTCAGGGTCTTAATGCCTAAGGTTCCAAAAGGGGATACTTTTCCACAGTGGCTGCTGCCACCCTAGGCCCAGGTCTAGGTGCAGACCCACTCCCTTGTGAAAGAGCTTTCTTGCTGACCTTTGAAGCTGTCTTTGGAGTTTATCAGTTGAGGAATCTGGAAACTATAGTTGAAGCTTGGATTCCTTGCCTGGAAGCCTGATCTGTTCCTATGCATGTCACACAAGTAAGGCTGGGGTGCCCTCAGCTCTGCTCTGTGCCCTGTATGATACATGTTTCCTGTCAGGCTTCCAGGCTGTTGTGGGTGGGAAATTTCTTTCAATTATCATTATTAATTTTAATCTCTTTCACTTATTATTATTTTATTTCCAATTATTTTTTATTTATCTTTTCATGACTTTTTATTAGGTAAAATTTTTATTGTTTCATGATTTGAAAAGGATGTCTTGACTATCTCTGCCTTTCAGCACTCAATTGTGATGTTGTTATGCCCTAGTATAAGGTCAACTTTTGTGCGTGTGCCATGTCCTGCTGAGAAAAAAGTATATTTCTTTCTAGCTTATACAGTTTTCTCCAGGGATCTATCATATCTAGTTCATCCAGAGTTTTATTCATCTTCTTAACTTATTTCTTGTTTATTTTGGGTTAAATTTATCAAGTTCAGAAAGAGGGAAATTGTGGTATCCCACTTGTATAGTTTTGCTGTCTATTTCTTTCTATAACTCTTAACTTTTCTAGGAATTTGAATTCTACATCACTTGGACTATATATGTTCAGCAATGACATTGCTTCGTTGTTTATGATGCATTTTCCCAGTATATGGCTTCATTCCTTATCTCTTTTGATTAGATCTATTTCTGCACTTGCTTTATCTGAGACAATCATTGCTAATCCTGCTTTTTAGTACATCAGCTGGAGCACAATATATTCGGCTTTGACTTTTTCCTTTGATCCAGGGTGTATCCCCCTATTTCAAATGTATTTCTTGTATACAACACACTGTTGGATTATGGTTTTTATTTCATTCTGCTATCTCCGTTTCGGGGAAGAGTTAATTTCCTTCCCATTCACAATCATGATTACTGTCTGTGTCTTTCTCTCCATCTTCTTTCTCCCTGTTTATGCTTTTAGTTCTCCCTTCAACCTTCTTCTTCACAATAGAATTTTAATTTTTTACCACTGCCTCCCTCAGGCTTCCCTCCCTTCTTTTAGTCCCTCCACTTTTGCACCCCTTTTGCCTTATTACCTCTTCCCTCCCTTTTGGTCTTCCATCACTTTTATTTCCCCTTTCCCCTCCTAGTGCCTATACAGATAGTTAGATTTCTATACTTAGTTGAGTTTATTGTGCCCTCCTTGAACCAAATAAGATGAGCATAAATCTCAAAGAATCATCCTCTCTCTTCCCTTTCCCCCTCCACTGTAATATATTTTTGTGCCTCTACTTCTGATGAAATTTTCCTTCTTCTGCCTCCTCCTTTTCGTATCTCCTTCAACAATACCCTCACACCATCAAATCACATTGTTATCATGACATCATTTATTTTATAACAACTTAATTTATATATATATATATATATATATATATATATATATATATATATATATATATATATCCCTCTTATATATCATAATAAATATACAGTTCTCAAACAAACAAGTATCTTCTTCCCTTATAGGGATGTAAAGTGTTTGTCCACATTGAATAACATTTTTTTCTCTGTTAACATTTTTATGCTTCTCTTGACACTTGTGTTTTAAGATCGTACTTTTTATTGGGCTCTGGCCTTTTCATCAGGAAGGTCTACAACTCCCTTATTCCATTGAATATTCAATTCCTTGCCTGAAATATTATGCTTAGTCTTGTTGGATAATTGATCTTTGGTTACAGTCCCAATTCTTTGCCTTATGAAACACTGTATTTTAATTCCTCCAAACTTTTAATGTAGAAGTTACAAGGTCCTTCGTGATCCTGACTGTAGCTCTTCGATATGTGAATTAATTCTTTCTGGCTGCCTGTAGTATTTTCTCCATTACTTGATAGTTCTGGAATTTGGAAAAAATATTCCTTGATGCTTTTATTTTAGGATACCTTTAATGAGGTGAATGGTGAATTCTTTCAATGACTGTTTCACCCTCTGGATCTATGACTTCTAGCCAGTTTTCTTTGATGATTTCTTATAAGATATTTTCCTGGCTCTTTTTTTCATCATGATTGTCTGGTAGACCAATAATTCTTAAATTTTCTCTCCTCGATCTTTTCTCCAGATAAGTTGTTTTTCACCTTAGATATTTTGCATTTCGTCTATCTTTTAATTATTATATTCTGTTTGACTTATGTTTGATGTCTAACAGAGTTATTAGCTTCTACCTGAATAATTCTAATATTTATCAAATTGTTCTCTTCAGTTAACTTTTGCATCTCCTTTTCCATCAGCCCAATTGTTCATTTTAAGGAGCTATTTTCTCCAGTTGGTTTTTGTACTTCCTTTACCATTTGTTCAATGTTTCTTTTAAAGTTTTCGTGATTTTGGTGGAGCTGGGAGCTGGTCCAATCATTCTGGAGAGCAATTTGGAAGTATATCCAAAGGGCTACGAAAATATGCATACCCTTTGACTATGCAATATCACTTCTAGAACTGTATCCCAAAGAGATCATAAAAATGGGAAAGTGTCCCATATGTCCAAAAATATTTAGAGAAGTTCTCTTTGTGATGGTCAAAGACTGGAAATACAGGGTATGCCCATCAGTTGAGGAATGGCTGAACAAGTTATGGTGTATGAATGTCATGGAATACTATTGTGCTACAAAGAAATTATGAATAGGAAGACTCCAAAGAAGCCTGGAAAGACTTAGGTGACCAGATGCTGAGTAAAAGGAGCAGAACCAGGAGAACTTTGTTTCCAGCAACAACCACAGTATGCTTGGAAATTTTCTAGTCCTTCATGTCAGTGCGAGGAACTAAAAAATTCCCAAGGCACTTTTCCAGGAAAATGCCTTCCACATCCAGAGAAAGAACTGTGGAATTGGTCCCATTCATTTTAATTTTTCTATTCAACATGACTATGTTGAAATAGTATTTAATAGGAATGTATGTATAGAGCCTGTATAAGACTGCAAGCTGTCTCCCAGAGGGAGTGGAAAGGGAAATGGAAAAGATGAGGAATGAGGGGAAATTCTGGTTACAGAATACTGAAAACAAATGAAATTATTATTTAAAAATGAGAACCCCCCCCAACAAAAAAAGATTAAATAAATGAATAAATTCTTCTGTGATTTCTTTTTTCATATTTTTAAAATGTCTGGCCAGTTTTTCTTCTATTTTCCTAATTTGACTTTTTAATTCCTTCTTGAACCCTTCCAAAACTGCTCTTTGGCCTTGAGATCTGTTCATATTCCCTTCTGAATTTTCACCTCAGAATACAGTCTCAATGCTTCCCTCTTTGGTATTTGTGTTTTATTCCTTATCCCCATAGAAAGATTCTATTCTCTTATCTTTTGTGGTTTGCTTCTTACTCATGATGATCACGCTGTTCCTGATTTTTAAAGCGAATCTCTCCTTCTGCCTCAGTGGGTTCTGTCCCACCATTCTTGTGCTTACAACTTGAGGCTTTGTATATTTTGGCCTCTAGTTCTTTCAGCTAGAGGGTAGAATGCTGCAGTTTATCTGGTAGTGAGCTGTTTGATGTGCCAAAGCAAAGGCCAGGTGAAGTTTTCTGAGTTTCCATGGAATTACCCTGGAGCAAATTGTGTTAATTGTGGGGGATGGGTTATATAGCCACAAAAAATCTTCTCTCCTGAGTACAGGCAGGCTCAGTGGTTGGTGAACCATTGTTTGCCCTAGTATCTTCCCTACTCCTTTTGCTGTTTTGAGGCATGCAGGGGGTCCTGTTATTGAGGACTGTGGCTCCATCCCCCTGGTGCTCAGGATCTCCTACTTGTTTGCTGAGGTGGGGTTATCTGCAACAGCTTTCATTCTGCACTGATCCCCTTCAGCTGCATCAAGAGTGAGTCCCCTTTCTGATTTTCCTAACGTCTCTGGGCAAAAGACTGTTTACCCATTTGGCTGATCTCACTGTTCTAAGATTTTTCCTGGGGAAGTATTCTGAATTTTTCTAGGTCAAAAAGGGAAAGGGGAGAGCATTTACTGATTGTTCCACCATCTTGGCTCCAGGAAGTTCAAGTTGCTGACCTACAGACATTTAATCTGATGGCTGATAGCCTCAGGAGCAACTGATGCAGTTACATGGTGTTCTGAGGTTCTCTCTGGGTATGCTTCACTGGACTCTCATACTGGGCTTATGTGTTTGAGCATTCCCACCGTTGCAGCTTTAGACTGCCCAGGGCTTCCTGCTTGACTTTCATATGGTGGAGTCTGTGCAGGTATAGTCTGTGAACTGGATGCTATCCCCATTCTAATTTTTAAGAAATTATTTTCTTTGGTGAGCTTTTGGACCTCCTATTGCATTTGGCCAATTCTGTTTTTAAGGTATTTTTTTCTCTTTGGTTCTTTGGATCTCTTTTGCCATTTGGGTTAGTCTATGTGGTGTTATTTTCTTCAGCACTTTTTGGTCCCCTTTAAAAAGCAGTTGACTCAGTTTTCAGGATTTCTTCCATCACTCTTGTTTCTCTTCCCGATTTTTCCTCTATCTCTCTTACTTGATTTTTCAAAACCATTTTTGAGCTCTTTCATGGCCTGAGATAAATCCGTATTTTTCTTGAAAGCTTTGGAAGTAGGATTTTTGACTGTGTAGTCTACTTCTGGTTGTATGTTCTGTTCTTCATTGTTCCCAAAATAAGATTACATAGTCTGATTCTTCCTGTTTTTCCTCATTTCCTGATACAGTTACTTGATTCTGCTTCCAGTGGATGTGGGAGGGGTCTACTTTCAGCACCTCTATTTCCTCACACTCTGTCAGTCTAGAGCTGCAGAAATAGTCACTGTGGCTATTCCTGCTTCTGCTGCTCCCATGGGGTCCTCTGCCCCCTAAAAGTGGCACTGGGGGTGAACAACTTCACTCTCTCACACAGGTTCAACAAGTATTTTTTTTTCCAGTGACCTTCCAATTTATTCTTGGCATTTTGGAGTGGTGAAGTCTGGACACCACCACAGGTGCCAGTGACTTATTCCCTCTGAGGCCTGCTCAGGTTCTGTTTTTGCCAACATGGCCCATGCTGAACTGTTCTCTGCTTTCAGCCTGGCACAAAAGATACTTTACCTTGACCTTCCAAGCTGTCTTGGGCTGGATATTTGCTTCAGTCCATCATTCTGTGTGTTCTACAGCTCCATAGTTTGTTCAAAATCATTTTTACAGTTATTTGGCTAGGTTTGTGGGGAAAGCTCTAGCAAGTCCTTGTTTGTACTCTGTCATTTCAGCTCCACCCTGCCTCCACTGTTTCTTCATATTACTTTTTCCTCACTTGCATTAATTTTTGCAATGTTTCTTCTACTCCTTTTATTAGATTTTAATGCTCCTTTTTGAGCTCTTCAATGAGTTCTTTCTGGGTCTTTGACCACTTTACATTGTCTTTGAGGTTTTGCACAAAGGTTTGTTTTTTGACATCGTTGTCCTCTTCTGAATTTGTCTTGGTCTTCTTGGTTAACATAATAAATGTCGGAGGTAGAGCCAAGATGGCGGAGTAGAAAGACTCACATATGCTAGCTCCAAACCCACAGCGCATGGATTTCCTCTAAAATGAACTCCCAAAAAATTCTGGAACAGTGGAAGCCACGCAGCAACACAGTGAAGGAGATTTGCGTTCCAGAGAGCCTGGAAAAACCCACCCTAAGCATGTACGCAAGTGGAGCCCTGCCCTGCCTGCGCAGCACTGAGAGGAGAGAGCAGATTGGAGCAGACTTCAGGGACGGAATCTCCAGCAGCTGCGAAGGTCTCTCCACCCACAGACATACAGGTCAGTGAGAGAGACAGGCTGAGAGGGGAGCAGGGTGTCTTCAGGACTCAAGTCCATTTGGGAGGCAGTGGCAGAGACAGCGGCTGAGGCAGCAGGTGGCTAGAGGCTCCTGGAGCAGGCAGGAGCTCAGCAGCAGCTCCATTACAAAAGGTCTCTGCATAAACCCCCTGAGCACCAGGAATTAAGCTCCCATTGAATAGCAGGCAGGCCTGCCACCAAAAGCCCTGAGGCTGGAGAGCAGCATTTGAATCTCAGACCCCAAGCACTAGCTGGGCAGACCTAGGCCAGGGGTGGAGAGGAATCTCAGAAGTCAAGTAACTGGTTGGGAAAATGCCCAGAAAAGGGAGAAATACAGAGACCATAGAAGGTTATTTTCTTCGTGAACAAATGATTCCAACCTTCCTCTCTGATGAAGAAGAAAATTGCTTACCATCATGTAAAGACATAACAGTGAAGGCCTCTATATCGCAAACACATGAAATAGATATCCAATGGGCATAGGCCATGGAAGAGCTCAAAAAGTATTTTGAAAATCAAGTTAGACAGGTGGAGGAAAA
>CM053771.1:432996652-433015040 GCA_028658325.1 Potorous gilbertii
CATTCTTGATGAAAAGACCAGAACTGAAGAGAAAATTTGACTTTCAAACACAAGAATGAGAAGAAGCATGAAAAAGTAAACAGCAAAGAGAAGTCATAAGGGACTTACCAAAGTTGAACTGTTTACATTCCTACGTGGAAAGACAATATTTGTAACTCCTGAAATTTTTCAGTGTCTGGGTAGTTGGTGGGATTACACACACACACGCACACACACACACACACACACACACACGTATGCACAAGCGTGTATGCACACACACACTCATACCCACATGCACAAACACACAGAGACAGAGAGCACAGAGTGATTTCAATAGGTTGGGATCATATCTTAAAAGAAATAAAGGGGGGGCAGAGCCAAGATGGCAGAGTAGAAAGACTCATATATGCTAGCCCCGAACCCACAGCCTATGGATTTCCTCTATAAAGAACTCCCAAAAAATTCTAGAACAGTGAAAGCCACACAGCAACACAGTGAAGGAGATTGCCGTTCCAGAGAGCCCTGAAAAACCGATGCCAAAAGTCCATTGCGCACCAGACGGGATAGGAGCCCTGCCCTGCCCCGGCCACGCAGCACTGAGAGAAGTGAGCAGATCTGAGAGAGGGCAAAATGGAATGGGGTAAATTTTCTCTCATTGAAGAAGCAAGCAGGAGACTTTTTAGTGGAGGGAAAAAGGAGAGCTGAGAAAAAAAAAGAAGCATGAAGTTTAATCTCATCACCTTCAACTAAAGGAAGGAATAAAATGCACACTCATTTTGGTATGAAAACCTATCTTACAATACAGGAAAGTGGGGGAGAAGGAGACAAGCAGGGTGGGGGGAATGATGGAAGGGAGGGCAATGGGAGGAGGGAGCAAAGGGAGGGACAGGATCAAAAGAGAGAATAGAAACAATGGGGAGCAGGATAGGATGGAGGGAAATGTAGTTAGTCTTACTCAACAAGACTATTATGGAAGTCATTTGCAAAACTATACAGATATGGCCTATATTGAATTGCTCGCCTTCCCAAAGGGAATGGGTGGGGGGGAAGGATGAGGTGAAGTTGAAACTCAAAGTTTTAGGAAAAACTGTCGCGTATTGTTCTTGCTACTAAGAAATAAGAAATACAGGTAATGGGGAATACAAAGTTGTCTGGCTCTACATGATAAAAGAGAAGGTGGGAACAAGAGAAGGGAGGGATGATAGAAGAAAGGGCAGATTGGTGATATGGGAAATTAGAATGTTCAGTGTACTGGGGTGGGCGGAGGGGACAAAAGGGGAGAAAATTTTGGAACCCAAAATTTTGTGAAAATCAATGTAAAAAGTGAAATAAATAAATTAAAAAAAAACAGACAAAATATCTCTTAAAAAAAAGAAAAGCTAAATCAAGTGATTTAGAAGTAAACTGTTTTACAAATTTAAGTATTCCATTAGCATAAAGGAGGAACCTAAGCAATCAAGAAATAGCTATATTTTCTTCAGCATGCTTTATCTAGAAAAGTAGAAATTGTATATGTTGTGTTTGAAACATTTCTGTATAGAACGTTTAAAATTTAAAATAAAAAGTTTGGTGCTTAAAAGGGCAAATCTTTGAATGAAGAATTCAGCTTTCCAGGGTGACTCATCCCTGAGGGTTTTAAGATGTTTCAAGTTTTGATTTCTCTCTATGCCACTTGAAATTAAAGCTTCACGCAATCCTGATGCATTTATTTCCCTGTAATGGTTAAGAATTTTTCTTTTTCCTCATTTGTAGTGAAAAATGATTATTCAGCCATTCTTGGAAAAGAATATTTGCTATTTTAACATAAAATGCCTCCTGGCGGAAGAAACTCATAAAGAAAGACATCTAAGCTTACTTGATACAAACAAGACAAAGCCTCTGAAGACCCGTCTGTTGTCAGGAAATTCTGGCATTCAAGTACCCAATAAAAAGAATGTGAATTAGTTAGCACAATGCACTTTAGGATCATAGTTGTGTTAATTTAAACACGTTTGGTATGTGAAATTTCAGATTACAGCAGTCATATGTAAGTTAGAGATATGATGAAATTCCACAGTTCAGAATACATCCTGAGCTAAAAATTCATGTGGCACAGTAGGCAACATAAAATGGTGCAGAATCAGTATTTATTACATGGATGTATTAGTAAACAAAACTTTGCATCTGAATGCCTAATTATATGTTATATGATATGTATTTGATCAAGTAAAACAAGATATTTGTAGCCCAGTCAATATAATGAAATATTACAATTAGCAAAATAAGAAACCATTGAATGGTATAAAAGGAACCTGGAAACAAATAATTATGCATAGTAACATGATCTTTTATTTACTTATCTGTCACTCTAACAAAATCCTTTTTCTCTTGTTTTTGACAAGGAAATGCTTATTATTTCAACCCAGTGCTGTTTTCTCCTTATGGTTTTATGTTACACAACTCAAAAAATTACAAGTCATGGCTTATTACCTCTTTTCCTTTTTGACAAACATTTTTTATTCTATTTTTTATATTTTATATTAACATAAAAATAAATGCTATAAAAGAGAATGCTGTAAACATGTAAACTTCTCTTTAACATGCACTCACAAAACTAAAAGTTTTTTAATCTTTATAATTCTTTTAATTTTTTTTTAAATTTCCATATTATTCATGTTGTGAAAGAAGACAAAAAATACCCAAGAAAATTAAAAAAAATAAAAACAAAATAAATCGAGTATGCCTCAATATTCCTTTAGATTTCATCAGTTGTTTCTCTGTAGATGACTACCCTGTTTCATCACATATATATATCAGAATTGTCTTAGATATTTGTATTTTGAGGAATAGCTAAATCATTCACAGTCAATCATTTTACAATATTGCATTACTATATACGATGTTCTTCTAGTTCTGCTCACTTCATGTTTCATCAGATCATGTAAATCTTTGTTTTTTTTTTTTGAAAGCATCCTGCTCAACATTTCTTACATCACAATAATATCCCATCACAATTATATACTGCAACTTGCTCAGTCATTCCCAAATTAATGGGCATCTCCTCAATTTATAATTCTTAGTCACCACATAAGGAGGTACTATAAATATAGTTTTAATAAATACAGAACTCTTTCTCTTTTTTTAAAAAAAGAGTCTCTTTTGGGGTATCAATCTGGTAGTGTATTGCTGAGTCAAGGGTATGCAAAATTTAGTTGCCCTTTGGGCATGATTCAAATTGTTCTCCAGAATGGTCATAATCCCACCAACAATGCTTTAGTATCCTGATTTTCCCTCATGACCTCCAACAATTTATCATTTTCCTTTCCTGTAATATTAGTAAAGGTGATATTTGTGTGGTGGTAACTAAAAGTTGATGTAACGTGGAGTTTTCTAATCAATCATTATATAGAAGATTTTTATAGGACTATAAAAAGCTTTGATTTCTTCATCTGAAAACTGTCTATTCATATCCTTTGACCATTCAGCAATAATGCAATGACCAATATCCTTAAAAAATTGAGTTCATTTCTCTATATATTTCATAGATGAGGCCTTTGTCAGAGAAAATGTAAACTTTTCCTCCAGTTTTCTGCTTTTTTTTTTGTTTGTGCAAAATCTTTTAACATTGAATGTTATCAAAATTATGCATTTTAATCTCATAATTTTCCTTATCTCTTATTTGGTAATATAATCTTCCCTTATTCAAAGATTTAACACTTCAACTATATCATAATCATCTAATTTTCTTATGCTACCGCCCTTTATGTCCAAATCATGTACCTATTTTGACATAATCTTATTTTATGATGTGAGATACCGTTCCTCTTTTTAAAAAAGAGAAAATGTGAAGAAGGAAGGGAAAGGAAAAAGTAGGGATGATAGAAGGAATGCAAAACAGAAAGATGTGAAGAAGGCCAGGAAGAAAGAAAAGAATGAAGGAAGGAAGAAAAGAGATAAGAAGGAAAGGAGGGAGAAATAAAGAGAGGGAAGGGGAAGGGAGGCAGAAAGGGGAAAGGAAGGGGAAGAGGAGAAAGAAGAAAAGGAAAAAAAAGAAAGACAGGAAATAAGGAAGAAGGAGGAAACAGAAGAAGGCAGAAGAGAATAGAGGAAAGGAGGGAAGAGAAGAATAAGGAAAGGGAAAATAATTCATTTATTTTAATATCAGAATAACATTTATTGTGTCATTAAAACATGAAAATTCCTTCATGAAAGCACTTACCACTCAAAAATCATATATTTCTCTATTTTCTGCTATATTCATATGGATATTGAATGTTCGAGCTGTAAGAGAACTACTCTGACCCCAACATTTTTCAAATGAGGATATTGAAACATAGAGAACTTTATTTCTCAAGATTATACCAACAAATAAAAACTAATACTATTATAGTCTTTGATGCTATATGAAACACTTTCCTAACAAGGACATCTACATTAGATAATGTAGATATTAATATTCCCATTTTGTAAATGAGGAAAGTGATGCTGGGTCACAGACCTGTTTTCACATGTCTACTAAGTGGATAGGGTAAGTGCTTAAATACAGGCTTCTCTCCAGGGCTCCCTAGGAAACTATATCCTATTGTTTCCCATAATTTTGTTTCCAACACTAATTTTGAAGCCTTCCTCAAGAGTGAATAATTTTATGTAAATTACTATTGTGATAAAAATGTACATGTCCACAAAGAAATTCATAATATTACATTAAGACTTCTTTGACAGACAAATTTCAAAAATTTGAAGTTAATGAAAAGTCATATTAATTATGTATTCATTGTGCCTACCCATATTTCAAGAAAGAAACACAATAGGTGGTGGAAAGATATGTTGTGAAAACAGTGAAGCCGAATTAGTTGGACTGTTTAGAAGAAGTTTTCCTTATTTTAGTTTTTTTCTCTTTTAAAAAAACGACTTAATACTTCTGTTGATTGCTTGCTTTTTCAGGATAATTGCAAGGTAATTTCCTTTGAAAAGTGTCTGTCTCTTAATCACAAGTAGCAGCAGGTACTAAGTAATTCATACTCAACATTTCTTTCCTCTCAGAGATGCTGCTGGAAAATACCTAATTATTTTTAAAGAAAAAAATAGGCAGTCAGCAAGAACAAAAACACAACATTTTCAAGGACAAAATCTTGAATACTAGTAGATTAGCTTATAATTCTTCCCATTCACCCTGCTTCTACCTTTCATATAAAAGCAAAGCACACTTATTATGACTGTTGGTGGAGCTACTTTATTTCCATTTACAATTTCAAAGAATTGATTAATTCCAAATATTTTCTTCCTTCTTTCCTTCCTTCATTCTTTCAGGGAAAAATGAAAAGAAAATTCTGTATCTCAAGAATAGCAATTTCACATTAGGTGCATGGATGGTAAAATAATCTCTGAAGTATTATTTTCAGGATTTCATATTCCCCCATGCCCTCAAATACTATAGTTGCACAAAAATGAAGAGAACATGATTTGATTTGGCCACATCTATGATTTAGAATTCCCAGCCTCTTGAAAAGCTCAGCCCAATCATTAAGTCCTGTAGGAATTCTTCCCTGACCCACCTCTCCCTCACCAACTGAGGGCCTCAGAAATGGCCTTTTATCTATTTTGTATATAATTTCAATCTAAATAACTTTCCACGAATTTGCCACAATAGAATATTTTATTTTTCTTTTTGTATTTTTAACAATGCACCTATCATATAGCAACTGATGAGTCATCGGTAGTTTCTTATTCTAAACATAATCAACAACAAAGGTTCCTTGTTAAAAAGGATCTTTCCAGGAGGCAGGGACAAGATGGTCGAAAAACAACATGGACTTGCCAGTGCTCTTCCCGCAAACTCAGCTAAATACCTACAAAAATTTTACGACTTTTATGTAACATGAAATGTAAACTAAGAAATTTTATGACTAAACAAATTCTAGAGATGCAGAATCCATGAAATAATGGAGTAAAGCAAATCTCCATCCCAAGACAACCTGGAAGGTCATCAGGAACACCAAATTATACAAAAAGAATGCAACAAAGTCAAAGAGCCGACAACCAACGCCTCCAAGAAAACATGTTTATTGGCCTCAGGCCATATAAGAGTTCAGAAAGGATTTTGAAAATCAAGAGAGGTAAGTGTAGCAAAAATTGGGAAGAGAAATGAGAGTGATGCAAGAAAATCATGAAAATAACCATCAACTGCTTGTAAAAGATGATCCCAGAAAACGCTGAATAAAATTACACTTTAAAAATAGAATAACACAAATGGCAAAACAGATTCAAAAATCCAATGAGGAGACGAATGCCCTTAAAATGCAGAATTGGCCAGAGTGAAAAGGAGGTCCTTTTTAAGAAAACAATTTTTTAAAAATTAGAACGGAACAGAAGGAAGCTAATGACTTTTAAAAATATAAAAAATAAATGGCTAGGAAATGACAAAATAGCAGATGATATGAAATATCTCGTTGGAAAAACAACTGACTGGGAAAAAACATCAAGGAGAGACAATTTAAAAATTATTTGAATGCCTGAAAGCCAAGAACAAAATATCATCTTTCAAGAAATTATCAAAAAAATTTGCCTGATGTTGTAGAACCAGAAGGCAAAATAAATATTGAAAGAATCCACTGACTGCCTCCTGAAGAGATCCCAAAAGGAAAATATCTAGGAATATTTTAGTCAAATTCTGGACCTCCCAGGTCAAGGAGAAAACATTGCAAGCAGCCAGAAAGACATAATTTGTGTATTGTGGAACTATCATCAGGATAAAACAATATCTAGCAGCTTCTACATAAGAGATCATAGGGCTTGGAATATGATATTTCAGAGGTCACAAGGCTAAGGATTAAAACCAACCCAGCAAAACTGAGTATAACACTTCAGGAACAAAAGTGGTCATTCAATGAAATAGAAAACTTTCAAGCATTCTTGTTAAAATGACCAGAGCTGATAAGAAAATTTAACTGGTAAACACAAGAATCAACAGAAGCATGAAAAGTTAAACTGGGAAGAGAAATCATAAGGGGTTAATTAAAGTTCAACTGTTTACATTCCTACGTGGAAAGTTAATATTTGTAATTCTTGAGGCTTTTATCAGTATTAGAGTAGTTGGAGGGATTATATTCATACAAACAGAAGTCACAGGGTGAGTTGAATAGGTAGGGATGATATCTAAAAAAAATAAAATTAAATGGTGAGTGAGAAATATGTTTGAAGGAGACAGGGAGAAATAGAATGAGGTAAATAATTTCACATAAAAGAGGCAAGAGACAAAGTGAACCTTACTCTTATCGTGTTTAGTTTAAGGAGGGAATAACATGCACGCTCAATTTGGTATGAAATGCTATCTTACACTTCTGCAAAGTAGGGAGGAAGGGGATAAACAGGGTATGGGCAGATGAAAGAAAAGAGGGCAAATGGGCAGAGGTGGTAATTAGAAATAAACATTTTTGAGGACACACAGGATCAAAATTGAATAGAATAAATGGGAGGCAGGATAGCATGGAGGGAAATAAAATTATTCCTGCTATGTAGGCCTTTTGTTGTTTGTTAGGCAGTTCAATACTTCTTTTCCACAATTTACTTCAGAGCTACTTGAATACTGGTCTCTCTGATCTGGAAATGTGTGTATTAACCTCATTGTTAATGTGTACATCCTTGGAAAGTATATTGCCAAAGGAACTGAACTTGCCCACAGTATTCAAAACTTCTCCATTTGTTGTAAACCACAGTTCTACATATGGACAATGTGTGTGTGTATGTGTTTGTGTGTGTGTGTGTGTGTGTGTGCGTGTGTGTGTGTGTGTGTGTAATTTCCCCAACTACCTAAATATTAAGAAAAGTTTCAAGGATTACAAATATTATCTTTCCATGTAGATGTGTAAACATTTCAACTTAACTCAGTCTCTTATGATTTGTCTTTCCTCTTTGCCTTTCCATGCTTCTATAGATTCTTATGTTTGAAAGTTGCATTTTCTTTTCAACTTTGATCTTTTCATCAAGAATGCTTGAAAATCCTCTATTTCACTGAAAGATCATTTTTCACCTGAAGTATTATACAGGGTTTTGCTGGGTAAGTGATTCTTGATTTTAGTCCTAGTTTCTTTGACTTCTGGAATGTCATATTCCAAACCCTTTGTTCCCTTAATGTCAAAGTTGCCAGATCCTGTGTGTTTCTTATTGTATTTCCACAATATTCGAATTATCTCTTTCTGGCTGCTTGAAATAATTTCTCCTTGACCTGGAATTCTGGAATTTGGCTACAATATTCCTAGGAGTTTTTCTTTTCAGATCTCTTTCACCAGGTGATTGGTGGATTCTTTCAATATTTATTTGGCCCTCTGGTTCTAGAATACCAGGGCAGTTTTTCTTGATAATTTCATGAAAGATGATGTCTAGGTTCTTTTATTGATCGTGGCTTTTAAGAAGTCCCATAATTTTTAAATTGTCTCTCCTGGATCTATTTCCCAGGGCAGTTGTTTTTCCAATGAGATATTTCACCTTATCTTCAATTTTTTCATTCTTTTCGTTTTGCTTTATAATTTCTTGGTTTCTCATATAGTCATTACCTTCCATTTGCTCCATTCTAATGTTAAAAAAACTATTTTCTTCAGTGAGTTTTTGAACATTCTTTTCCATCCTGCTAATTCTGGTTTTTAAAGAATTCTTCTCATTGTCTATTTTGCACCTCCTTTGCCAATTGAATTAGTGTATTCTTAAAGGTGTTATTTTCTTCAGCATTTATTGGGTCGCCAAATAGCAAGCTGTTGACTTACTTTTCATTATTTTCTTGCATCTCTCTCTTTCCAATTTTTCCTCCTCCCTATCTTATCTGATTTTCAAAATCCTTTTCGAGTCCCTCCATGGACTGAGACCATTTTGTATTTACTTTGGAGATTTTGAATGCAGAAGCCTTGACTTTTATGTCTTCCTCTTATGGTAAGCATTGTTCTTCCTCTTTTGAAAGGATGGAAGAAAATGCCTGTTCACTAAAAAGGAAACCTCTCTAGTCATTTTCCCTCTTTTGGGGCATTTCCCCAGCCAGTTACTTGATTTTTGAGACCTTTGTCAAGAGGGGGAGTACTGTTTTCAGTTCCTCCAGGGTGGCACAGTCAAGGGAGAGCAGTTAACTCCTCTCCTAGCCTGAACTCTTGTCTGGGAACTCCCAAAGCTTTTCTGCCTAGGATCTGCAAGTAAAATTCCCTTTCCAGGACCTCCACCAGCTCTACCTCACCAGCCAATCCTCTTCTTCATTTCAGGGTCACCACTCAGGACTGAGATGTTGATCCATAGCTCAATTCTCCCAGGGGCTTTAGATTGAGGGCTCCAACAATGTACACTGTTGCTCCCTGAGGTCAGGGCTGGGGGAGGCCCTACTCTCTTTTTACCCAGGTGAAAAAGCTTTCTCACTGACCTTTGAAATTTTCTTTGGCATCTGTTGTTTGAGGCATCTGAGAATAGCAAATACTGCTGGGGTCCCCTGCCCCCAAGACCTGTTCCAGTCCTGTTTCTGCTGGTGCCATGTGGTCAAAGCTGGGTTGGCCTCTGGGGACTGTGCTCCACTCCACCCCCAATGTGATAGACCTTTCTTGTCAGACTTTCAGGCTCCCTTGAGGTGGAAATCTCTTTCAATCTGTCATTGTGTAGCTTCTGCTCCTTTAGAATTTGTTTAGAGTAATTTTTTATAGGTATTTTGTGGGCTGTGGTGGAAGAGCTGGAGTGGTGCATGCTTCTGCTCCATCATCTTGATTTTACCCCATTTTCATGATTTTCTTACTTTGCTCTCATTTCTCTTCCCAATTTTTCCTTCACCTGTCTTACTTGACTTTTGAAATCCGTTTTCAACCTCCTCCATTGCTTGAGACCACTGTATATTTATTTTGAGGTTTTGGATGTAGAACCCTTGACTTTTATTTCTTCCTCTGATGGTTTGCATTGTTCCTCCTCATCTGAAATGATGGAAGAAAATATCTGTTCACCAAGAAAGTAATCTTCAATTAATTGTCTTATTCTTGTTCCCTTTTTCGGACATTTTCTCAGTTAGTTACTTGACTTTTGAGTTCTTTGTCAATGGGACGGTATCCTCTGGGGACCTGTAAGTACTCAGTTCCTCCAAGGTGCCTCAATGAAGTAAAGGAGTTTATTCCTCTCCTAGCTGATCTAGTGTGTCCCATATTCTTTCAGCTAAACAAATGGTAGTGATAAGTAAGCAGTGATAAGTAAGATAAGTGTTAAGTGATAAGTGATACTGATGACTTGTATGTAAGAAGTGAAAAATACATCAAGTCCATTTATAAAAAGAGAAGGAATTGGGCAAGGAAGAATAAGAGCTATTACATATACTATATTTTCAGGGATATCGGTGCCATAAAGGGTAAGGTAAAAGTTTCTCAAAAGTTACATCACTTCTGTATTAAGTATTTATTGAACACAAATGGTGATACACAGATATACACAAATACATGATATTTGTATGTTTGTGTTGGTAGACACACATACTTACACACATGCACACACAAAGAGAATGGTGTAATACATTGAGTTCTACCCCAAAACTCAATTAAGTAGATATGCTACACCCTGATACCTTTTCTAGAGGAGAAAGTCTATTTGATTGGGTTATAAAACCAATCAATCAATAAATATGATATGTATACAGGATTGTTGATTTTTGTACATACATTATGTTTGGTTAAGTAAAGAAAAATACATGATTGACTAGTCAAGTAAACTAATCATGCTTTTATGAATTTTATATATTTGAGGAATTTCAGTAGTTTCCCATTCGAGCCCAGAAGTGGAATATTTCATTTTGCCATCAAGGATTCAAATTCTACATAATTCCTTGAAAGAGAGAACTTACTCTTCAATGTAAACAAACAAAGGATCTCTCTATGTTTCTTTCTCTCTCTGTGTGTCTCCCTCTGATTCTCTGTCTCTCTTGCTGTCTCTGTCTGTCTGTCTCTCTCTGTCTGTCTGTCTCTCTCTCTCTCTTTCTCTCTCTCTCTCTCTCTCTCTCTCTCTCTCTCTCATACACACACACACACACAGAAACACACATACATACACACATTTCTCTGAAGTTGAATTAAAGTTGGATGATATTTCATAAATTACTTTGAGAATCATAGATTTTATCATGAATTATATAAGGATCACAGTATCTCCTCTGAAGAATTTTCTTTATCACTGTCTAATGTTTTAAAACTTTGGTTGTGATCTAACTACAATTGATTTTCATCTTGCATCACAGTTCAGCATAAGTAATTTGTAATTTGGAGATTTTATGATTATAAACTGATTGATGACATCAGTAATGTTATTTTCCCTAGTTTAAAATATGACAACCATGATTGCAGCACAAATAAGAGATTTTTGTAGAATTTTAATGTTGGGTTGCAATGGTGTGTTTATAAGTCTATACATAAAACTAAGTTGTACTTTTAAATAACTCAACTTCTATATGAAGTAGGTAACCTACAAAAGTAGTATCCCCAATGATGCTTCTATAATTATAGAGTAACTACTTAGGAGAAGAGGCAAATATCACATAATAATCTAAAAAAAGCAATGGTACTTCTAGGTATTTTAGGGTCAAAAAACATTTCAGACTATTAGTGATAAATGATTTTCTGTGATGTAAATTCTGCATTTTGTTTAATGTATTTAATGTGTTATAATTAATTTAATTAGATATGTAATTATAATTAATATATTTAATTATATATAATATTAATATATTTATTTGTTTAATATATTACATTATAATTAATTATTTGATATATTTAATTAATTTAATTATTATATATTTAATTAATATATTCAATTTAATGTAAGTCACTTCTATTTTGATCTCATATCAAATCATTTCTAGCAAGTTGCAAATTTAAGCTCAATTTCTCAAGGGTAAAGGGAAAGGAATACTTAAATAGTTTTTCAAACATTATAATTCTCACAGATACACAAATTAAAATTTTGAAATCCTAGGAGGAAGAAAGTTGTTGAATGACTTTAACTTATACTTATCATAGTCTTGATTTTCACTGGAAGATTTTGGTTCCTATTGAAGACATTTAAAGAATTTGTGGTATTCCTGGACTTTCAGGATGAAGAAAGAAAAAGGTAAACAAAGAGAAGTCAAGGAAAAAGAATTGAAGAAAGGGAAGAGAAAGAAAACAGAAGTCAAGATGAGGTCAGAACAATATTCTAACCTGTACTCCCATAAAAATTAAGCAATTTTTCCTTAAAAGGGATAAAAACCATCCTTATATTTTGACTGTATCAGAAGATTAAAGGTTCAGGATGTTGGCTTCATTTTTTTGATCCCAACAGTCAGATGAAACTTTAAACACTGTCAAAATACTTGACAGGAGAACCACAATGGGCAATTCAGACCAAGGGACCTTTTCTCAGATAATTTAACTTACGATGTCTTTAGTGCCTGTTCATGATTAATATCCTTCTTCAGGTATGATTAAGTATATTTATATTTGTTAACTGAATGATCTATAAGCATCTTATTTTGTTCCATTATTTAACCTTGAGCAACCAGTGTACTAACCTGAGTCTGGATCATTGTATTACTCCTGGAACAATCTTTTTTGTTGGTTTTGTTTTATTTTGTTATGTTTTTTTCATTTTTTTAGGATTTGAACATAACCTTGTTGAAATGGTGAGTAAACCTTACGGAGGAAAATGGGCCCAGATTAGACTTTATATTTCTGGAGGAACTTTTGGTAAAACCTCTATAAATGCTGGTTGTTTATTAAGAGGTATCCTTCCTATCCTCAGAGGTGACAAAATATTCTATTTCTGTAAATTCATCAGGGATATACCAATGAGAATAATCTTTATGTTGTTACAAACTTTGCCTTGAAGACAATTGAAATAAGTAATGTTTTAGTGTCCCTCTGGGTTGTTATCCCTTCTACCCTGGCAATTTAAGCAGGCTCCTTCTGAGATATAATAGAAGATTTCTTCAGAACTCAGTTTGACTTGAAAGTAGCTTAGAGAGATTTTTTTTTTGGTGGGGAGAAGAGTGAATCAAGGAGATTTATCCCTCATTACAAGTGGACAAATTCAAAAGAACTCAAGTTCATCCTTTAACTAAGAGTGGATAACTTTATGTTGCTAATAGTCATTTTCATTCAAATGCCTGAGAGAAGTATACTGCTGGTGCTAATGAATTCACCAGTTTTTTTTTAAAATTGCTTTTAATGCCTTTTTGGAAAATGATCATGCATCTTTATCAATAATTTTATATCTAATATATATACATATATGTGTATATATGACATACATGTGTATATATACATATACACCTACATAATATGTGTAAGCATGTGTATGTTCATATATATGTATATATAGATAGATGTATTATATTTGCATATATGACATATTCAACCATTGAATATTTCTCTAAGAGACTCCAGTGGAGAAAGAAGACAAAAGAACAGATTCTTGTTATTTTGGAATAGTATAACAACTGTACTGAAGAAGCAGTTTTTTTCATTTGATTTATGCATTTATAATTAGAGACCCACTACAATTTTGTCTCCTGAAATTTGTTCTAATACTGTTTGGGGAAATCTCCAAGGGTGACTTTTATTCTCACAGGGAGGGTAAGCAGGAGGCTGGGGTCAGAGGCCACCATCATACTTTTCTCAGAGATGGGAATACCAGGCTAGAAATACATATGTCTATTCTGTTAAATATTATTAGTCCAGGGGATATAATTGGGTTCAAACTAACTTCTGTTCACCTTGTCATTTTGGGTGAGAACGAGGATCTCAATCAGATCCAAAATGTATATAGTATAGAGCAAAGACAGTGTGTTTATCCAAATTGATAGGAAAAAGTGGAATCAAATAAGATTTACATGTGAAAAAAGGTACCAGACAATAATGGAGACTACCAGCTCCTCTCATATCTTCCAAGAGTCTTTCGTCCCCCAGCAGACTAGGGGATTGATCTCTTTCAAATTTTTTTCTTAAAGGTCGAACTCCAGAAGTACACAAAGCAACTCACAAGTCAAAGAGTTATAAAGAACATTTGAAGTTTTAATAGTTCCAATGGAGCATGAACAATGCTTGGGACTCTTCTGTTCTTTGTCTATCTCTGCTTCATACCACATGCAAGACAGAGCATTCACTTCCACCAAAAAGGATTTGTCCCATCAATTGACTGTTTTCACCCTGTCTCTTCCGAGTTTCCATTGAAGCTCTCCTGAAGTGGACAGAACCCAGGAATATTTTCCCAGTCCCAAAAAACATAATTATTGCACACATGAAATAGAACACATGGATAGTCCGAGCAGAATTGCTGGCTTTGTTGGATTTTTTGTGTTTCATTCTTTTTTTCTCCAAATTTAGGAGGGCAGAATCAGTAGCAACAGCCTAGACAGTGCTCTAGCTAAGCACAGAGAAGCAGTATCAGCACAGCCTCACAAAATCCATCATCATAGAGGGGTAGAATCAGGATTACCACAGAGGAACTAACTCTGGCCATATCAGAACCAGCTACAAAGTGAAATACATCCACTATCAGAATCCAAGGGAAAGTGGGGACAAGGATGGCTTTAGTAGTCCTGGAATGTGTGTGTGTGTGTGTGTGTGTGTGTGTGTGTGTGTGTGTGTGTGTGTGTTGGAGGTAATAGAAGAAAGAAGAGACTGGCCTCCAGTGGTAGTAGGCAGCAATGGCAATGGGAACAGATGCACCCTACAGTGGCAGTGGAGAATGAAGTGTCAGTCTTCATTGGTTGTGGAAGTCTTTCTTACTCCAGGATTGGTGCTGTATTCATTGTGGCCTATCTAGTGGACTAGGAAACACCAGATGTATGGTAGTTTAGGGGAAATGTCCCAGACTTGAGATGAAGATCATTGGCTATTTAGAAATTATTATCTTTTGCTGATGTTATTAATGGAATTTGTCCCTCTCACCTTTTACATTGAGAAATCCACTGAGAATCACAAAGACTTTGCCTCATCCATCAAATGAACCTATTTGTATAGAACTGGTATTTGATTCTTCCTGAAACTCCCTCAAATTCAGTTATTCCTTAAGGGATGCTCTATTCTTTGTTTTGTTTTTAACCATAATTATTATTTTTAGCTTTACCTTTAGTGCAGCCTGTATCAGGACAAGGTTTACCTGTATTAGACTGTGATGGCAAGCAAAATTGCAAAGTATAACCAAGAAATATTAATGCCTATTTGTTCCAGGATCCATGGTCATCTAGATTGTAAGGCAAAGGACCCTGGAAGGGTGGAGTACAAGGAAAAGCAAAATAAGATCTTTTGCTGTTTTGGTTTTAATATAAAGTGCCTCTGATTGGATAATGTGATTAGGGAAGATATTTCCCACACGTTAATGGACCTGGGAAAGATTTGTAGCAAAGCCCACATCTTCTGTTAATTTTCTAATGAGGCATGGGTTCTCAAGGGTTGTGATGTCCTTTGGCTTTAAAAAGTTTATAAAGACTCTGAGATGAGCTTTTACTTTGGGGTTTAGTTTTTGCCAGAAAGTTTGTGTGCTAGATGAGACTCTAGAAAGTGACTAACCACCCTCCCAGTTTTGAAAACCTAAATGCTGGGGCTTCATTCTCTGATAACTATGTGTTTGTGTAATGGTCACACAATCAGAAGCCTGTCTTTTGAGCTTTATTTATCTTCTTATTTTTTTCCTCTATTGGTGAATGATATATATATATATATATATATATATATATATATATATATATATATATATATATATATATATATATATATGCTTGATTAAAGGACATTGTTAACCCCTCAAAATTTGCCTTTCCTTTTAGAAAAGCAGATAAAAAACTTGTAATAGCAGCCTCCCACCCTGTGAATGTCTGAGTGCTTACTGATATATAGACCTAAAACCCTTTAAGTGGTCAAGCTTTCACTAGGATACCTTAAGGTATTAACAAGTAGAGTTCTAAACCATCCCCAGTTCAAGATAGGTTATTTTTCTTTTTTACCTTAAAAGTACAAAGTACCTCCTCCTTGGACTCTTGATAGATAAAGGGGATTAAAGTCATTGCTCCCTGAGGGCAAAACAGTCATTTGGAGACTTGAGCAGATAGATTATGATAAACAAAACAAACTCGGAATAATTCCTAAGCAAAATCAACTGAAAGTGTCCTAAATAACTATTCTAACCTTCTTTTACTGGGCCTAAGTATTTTTTTATAAATTAGAAATTGATTGATTTATGGATGTCTCATTTTGTATTAGTATTGTACCAAATCTGTGGAAGTGGAGATTAGTGCAAGTAAGAGAAAGAAAGAAAATGGAAGAAAATGGAAAGGAAGGGAAATTTCATCATTTATTTTTTGTCCACAGAATATAGATATACAGGAGTAGTGACCATTACTCTTTGGAAACTGCTGCTCCCTCCTTTTCCTTTACATGTTGCACTTGTCTGATGGCTTTGTAGATGTCATGTTTCTAGCAAAATATCTCTGGTTTTCTTCTTGCTTAAGGTGTATTTTAAGGTTCTCTCACTTGGAAATGCCTACATTATGTTGGACAACAGTAGTCTGACAAGTTCAAGGTATAAGCGTCAAGCTCCTTTTAGACATGACATGACATTTCCCCTCCCCCCCAAAGAAACCTACATTTAGTTTAATATTACTAAATGAGCACAGTACTGGTGACAATATCTTCAGTAATTTGAAGCTCAGAGAATAGTACCTAAGCAGGCAAAGATATTCCAATTAGAGAGTGAAATAAATTCCAAGGGAAATAACTGAAAGTTCATTTAAAACTAGACTGGACAAAATATGAAAAGGTATATTGTAATGAAAAGTCTTGAATTGGTAAGGGAATGCAGTTGAAAGTTTAATAAGTCCTATCATCTCCAATTTAATGATTCTGTACAGGAGATGACTTCATCTACAGAATAGGGAAAAAAGGTAGAAAAAAAGATAATAGGCTAGGATATGCCATTCACATAGAAACCATCCTGGAGGGAAGACTAATTCACAACTTTGGAGTGTAAAAATACTAGAATAAGGAAATTATATTTTAAGATACTGCTTTTTTGTTTTTATCCTTGAGACAATTCATTCTACCAACTTCAAGAATAATCTTTTTTCCTATTTTGATATTTTCTTTTATTTGGCATCTTTAAGTCAAAGAAGTCTGGTGTATAGAAGAACCATTATTTTTCAGGAATTTAAGGTATTATTAAACTGAAAAATGGGCAAAATTATTAGCTCCTCAGTGCAGCTAACTATAACAGTAGAAAGAATGCTGAGCCAAGAATCAGAAGACTCTTCTTTCTGAATTCAAATCCTGCCTCAGATAACAGTTATGTGCCTCTGGACAAGTATCTTAACCTTGTTTGCCTCAATTTCGTCATCTGTGCAATGAACTGGAGAAGAAATTGCAAGACATTCCAGCATTATTGCCAAGAAAACGAAAACACCAAATACTGTCACAAAGAGTTTGACCCAACTGAACAACGAGGGACAACCTGTTTCTTCTTTCTGTTTGCCACTTAGAATTTAGGGGTAGTATTCAGAGAAATGTAAAAAAATAAAACTCTTCTGTCTTTCACACACTGATATGTCTTTAGCCATTTTCTGTCATATCTCAATAAATAGTATAATAATGAGTTTTAACAATAATAAAACATTGTTACGGTGCTTTAAAGTTTTCAAGGCTTATTACCAATACTGTATCTTTTGATCTTCACAATAAACCTGTGGCTTAGGTGCTATTATACTGATCTTACGGATGAGGAAACTGGGAGTGGCTAAGGTCAAATTACTTATTATAATGCTTAGATGTTTATTGTGCTAATAACTTAATTATCTTTCGAACAGAGGGAAAGGATAAACAAAAGTGAGGACATCATATGAACCGATGTTGGGGGATCAAATAAAATATAATATGCAAAGCACTTTGCAAATTCTTAAGGGAATCTTACGAAAATATGAAGGATTATTTCCAACCTCTCAGTGTTATTATGAAAGTACATTATAAAAATAATAGCACTAGAGAGCACAAGGGACTATTACTAGGAAAAATCCCACAAATATTATAAAATTGTTGATAGTAGTTATACTTTGTAATTACTAAAATGTTTTACAAAAAAATAGTCATTTGACTATTTTCTTGGAGAGCATTTTCTTTGGGTGTAAGATATCTGGGTAATGTTTCTGACTGAATAGAGGGTCTGCCATAGGAGCTGTTTGGTATAGTTACACATTAAACTCAAATTCTATCTCAACACTAGCATTACTTGACAGTTTTCAATATGTGGTCAATAGAGAAAAACAGCTTAAGCTAGAATTAACATTGTAGTGACGAATATTATTTTTTTTTTTGATAAAACATTTATTTATTTTTTTTTTTAAATAAATTTATTTAACTTTTTACATTCATTTTCACAAGATTTTGGGTTCCAAAATTTTCTCCCC
>CM053771.1:433015540-433039455 GCA_028658325.1 Potorous gilbertii
TGAAGGATGATGTCTAGGCTCTTTTTTTGGTCATGGCTTTCAGATAGTCCCATAATTTTTAAATTGTATCTCCTGGATCTATTTTCCAGGTCAGTTATTTTTCCAATGAGATATTTCACATTATCTTCCAATTTGTCAATCTTTTGGTTTTGTTTTGTGATTTCTTGGTTTCTCGGAAAGTCATTAGCCTCCATCTGTTCCGTGTGTGTGTGTGTTACAACCTGTTCCATTCTAATTTTAAGAGAACTATGTTCTTCGGTGAGCTTTTGAACCTTTTTTTCCACTTGGCTAATTCTGCTTTTGAAAGCATTCTTCTCCTTATTGGCTTTTTGAACCTCTTTTGTCAATTGAGTTAGCCTATTTTTCAAGGTATTATTTTCCTCAGCATTTGTTTGGGTCTCCTTTATCAAGGTATTGACCATTTTTCATGCTTTTCTTGCATCTCTCTCATTTCTCTTCCCAGTTTTTCCTCCACCTAACTTGATTTTCAAAATCAAGTTTGTGGTCTTCCATTGTCTGAGCCTATAGGATATCTATTTCAGATATTTGGGATACAGAGGTCTTGACTCCTGTCTTTCCCTGAAGTTAAGCATTGTTCTTCCTCATCAGAGAGGAAGGGCGGAATCATCTGGTCACCAAGAAAGTAACCTTTTTTGGTCTTATATTTTTCCCTTTTCTGGGCATTTTCCCAAAGAGTTACTTGACTTCTGAGATTCCTCTCCACCCTAGCCCAGATCTGCCCAGCTAGTGCTTGGGGGTCTGAGATGCAAATGCTTCTCCCCAGCCTCAGGGCTTTCAGGGGCAGGGTCTGGCTGCTATTCTGGATAAAATTAAATCAGGTTCTCAGGTAGGGCAGGGCCGCCTCCCAGGCTCACTTCCCTCAGGGGGTTTACGCAGAGACCTTCCATAATGGAGCTCCTGCCTGCTCTGTGAGCCTCTGGCCACCTGCTGCCTCTGCTGCTGCCTCCCGAGGGGTCCTGAGTTATGGAGACACCCAGCTCCCCTCTCAGATAGCCCAGAGGTGTCTCTCACTGACCTCTAACACTTGTGGATGGAGAGACCCCCACAGCCACCAGAGATTCTTTCCCTGAAGCCTGCTCGGATCTGTTCCTCCCAGAGCTGCGCGGCTAAGGTAGGTCTGGGTTCCGCTCTGGTCCTGTGCATGGCAGACCTTTGGTGAGGGTTTTTAATGTCTTTCTGTAACAGAAATCTCCTCCACTCTGTTGTTTTGTGGCTTCCACTGGTCCTGAATTTGTTAGGAGTTCTTCTTTACAGGTATTTTATAGGCTGTGGTTTTGGAGCTAGCATAAGTGTGTCTTTGTACTCCACCATCTTGGCTCCTCCTCTGTGTACTGGTTTGTGAACAAACATAATCATTCCTTTTCAACCTGGAACTGTGACCAGGTCCCTGCTTCCCTGGCTCCACAAACTCTTCTCTGCTCTTGTTCTTCATCTTCACACTGGGACTAAGACCAACAACTGAGACCAATATCCAAGAATAGGCAATCCAACAGTGACCTACTCGTAGTGCCAGCAAGGGGGCACCAGTAAATTTCCTTATGATACATTGTCTAATACCCTTACCATCTGTGTGCTGAGAGGTTGAGAAAACGCCACTGCTTACATTGAGTTAGGCTCTCTGAGACTTGATCTTGGTTTGCTGCGGCCTGAGATGAGTCTTGGTAACATGTCTGTGTCTTGTATTCACCTTCTGAGTTGCTTTTGGCTTAAAAATAGAAAAATCTAGTGATCACTTCCTGAAAGATATCCCAAAGTGAGAACTCCCAAGAATATTATAGGCAAATTCTGGAGCTCCAAGAACAAAGAGAAAATACTGTAAGCAGTCAAAAAGAAACAACTCCAATATCATGGAGCCACAATCAGGATGAAATAAAATTTAGCAGTTTCTATATTAAAGGATTGGAGGGTTTGAAACATGATAATTTGTAGGACCATAAAGGACTACAACCAAGAATCACCCATCCAGCAAAACTTAGCATAATCTTTCAGCAGTGGAAATAGATATTCAATGAAATAAAGAACTTTCAAGCATTCCTGAGGAAAAAATAAAACAGGGCTGCGTACAAAATTTTACTTTCAAATGCAAGCTGAAAAATAAACTTGAAGAGTAAATGGTAAAGAGAAAACAGTAGGGATTCAATAAGGTTAAACTCTGTATTGCTACATCAGAAAATTATAACTCCTAAAAGTTTTCTCATTATTAGGGTAGTTAGAAGGAGACACAAAATAGAGGCATGACTTAAATGTGATGGTATGATTATCTAAAAAAATAACAGATGAGAAAGAAAAATGTAATAGAAGGGAAAAGGGAGAGGTACAATGGGATAAATTAACAGATATGAAGGACCCTGGAAAGAGATATTGCACTCAAAGAAAAAATGAGGGAAGTGAAGAGGGGAGCACAGAAACATTACTCACACTAGAACTGGCTCAACAAGGGAACAGTATACACACTGAGGTAGGTATAGTAATCTATCTTATCATATAGGAAAATAAGAAGGGATGGGGATAAGAGAAGGGAAAAGGAAATGATAGAAGGGAAGGTAGTTTGAAGGAGGTGAAACTCAGAAGCAAAACACTTTTGAGAATGGACAGAGTAAAAGAATGGAGAGAGTAGGATAAGTAGGTGGAAATAGGATGGAGGAAACATGTAGTTGATAATCATCATCGTGAAAAAATGACAGTGATTTTCTTTGATAAAGATTTCATTCATCAGACATCATCCAAAATTGAGTAAAATTTATAGAAGTAAGATCCATTCCTCAAATGAAAAATGGTCAAATGATACGAATAGGCAGTTTTCCAAAAAAAAAAAAAAAAAAATCAAAGTGCTTAAAAAACTGTACTAAATCTCTACTGGTTAGAGAAATGCAAATTAATTTAACTCTGAGTCACTACCTCACGCTTGCTAGACTGGATAATATGACAGAAAAGGAAAATAAGAAATGTTAGGGGGATATAGGAAAATTAAAACACTAATGTACTATTTGTAAAATTGTATGTAGAGTCAATCATTGTGGAGAGCAATTTGAAACTATGGCTATATGGTTATAAAACTATGCATACCCTTTGACCAAACAACATCATTACAACGTCTGTATTGCAAAGAAATGATGAAACAAACAAAGAAAGAAAGCAGCACTACATTACTACAGTAGTGTAAACAACTATTTATGGCAGCATTTTTAGTGGTGGCAAAAAGTTGGTAATTGAAAAGATGTCTATCAATTGAGGAAATGCTGAACAAGTTGTTAAATATGATTGTGATGAAATACTATTGTGCTTTAATAAATAATGAGTGGAATGCTATCAGAAAAACATGGAAAGTCTTGCATGAACTATTTCAAAGTAAAATGAGGAGAAAGAGAACATGGTACACAATAATATTATTAAAAAGAGCAACTATTCTCAGCAATAAAATGATCCAAGACAATTCTGTAAGACTTAGGATGAAAGGGGCTGTCATCTCCAGAGGAAGAACTAGTTAAGTCTAAATGCACATAAAGGACACTTTTACTTTATTTTATATTTTATATATTCTTCTTTTCTTTTGTCTGTGCTGTCTTTTGCAGAATGACTTACATGGAAAATGTATTTTGAATAATCACATGTGTGTCTCCTATATTAAATTGCTTGTCATTTGAGGGGGAAAGGGGAAGAGAGGGAGAGAATTTGGAACTCAAAATTTGGAAAAAAGGTAAAATTATTTTTGCATGTAATTGGGAAAAAGGGAAATATGGAACATGATTTAAAAAGATTAAAATTAATCTCTGTGTTTCAAAAAATCTACTGAAGTTAAAAATCAATTTTAAAAACTTAGATAAATAACTACCTAAAATAAAAATATACACTGACAATAAATTTTCAAATAATCACTTTCACATTTGAAGTGATGGATGGCTACCATGATATCTTGGATAGGTTTAGAGTTAATCTAACTTTCCCAATGTGTTTTGATTCTGTGGGTACTTGTAAAATTTATTTGTCAATTAAATTCTTTTGTAAAAAAATGAGTTTTTTCCTTTTACAAAAGAACTGCTACTGTGAACTTGATCTAGAAATTGAATGAACTTGAACTTAAAACTAATTTCATTAATTTAACTTTTTAATTTTTCTTTACTATGAATTTGTCTCCTACTCAAATTCCTCTATTGAAAAAGGAAAAACAAAAACCTTTTATGAAATATATCATATTAACCTATGTAGAATTATTTAAGTATCACATATTATTCCTATATAATTTTGTCAGACTTTTTAACATAAAAATATTTTCATGTATTGTTTTTCTCACTGTTTTTCTCTTTTTAATTGCTGTCATTATCACAAAACGTAATAACTGTGATAACTACTGCCTTTGAAACTCCTGACTACTTGTTTAGTCTTGATGAATCTGCATTTTCCCTAGTTAACTTTATTTTGTTTCCTTTCTTCCTGTTTCTTTTTGCTTCCTCAAACATGCCGAACTGCTTCTTTCATCTCATTATTTTCAGTTGTCTTAAATATTATATGTAAAAAGCATATATCTTCATTTCAATTATACTTCTTGGTTAGCCCATAAAAGATATCTTACCCTATAATACTTAATCAATAAAAGAATCCTCTGACATGCCCCCAACTTTGTGTAGGAGTTCAAATGCTTGCCTAAATGTCTTTCTCTCTTTTTCATTTGTCTTAGTGTGAAACAAAATATTTTTATCTTGGCTGAATGCAAAATTTTTTATTTTGAAATTAAATAATTCAAGTTTCTGGCTTGCAGAGACAGAATTGAAGTTCATTATCCACTTATATAAACTGTACTCCTCAGTGCTGTTCTCCTAGGGTTATCATTAAATCATTTTCAACTCCTTCAAATTAGTTAAATAAATGTTTTGTTTCCTAGAAATTTAGCGTTACATTTCTGTACAAATAACTGAACTTGTTTAATTACCATTTCATTTAAAGTAATTAATATATGAAGTTAAATATAACAAATTTTTCAATCCTCCCCCTTTAAGTCGCCATAAGTATGTTTTAGTGGCTTGCTATGATTTTTCGATCAAATATAAGGTCATTTGCCCTTTACAACCTTTCATAATCTTGGTTCATCTAGACTTTATAGCTTCTTTGAATATTATTACTTTCTTCCATAAATTTAAGGATCTATCTCCTATTTTATTGAGTACGTAATGGATATCTCAAAAAATGACATGCTCCCCCTCCTCTAAGGATCCTGGCATCATTCAAACCTCAGGTCAAATAACATGTTTAGTAAAAGACTTTTGTCAATCCCTCCAACTGCTCATGTTTTTTCCCCTCTTTCACTTATTCTCTCTATAGTTTGTATAAAAACAGAAAGGTGTATACTTAATACATTATATTTATACCTACATATATGAATGTATGTATGCGCACATATATGTAGGTATGAGCACATACCTACATATATGAATGTATGTATGTGCTCACAAACACACACGCATTTGGTGCACGTGTATATTCATGTGTGTATTACTTACATGCATCCACATGCACACGCACACACATACACACACACACACACACACACCCTCTTCTACATTCAGATATAAATTCCTTTAGGGTAGGGTCACTACTTTTTTCTTTTTTTGGTGTTTGATTTTTGTTTCTGATTTTTTTCTCTGTATTCATGTATTCCAGAAAGTTAAAACAATTTCTGGCACAAAATAAATGCTTAACAAATGCTTTTCATGAATGTAGTTTTCCTCTTTCATTCTTATTCAGCTTTCCTCATATGATCCTAATTAGGTTGTTCTTAATTCTATTAGGTGTTTTTACTTGCATTATTTAATTTAGGACTTTCCATCTTTCTATATAGTTCTCATACTTGTACATCTAAATTATTTTATGAAAACTCATTACATAGAAAACTACTATTTGTTTAACTATTCCCCAGTTGTAATATTTAAGTTAATTCATCTCTTCCAATTACCCATAATACTGCTATTAAAATATTTGAACATATAGCTCTCTTGGGTGGTATTGTTACTTTTCCACATTTCCATCAACTGAATTGTTTTTTTTTTCTCCTATATCCTGTTAGATGCATATCCAAAACAATTTCCTAACCTTTTAACACCATATAGTTTAACATGAAGTGATGAGTTCAGTTGCTTCTTTTCCACTGAGAATTGCAAATTTCCCTGACGTAGGTGAAGAAGAGAATAAGCTTAGATGAAGGAAAGAAGTGGTTCATATCCCCTGGGATCAGCTGCATATTTGTGCCTTAAGGAAGGGCTTGGGGTTTTCTAACTATAGAAGAAAGTTTATGCAAATAATTTTGAACCTAGCAAGGATGCCCCAGAAAACCCTATACAAACAGATTTAGTAGATCATTGTCCCACACAACCTATTTTCATAACAGATGCTCTATAGAGCATATTATTCCATAAATTGATTTTTTACTTCCCATCTACTACATGTTGAAAAAGCAATAGTACATTCCCCCTAATATCTGATCCCCTCTTCATCCATTAGGAGGATGAAGAAATTAAAGGTGTAATATAATCCATATCATTTGAATCTCTTAAAAAAGATGAGCTTCCTTTGGTAATAGTAATTCTCAACAGTCTTTCTGAATTTCTGAAACAGGGAGGTCATATGAAGAAGGGGCATGGGTTATTAGAACAATTCTGCCATTTTCCTCCATCTGTGCTATTTTATTTTTATTATTTAATTGAAGGCAAACCATGTACATGTACAGGCAGCTCCTGACATATTTTGGAAATAGAAAAGCAAATTCTTTCTCTTAAGGCATTTTCTGCACAGTCACTTTCATTGTACAACAAGATAGTAAATTCTCAATTTCAAAAGTTCCAGGAAGCTTTTAGAGATCTGTGAAGACTTTAACCTTATCAAATTTCCCACCAAGGCAACCTTCAAGAAATATCTTACATTTTCTGACAAACATTTTAATTTCCTTCAGAGAATACAAAGGACCATTAAAAAAGAAGTATTATGTGGATGGATAGAGAACAATTAAGTCTTAATTACTTAAACATCAAGTAATTATTTTGTACTAAGCATTGGTGATATAAATACAAAATGTAGGACAGTCTCTTCCTTCAAGGAATTTTCAAGCTAAAGGACAGAGGGGGATAAGGCATTTATTAAACACCTACTGTGTGCCAGGTGCTATACTAGTGCTTTATAAACAACTAACTTGATCTTCATAAAAACTCCATAATTTAGGTGAGGATATCTTTGTGTTACATTGGTTAAAACTGAGGCAGGCAAAGGTTAAGTTACTTATCCAGAGTAACATGGTTAGTATGTTCCTAAAGATGAATTTAGCACAAGTCTTCTTGATTCCAAGTTTTATGTTTTATCTATTTTGCTACCATGCTATCTCTAAGGAAAACACAAATAATATATTTTTGTTCATTTTTGGAGGTAGATGTGACAGATTAGTGGTTGTTTAGAAATTCACAAAGGTGTTAGATGAATGATTAGAAAAATAGATTTGCCTTACTTTGTCATTAGGATTAAGTGTTCATTTTATTTGATTCCTAAAATAGAAAGAGACAATGCCAGGGAAGGAGTGCAAATAGTGAGAATGTTGTTCAAGAAGTAGCAAGGTGGTTACTCAGAGAAACCAACCAAGACTAAAACAAAGATTATTGAAACTTTCTAGAAATGTTAGACCCTAATTTTGCCATTATTGTTTATTCCACAATGGGAATAGCTCTTCTGTGGCCAAAGGGCATCTCCTTAAAACATATAACTTTTGACTTCAGGAGCCAAGATGGTGAAGTTAGCAGTAAATTACAATAACTCTCCCACATTCACCTGCCAACAATCAAAAATAGCACACAGAAACAAATCCTAGAAGAGCAGAACCAACAAAAAGACAGGGAAAACAATCTTTGAGCACAGGAAACTTGGAAGATAAGTAGGAGACATCTATCTCACTCAAATAAAAGGGGAGCACAGTCCAGGACAGAAAGCATTCCAGCAAACCAATGGCAAGTCTCACCCCAACAAACCAGTTGTAGATTCTGAACTCCAGTGCAAGGAAGCAGGCAAACACTAATACCAGGACCTCCCATGTGCCTCAGAATAGTCAGGGAAATGGACAGACTTCAGCTCTCAGAGCTATCACATGTTTCAGCATAGCCCCAGACAAAGAGGCCACCTCCAGTGGTAAGACCTCCATGTGCTTGGGGGTACCCTAGGAAAACAGAGAAACAACAACTCTACCAATGACTAAGCAAACAATAAGCCAGGGTTGAGCCCCTGCTTTGTGCTTCAACATAACCCTGAGAAAACAGGCAGTTACCATAAGTCAGACCACCATGTGCTTCACTGCAACCCTAGGGAAATGCAGAAACACCCATTGCCCTCAGCATATAGAAAAACATCACAGCTAGAACCCCAGCTTAGCATCAGGTAAACTACCAGACTCTGATGTCCTCCAGCAATGCCAACCATCCCATAAGCTACTCCCTCTGTATAGCACCCAACACAAGTGTCCCCTGTGAACCACAGGACAACATCAGTGCAACATCAGGTAAACAGCCAGTATCTACAAGTCTTGGTACAAGAATTCTGCAGGAAACAGTGCTCTTTCCAACCTGAGACCTGAGCTCAAATTTTAGAGATAGGAAAAAGGTCAAAATGAAGAGAGAAAGAGAGAGCTACACAGAGAGACAGAGAGAGGCAGAAAGAAAGAGAGACAGAGACAGAAAGACAGAGAGAATCTGACTGTAGATAGTTATTATGGTGACAATGAAGACCATGACCAAACTTAGAAGAGGACAACAATGTCAAAACATCTATAGGCAAAATCTCAAAGAAAAATGGAAAATGGTCTCAAGACCAGAAAAAAAAATATTCATGGAGGAGCTCATAAAAGAGCTTAAATTGGTAGATGAAGAGCAGAATAAAAACTAGGAAAAGAAATGAGCCTAATGCAAAAGGATCATGAAAAAGTCAACAGCTTCAAAAACAAAAATAACTGCTTAAAATTATAAATGCCAGATGAAAAAAAGAGATACAAAAATTCAAAGAAGAATAAAATTCTTAAAAGTTGTAATTGCACAAGTGGAAGGTAATGACTCTATAAGACATTAAGAACCAAGTTCCAAAAAAAGAAAAAAAAAGGTAGAAAATGTAAAATGTCTCATGGAAAAAACAACTGACCTGGAACATAGATCCAGGAGAGAATATCAGAAGGAAAACTTCCTTGATGTCCTGTAACCACAGGGGAAAATAGACATCAATCACTTCAGAAAAGAGATCCCAAAATAAAGACTCTAAAGAACATTATAGTCAAATTACAAAACTATTGTGTCAAGGAAAAATATTATAAGTGACAAGAAAAGAACACCCTGAAATATCAGGGAGGAACCATCAAGATTACACTGTATTTGGCAGCTAAAACATTAAAAGATCAGAGAACATGGACTATTATATTCTGGAAGTCAAAGAAGCTAGGACTACAACCAAGAATCACCTGGAAAAATTAAACACAATACATTAAAGGAAAAAGGTCATTCAATGAAATTGAAGAAATTTCAAGTTTTCATGAAGTGAAAATCAGAATTAAACCAAAAATTTGATCTCCCATCTCAAGACCCATGAGAGGCATAAACAGATAAAAAAAGGGAAAAACACAAGGCATTCAACAGAGAAAATATTGTTACATCCCTACATGGTAAGATGATTCTTGTAATTCTTTAAAATATTAGTACACATAGAAGTATGCATAGAAAGAGGTTACAGGTATAAAGTGAATTTTGAGAGAATAATAGAAAAAAATATGGGATGAGAAAGAGGAGCCACTGGGTGTAAAAGAGACGAAGAGGTGGACTGGGATAAATTATTTACCATAAAGAGGTGAAAAAGATCTATTGCAGTGGAGGAGAAGATGGGAGGGTGAAATATGGGTATTGCTTGAATCTTACTCTCATCAGCACTAGCTGAAAGTAGTACATAATCGGTTGAATTTAGGAATCTAATTTACCTGGGAAGGAAGTAGGAAGAGTAGAGATTAAGGAAAAGAAAAGTAAAAGGAGTGGGTGGGTTGGGGGGCTGGCAATTTACAGAAAAAAGGGCAGATGGAGGAGGAAAGGGACAGAAGCAAAATAGTGTTAAGGAGGGGAAGAGTGAAAGGGAAGAAGAAAATCAGGAGGAAGAAAAAGGCAGAGGGAAATACACGTGAAGTAATCATAGCTATGAATGTTCATGGAGTGAATTTTTCCATAAAATGGAAGCGGATAGCAGAGTGGATCACAAACAGAATCCTACAATATTTTCCTTATAAGAAACACATGAAGCAGAGAGAGACTCACAAAGTAAAGGCACGAGGCACAATCTATTATTCTTCAACTGTAGTTTAAAAAAAAACAAGGGTAATAACTCTGATATCAGACAAAATAAAAGCAAAAATAGACCAAAGTAAAATAGATAACGATGGAAATTACATCTTGCTAAAAGGTACCATACTAATTCCAAGATTCAGTGGTTCTCTGCAGGTGTTTTCAGAGTTACTTCAAGGGATCTGTAATTTTTCAGTTTTTTCAAGATGGTATAATCTAAGGAAAAATATGTTTACTTCTCTTATGACCTGTGCTCTAGTTTGTGAGTAATCACAAGCACTCTTTTCTCCTCTGGAACTGTGATGAAAGTTTCTGTTCCACTATATCCCAAAGTTCTGATGTAGTAATGCTCCTCTCATCTCTGGGACTGCTACCTAGGATTGTGATCAGGATCTGAGTATGAGTCAAGCAACAGTTCTGGCCCCAGTGCCAGCACCGAGATTCCTATAATTTCCTTCTGACCAGATGTTTGACGCCTTTCCCATCTGTGGGCTACAAATTTGGGAGCAGTTACTGCAGCTGTTGATCCATTAAATCCCAAGACTTGCTCCTGTTTGCTGGAAAAGGGTCTATGCTGGTGACCTGCACTTTATTGCATTCTGTTCTCATTTGGCGAGACAGACATTTCTTGCCAAACTTTTAAGTTATCTTGGACTAGAAAATTGTGTAATCTCATCCTTTTGTGGAATTTTTCACTTCAGGATTTGTTTTAGGGTATTATTTAAAGGCCTTGGAAGAGGTTTCTCAGGAGAGTCTCTACCTTTTCTCCATCAACTTGGCACTGCTCTCCCACCATCCAGGGATTTAAAATTAGATCACAGTATCTTGATATTTTTATTCTCATATACTTTGCATATTTTCTAGTCATTTCTCAGATCTTTTTTATATTTACACAGCATTTCAGGGGTTGGCATCAGCCATGGCTGCTGAATACCACCTTTGCTATATAGATCTTTTATCCTGGAATCACAATGGAGTCTTAAGTCTAGGAACAACAGAAGTCCTCCCTTCTGCATTACTAAGGTTACCTTAGGAGACAGTCCAATATAATCAAGTGCTCTGCTTGTGGGAAACTCACCTTCTTATATTGTCACTTGGATCAAATTTCCACATACCCCTTCTTAGCACTGATTCTATATTGTGTATTTGATTTCTATTTCAGGGCTCCCTGATCCATCAATGTGGAAATTCCTTACAGTACTGCAGGTAACAATATTTTTTGTTTGTTTGTTTAGTAAAATGTTCATTTTGTTTTTTTTTTAAAGAGATTGTCTTTGTGAGTTGATTTTTTAAAAACATTTGTCGATCTTTTGATAAAAAAACTTATTTGTATTTGCTGAGGCTGATCTTGAAGAGTCACACAAATTTGTTTCTGACCTTAGTTAGAAATATTTTCTTGTTTGGAGGACCCATCAGAGTTTATGTTCTATTATCATAATTTTTGAGAATCTAGGGTCTTTTCTGAGTCTTAATGAATGAGTATAAGATCTATAAACTGCATTACAAACCGGTTAAAAGAAGACTTTTGGCAGCAACTATTTTACATTGGACTCAAATTATTTATGGCTATATTATTTGCCACCATTCCTCCCCATATTTTTATATTTTCCTTAATCTAAAAGATAGTTGATTAAACTTGAATATTTGTAAAAATAAACAAGGATCAGTTATTTTATTTTTCATTTTGCATTAAAATAGTAACATCAAATATTAAATGATATTTGTTTTTTTAAAATGTTAATTCTTCTACAGTTATATGTAGCTCCAAATGGTGCACTTTAGAATGTGATAGCAATTGTATTTTAGTACTTAATATGTATCTATTTTTAATTTGAAATAGTTGTCATATTTTATATATTTGGGATAACATGAAATGATTTATTTGAATTGTATAAATGGCATTGGACTTATTTGAGGATTAAGTCTCTGTTAATCTTTTCTCTCTTCTTTTTTTAATGAATCCTTTAACCTCTTTCCATGGGACTAGCCTTCTGCTATTTTAAATTCCCATATTGAATAAAAATTTTCTATTTTGAAAATACAAATGCCTAGGATTCAAAATACATTGGCTACTCACCGTCAGCTTCTAAAATCTCTCCTGCTTCTGGTAGATTACTGAATTGGCTAATTACCTCCAAAACATCAGGTTGAAAATTCATTGCCTGTTAAAAGCTGATAATGTCAGGGTAGGAAGAAGTGGGATTATTTTGTCTATAAACAATGCTTCTCCAGAACTGAAGTGCTCTGCAGCCTTTTCATGAATAAAATCACCCGCTGAAAGCTTGAATTACTTCTGTCCACAGGTGACTTGGTTGAGGACAGTGAGATCTGCAATCAGCAAAGCCTGGAGTGCAATGTAATTGATGAAATGAGCAAAGAGTTGGTGCATGATTACAAGAGACTGCAAGGCATACAGTCAAAGAAATACAATAGTATTTTCTAGATAAGGAGAAGCCAAAACATTTTTGGTTTCTTTTTTTTTTTTTTTTGCTTCCAACAAGTGGAAGAAAAATATTTTCTTTTTAAAGCAAACTTACACTGCTTTATCCTAATAAAAAATTAGAAATATGTAAAAATGTCTGGCCCTAAAGGTCAGGGTAATGAACTGGCTTTATTTTCATCTGCATTTGCATGCTGAGTTAGCATTTGTATAATAGTCAATATTCATATTTCCACAAATAAGTTTTTAAAAGGAATATGGGTACAAGTGCAGATCCTGCCATAGCAAAACCAGCCAAAGCCGTGGGCAATTCTAAGCAGCAGCCACACTGTGTAATCTCAATATATCAGCCCAGGACAAGAGTTCAGTGGAACTGAGCAAGAGAGAACAGCAGAACCCAAGGCAACTGCAACATCTGCTCCTGAGACTATCAGCCCACAGATGAAATGTCTGTAAGTCACCTCCTTGAATTTTTGTGAGCCAAGATGGTGGAGTGATCGGTAAATGCTATACCCTTTCCCTTGTTGACCTTGAAAAACCCATAAAACAGTTCCTCAAGAAAAATCCTGGAACAGTGGAATCAATTGAAGGGGTAAACAGACACTTAGCCTGTGATGCAGGAAAATCACCAAGGGAGTTGCCTCTTACTGTGACTAAAGGGAACCAGTGCAGCACCATAACTGTTCCAGATTGCCCCACCTCAGCAAAAAGGGAGGAGATCCTGAGTCCCAGGAGTTGGAGCCCACAATCATCAACATCAGAACACCAGGTGTACCTCAGAACAGCCAGGGGAATAGGGAAGACACTAATACAAACAAAGTTTACCAAACACTGAGCCTGCCTGTGCTCAAGAGATGAGTTCTCCTGTGACCACACCACCCCTCCCCCACACTTAAGGCAGCTACCTCCAGGGTAACTCCAGGGAAATTCAGAAAGACTTTACCTGCCTCTGGCTTGGGATATCAGTCAGCACAGCATCAAGTAAGCTTCAGCATTCTAACCTCTAGCTGAAAGAATCAGAGTCCACAATTCACAAAACCTCAAGTTCTAAGCTCAAGAATGGTGGGACAGAGCCCCTTTTTCTCCGAAGCAAAGATCTACTTTAAAAACCAGGAAAATGACAATAATTATGAGCAAAAAGCAAACCAGAAAAGATTAGACCATATAATCTTTCTATGGGGACAAGGACGAAAACATGAATACCAAAGGGAACAGTTTCATCTGAAACTTCAGAAGGGAATATGAACTCATCTCAAGACCAAAGAACATTCTTTGGAAGAGCAAAAGAAGGAATTTAAAAGCCAAATTAGGGAAGTAGAATAAAAACTGGCCAGTGATTTTAAAAATATGCAAAAAGAAATCACAGAAGAAATTAAAAGGTAAATTGGACTAATGGAAAAGGAAGCACAAAACCTAACCAGGAAAATTGGACAAATGGAAAAGTACAAAAACAAAGGAACAATTTGGCAGATGGAAAAGGTGATGCAAAAGTTAACTGAAGAAAGCTATTTAATAAAAATTAGAATTGAGTACATAGAAGGCAATGAATTTTGAAAGATCAAAAATCATTCAAACAGAATATAAAGAATGAAAAGATAAAAGAAAAGGTAAAGCATCTAATTGGAGAAAAAAAAACTGACCTGGAAAATAGATCCAGGAGAGAAAATCTAAGAATTATTGGTCTACTGGAAAGCTGTGATGGGACAAAGAACATGGACAATAACTTTCATGGAATCGTTAAGGAGAACTGGCAGAAGTCCTAGCTCCAGGGGACAAAATAGTATTTGAAAGAATCCACTGTTCCTCTTATGAAAGGGATCTCAAACTAAAAACACAAAGAAATATCATTGCCAAATTCCGAAACTAACAAGTGAAAGAGAAAATATTATAGGTAGTCAGAAAGAAACAATTCAAATATCAAGTAGCTACAGTAAGGATCACACAAGACTTTGCAGCTGCTACAAAAAAAGATCGGAGGTATTGCAGTATGATATTTCATAAGGAAAAGGAGGTTGAACTACAATAAATAATCAATTAAACAGCAAAACTAAGCATAATAATCCAGACAAGAAGATGGTCATACAATGAAATAAGGGAATTCCAGATCTTCCTGATGAAAAGGTCCAATAGAAAATTCAATCTTCAAATACACCTTTCAAGACAGGCATAAAAAGATAAATAGGGGGAAAATCTTGTTATTCAACAAGGGCAAGAAGTTTGCATCCCCATAAGAGAAGATGATAATTTTTAATACTGCAAATTGTATATTTATTATAACGTATAAAAGTGATATACATAGATAGAGGAAGTGAATATAAAGAAAATGATGTGATGATAAAAGTGTGATTTAAGGATGCGGAAGGATTGTAATAGGAGATGTGAAAAAGAGGAGGCAGAGAAAGGCAAATTACATCACACGAAGAGGCACAAAAGTATATTACACAGAGGGTAAGAGTGGAGGGAGATGAACATGTTTGGAGATTTACTGTTATCCAATTTGTTTCAAGGAGGTAACAACAAACTCAGATAAGTCTAGAAAACTAAATAGAACCACAAGTAGAAGGAGGGGAAAGGTGAAAGAAAAGGGAGGGGAAGTTAAAAGGGAGGGAAGAAATAGGAAGGAAACAGGAAGGGAATGAAAGAAGGGAGGGATGACTGAGGGAAGCAGTAGTCAAAAATTAAAACTCTACTGGAGGGGAAGGGAGAATTAAACCAAAAATGGGGGAAAGGATGTGGAGGAAAGGACACAGATAGTAATCCTAACTTGGAATATGAATTAGGTGAATTCACCCATAAAATGAAGACAGAGAGAAGAATGGATTAAAAAATAAAACATAAAACAATATGTTGTTTACAAGGATCATGTTTGAAATAGAAGGATGCACACAGGTTAAAAGATTGGAGCAGAATATATTGTTATTCATCTGATATAAAGAAAGCAGGGGTAGGAATCCTAATGTCAGACAAAGCAAAAATAGAAATACATCTAATAAAAAGAGATAAGGAAGGAAGCTTTATCCTGCTAAAAGGCACCATGGAAAACAGTGCAATATCATTGCTATTGTGCACCAAATGGTATGGAATCCAAATGCTTAGAGGAGAAGTTGAGGGAATTAAAGAAGAAACAGACAGGAAAATTATACTAGTGGGGGACTTCAATTTCCCCCCCTCTGAACTTGATAAATATAATCTCAAAATAAACGAAAAAGAAGTTAAGGTGGTGAATAAAACTCTGGATAGGGTAGATATGATAGATCTCTGGAGAAAACTGAATGGGGTTACAAAGGAATATACCTTTTTCTCAGTGCTACATGGCACATATATATACGAATTAACCATGTATTACATCAGAAAAACCTCACAATATGGTGTAGAAAGGCAGAGATAGTTGATGCATTCTTCTCAGGTAATAATGTAATAAAAATTATATATAATAAAAGGCTATGGAAAGATAGAACAAAAATTAATTGAAAACTAAATAATCTACTCCTAAAGAATGAGGATGTTGAACAATAAATCATAGAAACATCAACAAATTCATTCAACAGAAAGAAAATAATGAGACAACCTACCAAATCTTATGGAATAGTGCAAAAACAGTTCTTAGGGGAAGTTTTATATCTTTGAATCCCTACATGAATAAAATAGAGAAAGAGGAAAATGATGAATTTGGGGGCAGCTGAAAAATCTAAAAAAGAACAAATTAAAAATCTCCAAGTAAATTCCATATTAGAAATACTGAAAAACAAAGGAGAGATTAATAAAATTGAAATTAAGAACACTATTGAACTAATAAATAAAACTAAGAGCTGGTTAGAAAAAATTACAATAAAACTGATAACATTGGGTCAATTGAATTTAAAAAAGGAAAGAATAAAGCCAAATTAGCAATATCAAAAATGAAAAAAGGTGAAGTAACCTCCAATGAGGAAGAAATTAAAATAACAATTAGAAATTATTTTTCTCAATAGCAGTGTGCCAATGCATTTGACAATATAAATGAGATGGTATATATATATATATATATATATATATATATATATATATATATATATATATATATATATATATATATATACCAAGATTAACTGAACAGGAAGTTGAATATTTACATAACCCCATCTCAGAAAAATAAATTGAACAAGTCATCAATGAAATCCCTAGGAAAAAATTTCCAGGGCAAGGTGGATTTAAAAGTTATTTCTATGAAACATTTAAAGAACAGTTAATTCCAATATTTTATAGACTATCTCGAAAAATTGGAGGCATCCTACCAATTTTTTTATGATTCAAATGTGGTTCTGATACCTAAACCAGGAAGAACCAAAACAGAGAAAGAAAATTATAGACCAATTTCTCTAATTAATATAGATGCACAAATTTTAAATAATATATTAGCAAAAAGAACACAACAAATTATCAAGTTAATAATATATTATTATCAGGTAGGCTTTATAGCAGGAATGCAGGGGTGGCTTAATGTTAAGAAAACTATTAGCATTATTGATTATATCAACAGTAAGACTAACAGAATGCACATGATTATCTCAATAGTTGCAGAAAATGCTTTTTACAAAATACAACATCCATTCCTATAGAAAACACTAGAGAGCATAGGAATAAATGGAACTTTACATGAAATAATAAGCAGCATCTGCCTAAAACCATCAGAAGTCATTATATGCAATGATGATAAGCTAGATGCATTTCCAATATGATCAGGAGTGAAACAAGGATGTCCATTATCACCACTGCTATTCAATATGATACTAGAAATGTTAGCTGTAGCAATCAGAGAAGAAAAAGAAATCGAATGAATTAGAACAGGCAAAGGAAAGACTAAGTTATCACTCTTTGAAGATGATAGGATGATAAACTTAGTGAATACCAGAAAAGTAAAAAGCTCCTTGAAATAACAAACAACTTTGGCAAAGTTTCAGGTTACAAATAATCTCAAATAAATCGTATATGTTTCTATAAATTACTGACAAAGGCCACCAGCAAGAGATAGAAAGAGAAATTCCATTTAAAACTATGGTAGACATCATAAAATATCTGGGAGTCTGCCTGCCAAATCAAATCCAGGGAATTTATAAACACAAGTACAAAATACTTTTTACACAAATAAGTCAGACCTAAGTAAGTGGAAAACATCAGTTGCTCCTGAGTAGTCCAACACAATATAATAAAAATGACATTTCTACCTAAATTAATTTTCTATCCAATGCTATACCAATCAAATTATAAAATAACAATTTTCTAGAGCTAGAAAAAATGGCATCTAAATTCATCTCGAAGAGCAAAAGGTCCAGAATATCAAGGGAACTAATGAAAAGAAATGCTAGGGTAGATAGCCTAGCCCTACTAGAATTCAAATTGTATAATAAAGTAGCAATCATCAAAACCACTTAGTTTTGGCTAAGAAATAAAGGAGTAGACCAGTGGAATATGTTAAGTACCCAAAACACAGCAGTATATTTATATAGCAATCTACTCTTTGATAAAGTAAAAGACCCCAGCTTCTGGGATATCAACTCACTATTTGACAAAAACTGCTAGGAAAACTGGATAACAGTGTGGGGGAAACTGGGTATAGATCAATAGCTGACACTGTACACAAGAATAAAGTTCAAATGAATACATGTGGTAGGTATAAAGATTTATACTATAAACAAATTAGGGGAGCAATGGATAGTATATTTGTCAGATTTATAGGGACTGGAATAATTATTGAACAAACAAGAGATAGAGAACATTATGAAGTGTAAAATGGATAATTTTGAGTCCATTTAATTGCGAAGTTTTGAACAAATAAACCCAAGGCAACCAAGAGTAGGAGGAAGGCAGAAATGTGAGAAAGAATTTTTGCAACTAATGTCTGATAAAGATAAAATATATATAGAATTGAGTCAAATGCACCAAAAATAGAAATCATTCCCCAGTTGATTAATGGTCAAAGCATATGAACAGGCAGTTTTGGGGGGAAGAAATTAAAACTATCTATAATCATATGAAAAATGTTCTAAATCTCTATTCATTTAAGAGAAGCAAATCAAAAAAAAATGTTGAGGTACCACATCACACTATCAGATTGACTACCATGACAAAACAGGAAGATGATAAATGTTGGAGATGTGGGAGAGTTGGAACACTAATTCATTGTTGGAAGAGCTGTGAGCTGATTCAACCATTCTGGAGAGCCATTTGGAAATATGTCCAATAGGGCCAAAAATGTGCATACCTTTTGACCCAGAAATATTACTCCTAGGCCTGTATCCCAAAGAGATCATATAAATGAGAAAGGGTCCCACATATACAAAAATATTAATAGCATGTCTTTTTGTGGAGGCCCAAAACTGGAAATAAATGGGATATCCATCAATTAGGGAAAGATTGAACAAGTCGTGATATATGTATATAATGGAATACTATTTTACTATAAGAAATGATGAACAGGAAGACTTCTTTGTGGTCTGGAAAAACTTATATGAACTGATGCTGAGTGAAAGGAGAAGAATCAGGAGATCTTTGTATGCAGCTGCAACCACAATGTGGGAGGAATTTTTCAGGGTGACTTATTCAGAACAATGCAAGGACCTAAAAAATTCCCAATGGACTCTGGAGGCAAAACTCCTTTCATATCCAGAGAAAAAGCTATGGAATTGCATCACAGAATGAGACAAACGATTTTCTCTTTTGTTATAATTTGTTTTGTTTTATTTTATAGTTTCTCACATTCTTTTTAATTCTTCTGTGCTACATGACTAAGGTGAAAATATTTTTAATAGAAATGTTTGTATAGAACATATATAAAATTGTATGTCATATAAGGAAGGGAGTAAGGAGGGAGGTGGGTAAGAAGGGAAAGGACGGAAAAAATCCAAGATATATGTAAATGATTTTAGAAAACTGAAAACAAATAAAAGAATTTAAGAGAAAGATTTAAAAAACAAAAATATGCTTGAGTAGTTTCAAAGTATGGCCTCAAGTCAGTAGTTTACTCATTTTTAAAAACTAATTGTATATTTTGAATGGAAAGATATTCCTTCTGATTTGAGAAGGAAATCAGCAAATATATACAAGAATGACTTGCTTATTGGGCAAAGAGTTAGAAAAACTGAGCGTATTTCTTGTGCACATTAATAACTCAATCTGATAAATCAGTGATTTAACATTTATTAAGCATCTACAATGTTTTAAGTATTTTGTTTTGTAATGGGGATGAAAAAAGGTATAAAATAGTCCCTGTTCTTCAGGCACAGTCTAATCAAGGAGTAAACACCTAACCAATTATATACAACAGTCCCTTATACAGAAGTTAAACTGGAATAATCAATAGAATTGAGAGAAATTGAGGTAAACTTACTGAACAAGCAGGGATTTAAAGTAAAAGTTGAAAAAAGGCAGGAAGAAGTCAGAAGGCAGAGATGAAGAGAGGGAGAATTTAAGGTATGGGTAACAGAGAATAAAATGCCCAACTGATAGATAAACATCTTGTTCAAGGAACAGCAAGCAGGCCAATGTCACTAGATCAAAGAACTTACCTGGAGAAGTGGGGGAGGATAAGGTTTAAGAAGACTGAAAAGGGAGAACAGTTTTGAATACCAAAAGATAATACATTTGATTTGATCCTGCACATTACTGGGAAACACTAGTGTTTTTGGATGGGACTGAAGGGGTGGGGCAGCACAGGCTGACATAGTCAGACTTGTGTTTTAGCGGGGTTACTCCAACCAATAAAAAAACACCAAGCAGGCCATTGCAATAGTCTAAATGTGAGTCCCACAGGGACAGCAATAGTGTGGGCAGTGACAGAGGAGATTTGGGACATATTTGGGAAACATCACAAAAATCAAACTGGCAGGGCTATTGCAACAAACTGAAAATGGGTGGGTCAGGGTGAAAGAGAGTGAACAGATGAAAATGGTATCTGTGTTGCATGCTTCTATGTCTGGGTGGATGGTGGTACACTTGTAATAACAGGGATGATAGGAAAAGAAGGAGGGTGGGGGAAATAGGGCAAAGCTAATATGTAAATGAGTTCAGTTTTAGACATGTTGAGTTTCAGATTTTTATTAAATGTTTCATTCAAAATGACTAATCAGCAGTTGGAGATGCAAGACCCAAAGTCAGTAAAGCAGCTAAGGCAAGTTAAATATGTTTTAAAATCATCAGCATAAAAATTATAAGGGAGCCCAGAACAGATTCCTGTTAGGTGTCTTTCTTTACTAGGGGGAAGCAAGCAAACCTTGATAAAGAGAGTAAAGGAGACTGAAAAGAATGGCCATATAAGAAGGAGGAAAACTGGAGAGAGCAGTATCAAAAAAAGAGAAGAGAGCATTAAGAAGAGAGTGATTGTTTCAAAGACTATTGAAAGGGGATATAGGATGAGAATTAAGAAAAGGCCATTGGATTTAACAATAATGAGATAATCGATATCTTTGGAGAAAGAAATTAGTGTTGAATGATGTAGTCAGAAACAAGATTGTAGGGAGTTCAGAAGAGACTAAGAGGAAAGGAAGTGGAGACAATTATCATATATGGCATTCTCTAGAAGTTTAACCACAAAAGTAAAAAAATGATACAGAATAAAAATTAGTGGCAATGGATGAATGAAATGAAGGGGTTTTGAGAATGGAGGAGACAGGGGCGTATTTTAGGCAGTAGCCTATAAATCTACATATAAATATGAATTGAAATTGAATCACTTGTTAATTTAGAGGGATGAACCTTGACAAGGAGAAGGTACTCCTCTTGATGTGAGAGAGAGGTTAATAAGGAGATAGAGACAAGTTACTGGGTGATCTGAGATGAGAAGAGAAGAGGAAGCCTGCAAATTTTGTAATTATAAATGTATTTTAAAAAGAGAATATATTTCTCTGGATTATAGAGTTGATTGAAACAAAGTTAAAAGAGTGAATTAAGAAATAACTAAATTCTAATAAAACCCCGAATACAATTTTTCCCATTTAATGAAACTGCACTCGAAGAGCTGGTGTGTCACTTTCTTATTCATGATATGAAAGAAAGCTGTATTTTAAAATATTTATTTATTTATTTATAGTTTTCAACAGACACTTCCACCAATCTGCTCTCCCTTCTGTCATATGCCTCCCTTTTCTTACCCCCATCCCCTCTATTTTCTTGTAGGGCAAGATAGATTTCTATGCCTCACTGTCCATATACCTTTTTTCCTATTTGCATGTAAAACAATTCTTGACATTAATTTTTAAAACTTTGAGTTCCAACTTCTCTCCCTTCCTCCCTCCCCACTCATCCCCACTGATAAGGCAAGCATTTCAATTTATGCTGTACATGTACAGTTATGCAAAGGATTTCCATAATAGTCATTTTATGAAAGAAAAAATTCATTTATATATGCCCCTCATTTATTCTATTCTCTCTTTGTACCCTATCCATCCTCAAAACTGTTTATTTATAATTAGCCTCTCCTCTCATTTGCCCTCCCTTCTATCATCCTCCCCAACCCTGTGCTTATCCCTGTACCTCCTACTTCCCTGTAGTGCAAGAAATATTTTCATACCAAACTGAGTATGCATGTTATTCCTTCATTAAGCTAAATGTGATGAAAAAAAGGTTCATTCTTTTTCTCTTTCCTTCCCCTTTTTCCTCTCCATTGTAAAAGCTTCTTCTTGTCTCTTTTATGTAAGATACTTTGCTGCATGCTGTTTCTCCCTGTACTCTCCCAATATATTCCTCTCTTTATCCCTTAATTTAATTTTTTTAGATATAATCCCTACCTATTCAACTCACTCTGTTCCCTCTGTCTAAATGTACATAATGCCTCCAACTACCTTAATAATGATAAAAGTCTCAAGAGTTACTAATATGATCATTCCATGTAGAAATGTTAGCAGTTCAACTTTAGTAAGTCCTTTATGATTTTTCTTTCCAGTTTACCTTTTTATGCTTCTCTTTATTCTTGAAAGTCAAATTTTCTATTCAGCTTTGGACATTTCAGAAAGAATGCTGCAAAGTCCTCTATTTCATTGAATGATTACTTTTTTCTCTTGAAGTACCATACTCAGTTTTTCTGGATAGTTGATTCTTGGCTTTAGTCTTAGCTCCTGTGACCTCTGGAATATCATATTCCAAGCCCTGTGATACCTTAATGTAGAAGTTTCTAGATCTTGTGTTATCCTTATTATAGTTCCATAATACTGGCACTGTTTCTTTCTTACTATTTGCAATATTTTTTCCTTGACCTAGGAATTCTGGATTTTGACTGAAATGTTCTGAGGAGTTTTCTTTTTGGTGTCTCAGGAGGTGACTGGTGGATTCTTTCAGTGTAAGGGAATTGCCAACTCCTAGCCTCTTGGACTGAATTCACTGGTCACAACTCAGGTAAACTGAAGGGAGACTGGTAAGGCATGAACAAGATGGAGCTGGGAGGAAGGGTTCCACCCCTATTTTGATCAAGGCTATTTTCCCGGGCTTTTCTGAAAACACAGAAGCCAAAAATGTTTTTCGTTCTTGGGGCTACGTGTCCACCCTGGGCAGTCCTGGCTTAAAGTAAACTACTTCCTTATAAGGGCAAACTACTAGCTGATAGGTTCATTTAGGGCATGGGCGTCAGAAAAGAGATAAAAGTGCTGCTCACTGCTTGAATAAACGGAGTTCTCACTATCTTGTCTCCCACCTCAATCATTGCTTACAGCTAAACTCCACCAGGGCCTGCAAGCTTCTGCTGGTCACATAAACCTGTGGGCCTGAGAGATCAGGCCCAAACTCCTGGGGTCCCTAACATTTCATTATCTATTTTGCCCTCCAGTTCTACAAAATCAGGGAAGTTTTCCCTTATAATTTGTTGAAAAAGGATGTCTAGGCTCTGTTTTTGATTGTGGATTGCAGGTAGTACAATAATTTTTCAATTGTTTCTCCTGGATTTATTTTTCAGATCAGTTGTTTTTCAATTAAATATTTCACATTGCCTGCCATTTCACATTTTTTTCATTCCTTATGCTTTGTTTTATAATTTCTTGATTTTTCATAAAGTCATTAGCTTCCATTTGTTCCATTCTAATTCTTTTATTTATTTATTTATTTATTTTGTTTATTTATAAATGTTCTACAATCACTTCCTTAAAGTTAAGATTTTA
>CM053771.1:433039955-433098897 GCA_028658325.1 Potorous gilbertii
GAGAGTCCTCTCCACCCCCTGACCTAGATCTGCAGCTAGTGCTTGGGGTCTGAGATTCAAATGCTGCTCCCCAGCCTCAGGGCTTTTGGTGGCAGGCTTGACTGCTCTTCAATGGGGGTTTATCTGCTGGTTCTCAGGTAGGGGCAGGGCCGCCTCTCAGGCTCAGTTCCCTCAGGGTGTTTATACAGAGATCCTTTGTAGTGGAGCTGGGGTGGAGCTCCACCCCGCTCTGTGAGTCTCTGGCTGAGCTGCCTCAGCCTCTGCTGCAGAGGCCGCTTCCCAGTGGGTCCGTGTCCCGGAGGTCCCCCGCTGCCCTCTCAGCCCATCTCTCTCACTGACCTGTGCGTCTGTGGGTGGAGGGACCTTCTCGCCGCCCGGAGATTCAGGTCCTGACGCCTGCTGGGCTCTGCTCGCTCCTCTCAGTGTCGCATGGCCAGGGTGGGGGAGGGGAGCGCTCGGCAGGACAGGACTCCGCTCCCGCCCAGGGTACCTTTGTGGTCAGTTTTTCATGGCTCTCTACAATGGAAATCTCCTTCACTGTGTTGCTGCATGGCTTCCACTGTTCCAGAATTTGTCAGGAGTTCTTTTTACAGGAGATCTATGGGCTGTGGGTTCAGACCTAGCATAGGTGAGTCTTTCTACTCCGCCATCTTGGCTCCGCCCCCTCTAGGGCTGTTTCTTTACCTGTAAAATGAAGCAGTCAGATGAGATGAGCTCTAAATTGTCAGCACTAGCAATTCTGTACTGTTATTTCTTCATCTTGCCTCCACAAAAGAAAGATTTAAAATAGAGTTTGATAGGTATTTATGACAATAATATGGTTTCCTCAATATGCTTTCCATTATTTTAGTTTAAAGTCTATGAATGTAAAGAATCTGATCTACTAGGTTATGACAATATGAATCTGGTAACTTTACCTTTTGGCGTTAAGACTATAGTTCCTTTTTTGTTTTGTTCTTCACACACAACTTACACAAACCATTCCTTCATAACAAAACTAGACTCAAAGTAAGTCTAATTTTTCTATGAATACTAACTTCTATTTCATTGTTTCTTTGATATTTGTGAGAAAAGTTTTAAAGGAAAAGAAAAACACAGTTCTTTATTTTTTCTATGATGTATAGACAGACTCAAAACATAAGCATATGTGTATGTATATGTATGTATGTATGTATATACACACACATACATAGTATCAACCTCTAAATTTCAATCTAAGAAAGACAAACAAAATTAAGTTATATATGTGCTTTTATTTCTCCAAAACAGGCAGCATGCTTTCATAGCTGAAGTTGGAGCTGAGTTTGCTTTGGGTTTAGGTTATGCACAGTATAAAGCCATAAAGTAAGTAAGTGCTCCTGTCTCAGGATGCCTATGTAAGCTTAATCCTGTCTTGCAGTTGCTGACATAGCAGGAGGATTTCAGATAAACTCAGAGAGAATTGCAGTGGATCTCTGGAATATCAAGTTCCAGAGATGCTTAGTCTGCCTTCTAATTCACTGGTTCTGATTCCCAAGTCAGTCTAGCCTCCTCTTGATAGTAAAGGAACTTAATCGATTCAAGGTGGTTAGTAAAGTTGTTAACCCTTCAATTTGCACAACAGACACACACAGCATACACAGAAACAAATACATGATAATATGTGTATATTCACACATAATACTCTTCATATGTGAAATATTGTGCATATATATGCAACACATGAATATATGTATGCTTTATTTATGAATATGTTACATAGATGTATGTATGCATATACTTAATATATAAGTATATACATATATGTAAAATGTTATATATACGTATGTGCAATATATTTGTAAGTGTAAAATGCAGCATATGTGCATATTGTGTTCATATTTCATGTGTGTATATATAATATTGTATACATATATATGCAATATTGCATATATACATACACCATTTTAAAAATGTGTCACAAATATATCTTTTTAACATATGTACATTGAGAGATATATTTTTGATAGATGTATAGATGATAGATGATAGATAGATTAGACAGATAGATAGATGTATAAATTGAAAAACTTAGAATGGAATAAATTTATTATGCATCCTCAATGTACCAAGTAGTGTTTGTGCAAAATGTATAATAAAGACTGGGCTGAGTTGCAACTAATGCAGGGGATACCTCTCTGGAAATGACAAGAGTTGTGCTGAAATTAAAATAAAGTTAATGAAGCTGAAAGAAAAGCAAACCTGAATGGGAAAATGGGAGACATGATTACTTTAGAATATTCTTGTTTTTGGTCAGTCATTTTAGTCCTGTCCAACTCTTCACAACTGCATTTGGAAGTTTCTTTGACAAAGACACTGGAGTGATTTGTCATTTGCTTATCCAGCTCTTTTCACAGATGAGGAAACTGGGGCAAACAGAGATAAGTAATTGCCCAAGGTTACACTGTTAATAAATGTCAGAGGCAAGATTTGAACCCAGGAAGATCGCTCTTCCTATCTTCAGTCTCAGAACTCTTGGCACTATGCCACCAAGGTGCCCTCATATGAGAATATTAAAGAGAAAAACATCTAGAGGCTAGCACACTAGATAAGTAGAAAAGTAGCAAGTCCTTTTTTGCAAAAGAAGATGCAAAAAGAAATAGGGCCAAATAATATAAAATATCAAGAATGAAGAAAGAAATTCAAATATTAGCATTAGTAAACACATCAATGCCTCAAGTAATTTACTCTCTCAAACATATATTTACACATATGTACGTATATGTATGAATACCTACATATAAATTTTAAAATGTATTTGACACATACATGCCAAATATGTGTATAATGTATATATGTATTATGTATATATGTATGCATATATGTATGTGTATATATACACATATTAATTTGGTATATATTTCTAGTTCCACTAAGAGACTGTTTACATATATTTTATTTTTCTATTTTTCTTCAAGATAGAAGCCAGGTCACAAATTTCCAACTGGTGAAAGGGAGTTGTGGCTATGATCAATGAAAAATTGTTTTGCAATTTAAGTATTTTGTGTTTCAAATTTAAGAGACTGAAGAGGAAAACAATAAACTAACCCAAGATAAAAGACAAGTAGGAAGATAGTAACTTGCTACAGAGAGATTTTTGAAAACATAAAACCTACTTAAGAAAACTTATAATGTCGAAGAGAGGGAAACTGAAATATTATATATGAAGAAATATGAAGAAATTTTACATTGCAGTGGTTAGAGAAGCAGCTTTGTAGAGTGAATAGAACTAGACTGATGAATTCAGAAAGACCTAAATTAAGCTCTTTTCTGACCCATATTGGCCTATCTGGCCATGGTGAAGTAATTATATTTCTTAATGCACTTATCAAATAAGATTAGAGTTTGTAGTTCTGGATAAGAAGCTGCATTAATAGAAGTAATTCCTTACTAGTGAAATTAGGTATCCATTTGAGGGGGAAAATGATTCAAGTATGAGGACGATAATAAGGAAAGGAAGGAAAAAATAAGACAACAGAAAAAGTCATATGGTATTATAGTAAAATATGTTATTAAAATAGTGATTCATTAATTTTGCTATTTCTTCAAAATCTATTCACATATGACTAAAAACTAAGGTGAACTAGTCATGGTCTCCTTATTTAATTCCTGATTTTGTCCTTCCATTCCTACCTTCCTTTATTCACAGAATTTTTCCCAGCTTTAAAATATATCCACTTGTGGAAAAGATATATATTTCAGAAGAATGAGCCAATAAGACCCAGCTCATGTCACTCTAGCTTAACACTATAAGAGGGGAATTTCCTTGAATATATCCTACTCTTAAATTGTGATAGGGCCATCATTTTCTCTGCTGTTTCATGTTAGAATTTATCATATACTAGTATAATATAAATAGGCTCCATTTGACTACAATGTAAGTTATGTTGATTTATTTACGTATTTCACTTTTACTTCAATATACAAATGTATGCATAGCATATTTGAAGTTTACTCCTGAAATGACTGGCTATTCCATCTTCTCTACAGAGATGTAGTCATAGTAGACTGTAGAGTTGGGTTTGTGAGTTATGAAATGGAAAACAAAAGTTGTTTGAATATAACAAAAAAGGAACCATATTGAATAGCACAACTTCAGAACTCAGCCAAAGCACTACTTTGGAAATATTCTGCTTGATAATGTCTTTAAGAGTTTCAGTTGTAACTATCTTACATGGACAAATAAAAATCTCATCTCTGATAACAACCTATTTGATATGAGACAGACTGAAAGGAAATTTCCCATAAATACCTTCTCTAGCTGGAATATAGGAAATTCTTAAGATGTTAAAAAGATTTTAGAAATTGTCAAACAATGTCTCATATTTCATTCATACTTTGAAAAGGCTAAAATGCAAGCTAGAAAGAAAGTGACACTATAATTTGAAATGTTCAAAATTTCATTTGAATTACCTTATAGGATTTTATATATTGTAAGTGATGTCTCATATAAAAACCTTGTCAAGAACTTGATAAGGTAACTGGTCAAGTAGAATTCATTCAAGCTTACTATTAGTCGATTAAGATTTACGATGAATTTTTAATCGTATGCCCTCCTCAAAGTTACTCATGCAGACAGATATAACTCACAACAGGTATTTTATAAACATACTTAGACAATTTATCAGAAGCATAAGGTTCAACAGATTTTAAGTTGATGTTGATAAATACATTGAATGAGGTACTCTATGGAAGTGTGAAGCTTTTTAACTCAATCTGGAGGAGAATTTGGCTCTTATATTTCTCCCTTTTATATTCCTACATCATGTACTTTCCCATCAGGCAAAAGGAGAATTAAAAAAAAAAAGGAGAGTTAAAGTAGTTGGTTGATTCTTCACACAAGGGAAATCCTGAGTAGATGAAAAAGCACCCAACCTCACCATAGAGGACATATAGTATTTGATAAGAGGCCATCCAGAGTTTAGTATGCTTAGTGGTTTGAAATTCAATAATCCCCATAGAACAGAGGAAGGACAAATAATTCCTGCTCACATGCAAACAGATAAGAGATTCCTATCAGTGATTTTCTATCTTAACAAATAGTGAAGGCATATTTACAGTGTTTGAAAGCGGTAAAAAACAAAATTGTAATTCATATGACCATAAAATTTTTCATCATGAAAAGACACTGAAATGTGATTTTCTTTATAGGGAGATAAGAAAAGTTGAGAGTAAGTTGAGAGTATGAAACACTTATAGCATAATGGTCACAACACAGAATGTTTTTGGATGACCCTGACTAATTATGAAACTCATCTTTAAAATTATCATAGAATGTGTGAAGGAGAGAAAGGGTGAAATATCAGTAGTTAAAATAGAGGGGCAGATTATTATTGCTCATATTATTTCCTTTTTTACAGATGTATCAAAGGATTCACAGATCACAACATTTAACTAAATGAGACTTCACTTGACTTTAAACAAAATAAAATTCAATCATTTTTAACTTCTTGATAGCTGACAGGGCATGGAAGTCTTTGACCTATACTTTTCCTAAATATCTTCAACAATGGATTATCTCCTTTAACTTTGAGAGGGCTATGGGGAAAATCGTGTGTTAGAGAATAGATCTATCCAAGGAAGTTGATTCTGGAGAGAATTTTTCTACATTAAATTCAATTTTCTCCCTGAATTTTTAATTGTAAAATGAAGGACCTTTCCAGAATAAAGTCTTGGATTCAATACATTAAAAAATAAAATTTAGCAAAGCATTTCAAATTCCATATTTAAAGGAAAATTTTATGTTTAAATCTTAATTAAAATATTAAAAATATAAATTAAATGAACTGAAATAGTTCCTGTTTTGTTTTGTTGGGTTTGTTTTAGGGTTTGGTACTTAATTGTGGCAAAATGTTAATGTTGCTAGTCCCAGAAATCTCAAAGAATATTGATTGAAAGACTCTGTAGATATGATAGTTTTACTTATGATGGTTGTTCCTTGAGCAACTTTAGAGAAGCACAGTAGTATCGCAGAACTGGGAATATGCAAATGTCCTGTTTTGGGGAAAAGTTTTGGTAAAGAAGTGTGATTGTGGAAACTGTAATTTCATCAACTATAAATGAATTAACAGAAAAAAAGTGACAAAACAGAATGACAAATGGATGGATCACAGTTTTAGAGTCCAAAGGAAATTAGAGCTTATCCGTTTACCCAGCTTACTGACAAAGAAAATGACAGTCAAAGCTTTAAAGTTATTTTTCTAAAATTACACTTGTTGCAAGCAGTACGTCTGAAATTTGAATCAAATTCTTACCTCTCCAAATCCAGAACTTTTGGGGGGTACAACATATTATTCTCTTGATGAATGGATTGATGTTCACTTAAAAAGGAAATGATACATAAAAGGATTTTGAATTGGCTTAAAAATTAGGTTTAAAATATTGAAGCTACTTACTCTAATATTGAGGAACCTAAAGGAAAGGTAGATTGGGTTATTCAATGACATAAGTTTACTTAATAGCATTGCTAGGACAAAAAACAATTCTTCTGATTTGTAACTGAGTATACTACCTATAATGATGTTTTAAGTTTGACGTTCTCTCCTCAAAGCAACTTAGAATACAGAGGTTTCCTGGTATAATGGATAGAGTCCAAACCTCCAAGTTAAAATTGTTTAAGGCTTATAAGGAGTCATATGAAAGACTACACTGGAAATTTTCACATATGCTTAAGCAATAGCTTTTTTGTACATGAAATATAGTCAATATTTTGTAATCCAAACTTCAAAAGTCTCTGGTATAGATATTATCAATACTGTTACTCTCTTTTATGGGCAGAGAATACTAAGTAGCTACAGTCTGATTGTAATCTGTGAATAATTTGTGTGAAGACTGAAGAATTCCCTATTATTCCATAGCAAAATTATCAATTATCATTGTAGGGAGAAATGTGTTGAACACCCAGAGAAAAGACTGAATTTTTCTTTTTTTTCCCCTTAGAAGAGCAAGTGATTTAACTATCAAGAAGAAAAAGTTTAAGGGTACATTTCCTGAAAGAAGTGGACCTAATTTGTATTTTGTAAATTAAAAGCATGAAAAATAATTTTTAAATAATGACTTTAGCCACCATTTCAAGAGATGAATTATTGGAATATATAACCTATGGATAATTTAGAATTGTAGCTGATTATTAGAATTTATCTTTCAAAAGCTTGATATATTATAAATGATGATTTATGACTTGTTATCATTTAATGCAATATGATAGCCAATAAATTACCATTATATTTATGTAGGGCAATAACTTATTGTATGAATACACATGTATATATGACTATATAATTAATTATATTTGTGTGTTTTCAGAGAAAGAGAGAGAGGCTGACTGTTGAAACTAGGGGGTCTAATTATAATTACTGGTAGTATTTTCTTTTTATGGATATGTAAAAAGATTCATAGATCATGATATTTAGGTAAGTGAGACTTTACTTGACTTTGGACAAAAGAAAATTCAATACTTTTTAACTTTATAATAGCTGGTAGTGCACAGGAGTGTTTAACTTATGTTTTCTAATTATATTCAACAATTGATTTTCTCCTTTAACTTTAAGAGGGCAGTGGGAAAGATGTTGCTTTAGAGAACAGACTATTTTTAAATAAAGAGAGAGGATGAAGAGTAAGACAGACTGACAGATGCAACTGAAGTTTTAGAGAAAAATATATCTGACCTATTATAAATAATATCCAATAAATTAGCATCAGGTATGAGTTCATTTAAATAAGAGAAATTGTACAATTCTGTTGATGCTTGAGGAAATGTAAGAATATTTCTCTCAATTATTGTAGAAATGGATTGAGAATAAATAATGTATTTAAACAACTAGCAGGTTGAGTAGGAGCAGTTTATTAGTGAAGTTAGCTAGTATAGTGCACCAGAGATCTGTTGATCCCACCTAGGCTTCATACAAGGTAATTATATCAGATTATTATGGCATTTTTAAGGATTTTATTTCATAGATATGGTCTTTGTTGCTTTTTTTCCCATATACATCTTCTATCCTCATGAGGGAACTCCCTGTACCAAACCATAACTGCAATTGTTTTCCCATGTATAGTCTTAATTCTCTGGGTAAATTATGTCTCATGGTGATAGAGCTGTTATGTACCAGAAGAAAGAATTGAACTCAAAAATAACCCTTAAGGTAGAGGCCTGGCAACTACACTGGTCTTTTTCTTAGATAGTACAAGATGATAAATATATTATTTATGAAAACATTTTCATTAGCTAATGAATAAAATTAATAAATGGTAAATAAAACTAAAATAAAATTCCTACATGATCTCATACTGAGTTCAGTAAACTGACCTCAGATAATATAATCAGGTTTTCCCACAAGATTCTCTCCTTTTTTTATAAACAAACATTAAAAGGATGTAATTACAATCCATAAAGCTACCATTTTTAGATTTTTGAAGCATATAAAATTCCAAAGGTATTACAAAAAAATCACAAATTCTTTTGACACCATCTCTTCCTTTTGAAAAGATGTCACATTTTACATAGCATACTTAAAGGACTTTATATTCCATTTATGGACTTTATTATTTAGATTTTTGTAATTCCATACTTGTTACAAAATAATACTATTCTAGTTAAAAAACTCAGCAATTTGTCAGATATAAAACTCTTTCACTTTCTCCAGATTTTTAAACATCTATATTAGTCAAATAAATTCTGTGATATTGATGATGATTCACAAGGTTATGCATAGGCAACACCAAAAAAATATAATAGCAGCCTCTGACTATGGACTATTTTTTTAAATCACAACTACATTTCTTGCTATATGATTAATTCTTTGTATTCTGTAAAGCTATAGAACATTGCTAATCAGCTACATGATTATGTTTTACTGAAAGATATTTCATAATAGCAAAATGTTAACATACTAAGTCTTCAAAGCCTGTAATGAAGTATTGACCCTTTATCTAGCAAATGTGTGATTTGGCTCTTTTTAAACCCCTTGCACTGAATGCCCAGTAATAGTCCCCAGTCCAGGCCTCTATGGCTCCTTGTTTAGGTTTAAAGGCTTAGAATGCCTGTAAATAAAACTTCCTTTTTGCTCTGTCTAGAAGCTGGGGGGGGGGGGTCTTTTCCTCCCAAATTGCTATTTTTGTAAATTGGGCCATCTTTTGTCTAAATTCTTAACTAGTCCTTAGTCATTAAATGGGTGTTACCTCAGATCAACTTGAGACTTGGGAAAGACCTTAATTTAGAAAAGCCAGCATCTCTCATTGCACCCCAGGCAATCACTAGTCATCTAGACTTTTACCTTGCCACTGAATTTTAATGACTCTGGAAAAGAAAATAAGACTCAACTCTACTTCTCTTAAATCCAATTCACCTCCAAATCAAGGCATTTACATCAAGTTTTTACTGATCCTCTTCCAGAATGAAGGATAAGCAGCAATAACATGGGAAATAAAGACCATCAATATAGCTGATTTACACAATAAATTAAATAAAATACACTATTAAGTAAACTTTTTTTAAAAAGCTCTGTATTCCCTCTAAGATCAAATGTGCACTCCTCTGTTATTCATTTCAAGAGCTTAACAACCTGCCTTTAACTTACCTTATTTTAGATTTCTGCCCTTCACATATTCTTTGTCAAATTACCCTTCTCGTTTTCCCTCAGACAAGACTCTCCATCTTCCATTTTCATGTTATTGTACTGGATAACTCTCATGCCCTTACTGCATGCCTCCCTTGCCTCCACTTCTTAGAACTTAAGTTTTGCTTCCCCCCAACCCCAAAAAAAGTTAATCATGAACAAGGTATGATGACTTTCTTCAACCCCCAACGGCTTGTACCTTTCTGCAAACATTTTCCTTGTATTTATTTTGTGCATATCTTTAAATGCTTCTATGTTTATATGGTGTCTCCCTAAAAGCAAACAAATTCCCTGAGGAAAAAAAAATCATTTCATATCTTTTTGTTGTTGCATGGTCAGTTGTTGTTATTTTAATCACTGGTGCCTCATAACAGAGTGGCATTCAATAAATGTTTGGGGATTAACAATTTAGGGATATCACCACATGTAGTCATTTCACATCTTCTTTATTATGGGCATAATGGGTTTAATCATATCTTCCAGAGAGCATTTTCCAGTTATTTTGCTTCTAAATGTTCAGTGTTCCTAAATTATTCAGGTATGATGTGTGAAATTGATAGGGAAAATGAAACAGTTCAACTTAAAAAAGGGTGGAGATATCCTCCTTAATCCTGAAATGCAAGAGAAATACAAAATGCTTTCTAAACAAATTGGATCCTTGCATCTCCACTTACCATAGCAGTTTTTTTTTTCCTTCTCCCCATTTTTAGGACACAGAGAAGCTCTTCTGAATGGAAAGGGAAGTCAGAAAACATGTTCATGATCCCTTATTCTTTCACAATGATGTAAGAAAGTATTCATTTTAGAGTAGATAGAATCTGAATGCTTCTTTTTAGATATATCTGCCTTTTAGGTGATAACATAGAAAAAATGTAAGAATTTAACTGGGAGGCATGCAGGTTTTCATGGTCAAATTTTAGATAATAGGACAGAGTGAGTAGAAAGATATTTTGGATGCATAATTTTTCCCCCAACTATCTTGGAACTGTCATGGCTGTTAATACATTTTTGGTGGATCTATTAATTGGTCCAATAAATCTATACAATAATTTAGAGCCATGCTAAGAAAGTAAATAAAATGTTTATAATTTTTTATCTCAAGATTGCACTGCTTGGCATATGTGCCCAAGATGGCAAAGACAGAAAGATTTCATGCATATCAAAATGTTCACAGCAGCATTTTTGTAGTAACAAAGAGCTGGAGGGAAAGTGGATAACTATAAAACAAGGTATAGGTAAATAAATCATATATGAATGTAATATAATGTGCCACAAGAAATGATAAAAATGACAAATTCAAAGAATAGGGAAAATATGTAGTGATGCCAAATGAAGTAACAAGGATATGTTCTTATATGTAGTCGCTAATCGCTAATTCTCTTGCTATTGTTGCCATCATTGTTATTTAATCTTGTTTATATGTACTTTTTTCAGAACTCTTATTTTATCTTAACAAATATTTTTACACATGATTTTCCAGGAGGAGGAAAAGGAAAACATAAATATTTCAATGAGTACTTACTAAACACCTCTCACACACTGTCCTGTCTTAAGGGTTGTGTCTACAAGGCAGAGGTATGGTCCCTACCCTCATTAAATTCATATTTTAATGGAGATATAATGTGCAAAAATTGTACTTACAAGATATATGTACTGCAAAATGTAGATCTGAGAGAGAAGGCACTAACAATGAAAAAAAGAATAAAAGAGAGAAACTGAGAAAGACCTCTTATGGAAACTATTTCTTATTTTGAAAGGAGCCAAAAAAAGTCAAATGGGGGAGATGAGGGAGGAGAAGATTTCAGATGGTTGTAACAGCTAGGGGAAATATACAGATTTAGAAAATGGAAAAGATATGGAAGAAATAAGAAGAAATTCAGTGGATCACAGAGTGCATGGTGGACAGTAAAGAGCAAGAAGATAAGAAAGGAAGGTAAGGAGAAAGGCTGTGAAGATTTTAAAAATTAGAGAAGCTTATTTTTGAAGTCGAAGTATATATTGAAGTGTATTGAATAGGGAGATAACATGGTTAAATCTGTCCTTTAGGAATCCGATTTGATAGATGAGTAGAGAATAGCTTGGAGTGGGGAAGAACTAAAGGAGGGAGATCAACCAGAAAACTAGCAAAATAATAATTGTAAGGTAATGTGGGCTTGAACCTGGTGATAATTTTGTGAGTGGACAGAAGGGAAAAGGAACAAGAATTGTTATGAGTGTATATATGATAAATTGCAATAGATTTTTTTCCATGCAGTGGATGATGAGTGAGAAGTTGAGAATGACACTGAATTTATATCCTGGGTGACTGTTAATTGGGTTGTACCCCCAACAAAAATAAGAAAATATGGAAGAGGATAGTGTTTAAGTGAAAAGATAACATGTTCTCATTTGAACGTATTGATTTTGAGAAGTCTATGGAATATTGAAGCAGTTTGAGATGAGAAACTAAATTAAGAAAAGAAGTTAGGGCTGAATATATGGCACTAGAAATTATCTGCATTAATGTAATTGAACCCAGAAAAGATGATTATATCACCAACATATTTGTATAGAGAAAATAGAGCTTAGGACAGACATTTGGGGAGCATTTATGGTACCCGTTAGAGGCACATCTAGCAAAGCAGATTGAGAAGCAATAATGAGAAAGTTGAAGCAGAAAGGCAAGTATTATGAACTAAGAACCAAAGAGGAGAGGATTGAGGGAAATAGAGTGATTGACAATGCAATCTATCGGTTGATAACGTCAAAAGCTTTAGAAATATCTACAAGGATAAGGATTTAGAAAAAAACAAAACAGTATTTGTTAATTAACATATGATTGAGTGACTTCCAGGGGTTGAGCCAATAGAGAAAACAGTCAGCTGTTTCTTCCAAACAACTTTAAAATAACAGCTCCAATCTAATTTTTGAATGGCAGAGCCTATAAAAGATCAATGAGCTACTTCTAGCCTAAGACAATTTAGGAGGATGGAAAGAAATATTTATATCACAAGGGTTGAGGTTGACCTAAAGTCCACATGGATGAAATACCAGTGGTGGGACCTAGAAGTGGTGGCAGAAGCAGCAGTTTTGAGATATTTCAAGCCAAAGATTCTAAAATGACCCAGAAACTGGTCAGAAAGATATTATAGAAAACATCACTACTAGCGCTAGATATCGGGTCAGACAGACACTACTAGCAACTCCATTTCTTATACCCAATTGTGGGTTATGGATTAAGGGTTGAAGGATACTTTGAGATAAGAAGGAACAGAATTCATGAGAGGAAGTTTTGCTTTTAGTCACAAGAGATTAGGAACCTAAGGAACATTAGCATTTTTGGTCTTAAGGGATCAGAAGCTCTGAAGAATAGTACTGCTTCTATTGTCTAGGAAGCAGGGACCATGAGAAGCAGTACTGATTGTAAACCCAAGGGAGAAGGGGTCTCATGTGTTGAAGGAACAAAATACAAACCAGGAGAGAAGTAAGCACCTCTTTACTCAGATTACCACATTAGAAGCAAAAATTCTTCCAAGCTCCCACAACCAACTCTGAAAACAGACGTGAAAAAAACTGAAGTTTCAGACAGTGGCATTCCTCTCCATGCCATAGCAGAGCCCAACTTTGACATAAAGTTGAAAACTAGAAACAAAAAAAAAATTAGAGTTGGAAAATGAGTAGACAACCACAACAATGAAAACAACAACCCCAACCACAACCTGACAATAAAAACAGACAATGGTGATAAGAAAGATTAAAAACCAAGCTCAGATAATAAGTAAATCAAAACAGAAACAAGCAAAGCTTCAAAGGAAAAAAAATAACTGTGAATTGGAGAAAGACCAAGTATTCCTGAAAGAACTAGTTTGTTTGTTTGATTTTTTCCCTCAATCAAATAAGAGTGGGAGAGGAAAATTAGGTAAATAAATTGAAGCAAAAAAAGAGAAAATTACTGACAATTAATAGCTTGGAAAAAGAGACAAAAAAATCAGAATCTTGCTAGGCCTGTTCAGATGGAAGCGATTCAATTTCCTGGTATACTGTCTGAGTTTCACAGGCATACAACAATGACATCAACACAATGTAGACTTTTAGTTTGATAGTCATTGTAATACCTCTTCTCTACAACACATTGCTTCAGAGCTTCCCAAATACTGAAATAGAAATGGCAATGTATGCATTAACTTTATTAACAATGTGTACATCCTTGAAAAGTACATTGCCAAGATAAGTGAACTTATCGACAACATTCAAAACTTCTCCATTTGCTGTAACTGATTGCTCCTTGAATAAATAGTATGGTGCTGAATGATGGAGGACCTGAGTTTTCTTGGTGTTAATTGGTATGCCAAAATTAGCATAAGCAGCAGAGAATCAATCCATATTTTGATGTATCTGGGCTTTAGAGGCTTCATTGAGGGCACAATCATCTGCAAATAGAAAATCATGCACCAATACTCTCTCCAATTTGGGCTTGGCTTGTAGGTTTTCAAGTTGAAGAGTTAGCCATTAGTGACTTATTTGACCTCATGCTGTTTTCATCCTTATTCATTACCTATTTCTATTCCTGCAATTTCTTTTCTTCTTTTCTTGCTGCTCTAACATTTCTAATGTAGTGTTGAATAATAATGGAGAAAATGAACATTCTCACTTCACTCTTGACCTTATTGGAATGATTTCAATTTTATTACCATTACAGTCAATGATTTCTTTTAAGTTTTAAATAGATAGTACTTATTATTTTGAGAAAAAATTCATTGATTTTTGTGCTTTCCAATGTTTTAATTTTTTTATAGGCATGGTTATGGTGTTTTATCAAAGAATTTTTCAGTACCTATTGATATAATCACATGATTTTTTTTGTTTCATTATTGATATGACTATGTTGATAGTTTTCCTAATATTAACTAGTCTTACATTCATGATATGAATCCCATCAGGTCTTCCAATATGTCCTTTGGGGTGTATTATTTGTAATGTTTTTCTAGTATTTTATTTATTAAAAACTGCATCAACAGGCTTTGCAGCTGCCACAGTCGTGAGTTCTTGTCTTGATAGTTTCTCCCCTGCATTAATCCCTGTCACCTCTTCCTCTGCCATTTCACCCAGCCCAAGCATCTGTGACCATGGCCAACTCCAATGTGTACTTCAACATAACCATCAATAACGAGTCTCTGGGCCAGGTTGCAGACAAGTTTCCAAAGACAACAGAAAACTTCTATGCTCTGAGCACTGGAGAGGAAGGATTTGGATAAGGGATTCTGCTTCCACAGAATCATCCCTGGGTTCATGTGCCATGTGGTGACTTCACACATGAAAATGGCACTGGTGCCTAGTTCATCGAGGGGAGAAATTTGCTGATGAGTACTTCATCCTGAAACATACTGGTACTGGTATTTTGTTCATGGCAAATGCTGGAATCAAAATGAATGGCTCCTAGTTTTTCATCTGCACTGCTAAAACTGATGGGTTGGATGGCAAGCATATGGTTTTTGGTCAAGTGAAAGAAGGCAAATCTTCAAAGTGAACATTTCTTCAATGTGAAGATCACTATCACTGATTGTGGACAACTCTCATAAGTTTTTTGTATTCTTTTTGTCTTAATCATCAAGCCATTCCTCTTTAGTTGAAAAGAGCACCCCCAATTCCCATCTGCTAGTATACCCTGCAAACCTTGTGCTCTTACTTGCTGGAATTCTCTCTGAATTTCATTTCCTTTTTTCTGCCACATGTCTGGCTAGACAACAGAGTTAATATTATGATCATGAAATAAAAGACTAAAGTACAGAAATCCATCAATGTACATTAATAATCTTTTATATTATCAATACTCATCAATTGCCCTATAGTTTTCTTTCTTAATTTTTGCTCTCTCTGTTTTAGGTGTGAAGGTCATGCTTGTGTCATAAAAGGAATTGGGCAGAATTCTTTTACCTATATTTTCCCAAATAGTTCACATATTATTGGGATTAATTATTACTGAAATATTTTGTAGAATTCACTTGTCCATCTGATTCTCATGATTTCTTTCTTATGGAGCTCATTGATTGCATATTCAATTTCCTTTTAGAATTTTGGATTCATTAAGAATTTTATTTCATTTTCTGTTAATGTAGTGAATCTGCATTTTTATAAACATTAATCCATTTTTAATTAGATTGTCAAATTTTCTGGCATGTAATTTTATAAAATAACTCCATAATCACTTTAATTTCATCTTTTTGGGTATTATCACCCTTTTATCTTTTGATACTAGTAATTTGGTTTTCTTTCTTTGTAAAATAAAATCAACCATGTGTTTATTTTATTTTTTTATAAAATCTACTCCTAGTTTTCTTTTTCTTTTACTTTTAGTGTTACATATATATATACATATATGTATATATATGTATATATATATGTATATGAATGTATACACACACACATACATACACACAAACACACATATACTTCCATTTTGGTGTTCAATTGATTATTTCTAAATTTTCTTTTGTAGTTGTTTTCATTGAAAGTTCCATTCCTAATTCATTGATATAATTTTCTGTAATTTATTGAAGTATGTATGTAGAGACATAAATCTTTCGCTTAGTACTGCTTTAGCTATATTCCACCAAATTTGGAATTTTGTGTCATTGCCATTCTCTTTCATGAAAATAATGATTTTTTTTTATAATTTGTCCCTTGCCCTACTCATTCTTTATAGTTAGGTTATTTAGTTTCCAATTAATATTTTTATCTAAACTTATGTGCCCCTTGATTAATTGTAATTTTTATTGCATTATGGTCTATAAAGGATGTGTTTAATATTTCTGCTTTTCTGAATTTAGTTGTGAGGTTTTTAATGCCCTAATTATATGGACAATTTTGGAAAGGAGGTGTATCACTCAAGTAATATTCACAACACTGAGGACAACTATGAATACTCTGGCATAGTTCTCAATCCAGATCCATCATGATAGTCAAGAAATCAATACACATTAGCACTACTGGGGACAAATGTATTCCCAAGCCTTCCATCAACCCAGCCCCATCCCCACCAAGGCCTTCCCAACTAGCAAACAGTCATGAGTCTTCCTGTGCCTGGTGGCCTGCATCCCCTCTCCTCCCCCCGATCACTCTCACTAGCTTCTTCCTGATTCTGATCCACACTTCCAGTTGCATCCTTTCAGGAAGCTCCTCTCATGACATGTGACTTAGACTTCCAGGTGATTTAATCAGGTTTCATAACTAAATGAGTGGGAAAGATCTTTCCACTTAAATTATTAGTACAGAGTGTCATTATTTTACATAAAAATTATGCACCTTTCTATTCCCATTTAATTTTCTCCAGAGGTCTAAAATATCCAACTCTATTCTATTCTATTCAATGCATTGACATCTTTCTTATTTATTTTACAGTTAGGTTTATCTAGCTCTTAGAGAGGGAAATTGAGGTCTCTCCCTTGTATAATTTTATGATTTCCTCCTATAATTCATTTTTTCCCATTAAAAATTTATGTCTTTGCCATTTGACTGAAAGTGCTCCTTTCCATCATTGAATTATAATCAAGAATTTGGTGTGGACAATGGAATTAACATAGAGTATCTTGTCCTGCATTTAATGCTACTATAGATGTAACCTATAATCTCTTTCTAATCAGTTGCCAAGTCTCCTTACCAGGTCTGAAGATTCCTGTAGCTGCTCTTGCTTTTATGACTACCGCATTGTCCCATCCAAGTGGGCTTAAGGGCAACCTTCACACCTGCCCCTCCCAATTCACCAATTTATTTTTCTTTCTTCTTTTGTTGTCTTTAGGTAGAAGAATGTCTTATTCTGACTTTTATTGCCTCTACTACTCCAGAATTCAATTTGAGGTATTGTTTTAAAGTTGCTTGGAGAAGAAATTTCTCTACTCTATTAACTCTGCCCCCAGAAATCTGTGGCATATGATTGTGATGGAATACTATTGTTCTGTAAGAAATGATGAGCAAGATCATTTCAGAAAAAAAAAATTGGGAACACTTATGTGAACTCATACAAAATGAAGTGAACAGAAAAAGGCAAACATTGCATACCATAACAACAATACAATTTGGCTAATCAACTGTGAAAGATTTAACCACTCTAATGAAAACCATGATCCAAGGACAATTTCAAAAGATACATAAAAAATATATCTACCTCCATAGAGAGAACTGATGAATTTTGAATACAGATTGAAGAATACTTTTATTTTATTTTTTGTTTTCTTGTTTTGTCTGTGTTTTCTTTTGCAAGACTTGTTTTATATGACTTCACATTTATAATCAATATCAAATTGCTTGGCAGCTTCTCAATGATAGACTTGTATCTGTAGAGAAGAGGATAATTTGGAACTGATTTATTTTTAAAGTCACTGTTGATTGTGTTTTATATACAGTTAAGAAACACTTAACAAAATAAAAATATATTTAAAAAGAAATAGTTGAGCAATAAGATGAAGAACTGGACTTTTCCACCCCTTTCAAATTACTTCATAAACATGGATAAAGAATGAATGAATGAGAAATAACTTGCCAGAGATACAGTAATTACAGGTGATTCCACAGGAAGAACAATGAAGCAAAAATGAATCACACAATAAAGTCAGATACAAATGATTAGAACAATGTTAGTTGCTCATGAGTAGCCCAAGCTAATGCAATAAAAATGACAATTATACCTAAATTGATTTGCTTATTCAGTGCTCTACCAATCAAACTACCAAAATTATTATATAGAGCTGGAAAAAAACAATGATAAAATTCATCTGGAGGATCTTTAAAATATCCAGAGTATAAAGGAAATTACTGAAAATGAAAGCAAGGGAAGGTGGCCAAGTCATCCAAGATCTAAAATTATATTTTAAAATAGTAGTTATCAGAACAGAATAGTTTAGGTACCAAATACATAGTAGTCAATGACAATAGGAATCTATTTGATAAATCTAAAGATTCAAACTTCTGGAATCAGAACTCATTATTTAACAAAAACTTCTGGGAAAACTGGAAAGTAGTATGGCAGAAACTAGTCATAAACCAACATCTTTAAGTGTATATCAAGATAAATCAAAATGGGTATGTGATTTAGCTATGAAGACTGATACTATAAGCAAACCAAGAGAGCAAGAAATAGTTTGCCTATCAGATCTATAGAGAAGAAAATAATTTGTGATCAAACAAGACATAGAGTACATTGTGAAAAGCAAAATGGATGATTTCCACTATATGAAATGGAAATATTTTTGTACAAACAATGCCAATGCAACCAAAATGAGAAGGAAACAGAAAGTTGGGAAGCAGATTCTACCATCAGTTTCTCTGATAAAGGCTTTGTTTCTATAATATATGGATAATTGATTCAAATTTATAAGAATAGAAGTTCTTCCCCAACTGATAAATAGTGAAAGGATATGAACAGGCAGTTTTCAGAGGAAAAAATTAAAGCTATACATAATTATATGAACAAATGCTCTAAATCACTAAAGGTTAGAGAGATGCAAATCAAAACAACTCTGAGTTGCCACATCACACTTATCAGATTGATTAATGTGAAAAATAGGAAAATTATAAATGTTGGAGAAGAAAATTGGAACACTGTGGGCAGAACCAAGATGGCAGAGTAAGAACTTCTCCCAGACCTCTCAAAATACCTGTAAAAAATTTCTATATACAAATTCTAGAGCAGAAAAATGAGAGAGTGAAACAGATTTCTAGCCCAAGACAACCTGGAAGGCCAGCAGAAAGGTTTGTTGCACTAGTCTGATAGAGGAGTGCAGTACAGTGTGGCCCGATGGGCATGGACCTGGCCCCAGAAACATGTGTAGTAGGCCCCAGGGCATTGAATCACTGGCAAATATGAAGGTTTCCAAACTTCTCTATCCACACAAACACCAAAAACAACTTATAAAGTTAGTAGGAAAAGTCTGTTTGGAACTGGTGAGAGAGTAAAGTGACCTGTCCCCAACAACAGCTCCAGTGTGGTTGTCAATGACAGCAGCAGCAGCAATAACTACCTCCAGAGCTATCATCCCACAGACAGAAGAATTACACAGTGAATTAGATGGGGATTTCAGGGACCATTTTGCTGGCTCTGAGGCATGATTATCTTGCTCTGCTCATGCTTGAGTCTGGGTCACTGTCAGGTCTGACAATTCTGGGGTGAGAGGGAGTGCTGGTGTGTTTGTTGTAACCAATGATTCAATGTATGAATAGTGTGGTGGTGGCAGATTGAGGACCTGTGTTTTCTTCCTGCTAATTACTGAGTCAAAATTAGCACAGACAGTAGAAAATTGATCCATACTTTGCTACATCTCAGCTTCAGAGGCTGCATTGAGGTCACAAACATCTGTAAACAGAAAATCATGCATCAACATTGCCTTCACTTTGGTCTTTTCTTGTACCATTTTCAAATTGAAGAATTTACCATCAGTACAGAAGCTGAATTTGATACATTGTTCATCATCATTGAAAGCATTTGACAGCATGGCTAAAACAGCATGGTAAAAAACATGAGAGCAAGCAAACAGTTCTGTTTCACTCCATTGGTGATTGGGAAGGCACAGGATCATTGTTCACTCTCCAGAACATGAGTAAATATGCCATCATGAAATTGACGTACAATAGTGATGAACTTCTCTGGGCAAATTTTGATATAATTTTCCACAAACCCTCATGACTAACAGTGTTAAAGCCCTTGGCCAGATCTACAAATATCACTTATAGACCTATGCTCTGCAAATGGCATTTTTGCTGGAGTTGTCAGGCAATAAAGACCATATTGACTGCTCCTTGAGCCTTTGTGAAGCCACAAAATCTCTCAGGTAGATGATTATCTTCCAGGTGAAGGATTAGCCTATTAAGGTGGACACTAGATAGAATTTTTCCAGAGAACATAGCAATGTGAAGTTTGATAAACCCAAGGACCCCAGCTTCTTGGATAAGAACTCATGGTTTGACAAAATTGCTGGGAAAACTGGATAACAGTGTGGTGCAAGCTGAACAGTGCCTGACACCACACACAAGAATAAAGTCCAAATAGGTACATGATCTAGGTATAAAGATTGATAGCATAAACAAGTTAGTGGAGCAAGGAATAGTGTATTTGTAAGATTTATGGAGGATGGAGAAATTCTTGATGAATCAAGAGACAGAAAATATTATGAAGTGCAAAATGGATAATTTTGACTACATTAACTGAAAGATTTTTGCACAAATAAAATCAAATGCAATCAAGATTAAGAGGAAAGCAGAAAACTGATAAAGAATTTTTGTAGCTAATGTCTGTAATAAAGGCCTCATTTCTAAAATACGAAGAGAACTGAGTCAAATGTATAAGAATTCAAGTCATTCCCCAACTGATAAGTGGTCAAAGGATATGAACAGGCAGTTTTCAGAGGAAGAAATTAAAGATATCTATAGTCATATGAAAAAATACCCTAAATCAGTACATTATTTTATCCAGCTCTAGAAAATAATTATCTGATAGTTTAATTGGTATTGCACTAAATAAATAAATTAATTTAGGTAGAATTGTCATTTTTATTACATTAGCTCGGCCTACCCATGAGCAATTGATGTTGTTCCATTTACTTAAATCTGACTTTATTTGTGCAAAAAGTGTCTTGTAATTGTGTTCATGTAATCTCTGGTTTGTTTTGGCAGGTAACCTCCCAAGTATTTTATAGTGTCTACCCTAGCTTTAAATGGAATTTTTCTTTCTATCTCTTGCTGTTGGACTTTGTTGCTAATATATGGGAATACAGAAGATTTGTGCGGGTTTATTTTGTAACCTGTAACTTTGTCAAAGTTGTTGATTATTTCAAGTAGTTTTTGACTTGAATCTCTGGGATTCTCAAAGTGTATCATCAAATCATCTGCAAAGAGTGCTAACTTAGTTTCTTCATTGGCTATTCTTATCCCTTCAATTTCTTTATCTGGTCTAATTGCTACAGCTAATATTTCTAGCACCATATTGAATAATAGTGGTGATGATGGCCATCCTTGTTTCACCTCTGATCTTAACAGAAATGAGTCTAGCTTATCTCCATTGCATATAATGTTTGCAGAAGGTTTTTGGTGGATACAGCTTATTATTTTATGGTAAGTTTCCTTCATTCTGATGTTCTCCAGAATTTTTAAAAGGAATGGGTGTTGTATTTTGTCAAAAGCTTTTTCTGCATCTATTGAGATAATCATGTGGTTTTTGTTAGTTTTGTTGTTGATGTGATTGATAATGCTAATTGTTTTACTAATATCGAACCAGCTCTGCATTCCTGATATGAATCTTCCCTGATCATAATATACTATTCTCATGATAATTTGCTGTGTTCTTTTTGCTAAAATTTTTGCAGCTATATTCATTAGAGAAATTGGTCTACAATTTTCTTTCTCTGTTTTGTCTTTTCCTGGTTTAGGTATCAAAACAATATTTGTATCATAAAAATAAGTTGGAAGGGCTCCTTCTTCCCCTGTTTTCAAAAATAATATACATAGTATTGGAATTAACCGTTCTTTAAATGTTCGATAAAATTCACTTTTAAATCCATCTGGCCCTGGAGACTGTTTCTTAGGGAGTTCATTGATGGCTTGTTCAATTTCTTTTTCTGAGATGGGGTTTTTAATTATTGCATTCTAGGCAATTTGTATTTTTAAAAATACTCATCTATCTCATTTATATTGTTGAATTTGTAGTCATAAAGTTGGGGAAATAATTTTTCATTATTTTTTTTGGTAAGTCTTGGTCCAGTTTACTTCTGAAATCCTCAGGTATACACACAGTTGAACTTGTAGGCATTCACAGTAGAGAAGGAACCCCCAAAACATTTCACTTTACCAAACTTGCCACAGCCCAGGTGAAAGTCAATCAAACTCTCTATCCCTGCCCTTGCAAGTAGGTAGATGGCTTTACCATTATTGCTTGTGTAATGCCTCCGGGAACTATCATTGAATTGGTTTCTAGAAGTCTGGTACCTGGATAACAATGAGTAAACTCATCCACCAAAGCATGTAGGGCACCTCTACAACATACATCATCATCATCATCCATATTATTATAAGATTCCTTCTTGCATTTATTTTTTTAAATAATACTTTAGTTTTCTCCAGTTGTATATAAAAATAATTTTTAACATTCTTTTTTTAAATTTTGAGTTCCAAATTCTCTTCCCCCTACCATGAGATGGTAAACAATTTGATGTAGGTTATACATGTGCAATCATGCAAAACGTATTTCCATATTAATCTTGTGATTTATACATTCTTTTTTAATATAAATTTATTTATTTAACTTTTTACACTCATTTTCACAAAATTTTGGGTTCCAAAATTTTCTCCCCATTTGTCCCCTCCCCGCACCACAGTGCACTGAGCATTCTAATTTCCCCTGTCACCAATCTGCCCTCTCCTCTATCATCCCTCTCTTCTCTTGTCCCCATCTTCTCTTTTGTCCTGTAGGGCCAGATAACTTTCTATTCCCCATTACATATATTTCTTATTTCCTAGTAGCAAAAACAATACTTGACAGTTGTTCCTAAACTTTGAAAAAGGGAGTCATTCAATTTAGATGATATCACAGGTTTGATTATCCATCTTTAAAAGAGTCCTTTTCTGTATGTCTGCAAATTGTTTTTTTTTTCAGAACATTAGTTTGTATTTCAGTAAAATCTATAATTAAGGTAAAGTCGGAAATTGAGGATGATCAGAACTACAGATGGGACTTGTAGTCTTTAGAACTAAGTCATTTAAAGTAATTGTGGAAATAAAAAATATGAAGGTTTGTAATTTACCTCAATATCCATATCTGGTTAATTTGGCATAGATAAGTAAAAGATTATATACATATATATACACACACACATACACACATTTATGTGTACACATGCATATATACACACATACATATGTATATGTGAACTTGTATATGAGTACATGTTAATACATACAAAGAAAAAGAGTGAGAGATTGAGAGACTGAGAGAGACAGAGAGAAAGATATGCAAAGGGAGGCAGCAAAGGCAAATTGCAATGATTCTTCCTAACCTTCCTATTGGAGAATGCAATATGATAAAACTGATGATTTATGAATTAACTAAATTATATATATATATACTCACACACACACATAAATGTGTGTGTATGTGTATTTATTTATTTATATAAAATTACCATTATATTGCTGATAATTGAATTCACATGTAAAAAATTTCTGTACAAGAGACCTTAGAAGTACTCCAAGAATATCCAAATACTTCAGAAATTGGTATCACTAGTCCTTTTAATCCATCCACCTTATGTAAACATCATGAGAATACTCAAAATATAAACATCTACCCAGTTTTCAAATTAAGGATTTTTATTCACTCTTAGAAAAAAAGAAATGGTACATATGTGGGTTTATATGGTTAATTTTATATTAAATAACTGACAGGAATATTGGTCAAACAAGAAATTAACCCTGAATTAATCAAAGAACATTTGGGAACAAAAATAACAGCCACACTTTGTATGGATTGTAACCCCTTCCACATCACACCGTTCTCATTCATGTGTTTTGCTATATTACTAATAGACATAAGCAATCAAATGATTCCATCAATTAGAAAATCCCTTGCCAGTAATGGTGTCCTTTAAGGTGTTTTTTTTTTCTGGCCACCCAGAACCCCAGGAATTCTATGTTCAAGGCACTGAAGTCATCTGCATGCCACCTAACATTACTTCTCATTCATCTTCTTGATCAGAAAGTAATATGGACATTCAAAGCACACGACACACACTACTCAAAGGTTATTTTTTAAAATTTATTTTGTTATATGTGCAATATGTTCAGTATTACTCTCCTCAAATTTTCATATTTATTTCATTTTTCTCTTTTTATACAGTACTTTTACTTAGCATTGATCTATATATAGCCTATGACCAAATACTGAACTCAAGTTTTATAACGAGGTGCTATAAATGACCCATAAAAGAAAAAGAAAAAAAGTCATATTTCTTCTTTAGCATGAAGGAAAGGCCGAACAGTTTTACATGGAATTCCCAGATCAAAGGGACACTGTGCCATAACCCTCATGATGTGGAGGGGATAACTGCATTTAGATCTCACACTACCACTCATGATTTAGCTAATGTTTTGTAAAGGACAAGTGTATGAACTACACACTCGGTTCAGAATTACCTGAATGAGAAAATTCTAAGTATGATGCTTTCTAAGAGGCTTAGAGAATTGTCCAGAATATGAGGAAGCTAAATGACTTTTCCAGGGTCATAACACCATTACAAATTAGAGGTGGAATTTTATGCCAAATATTTGTTTGGAAGTCAACTCTATACACTCCATCAGCTTAACTTGACTCACTCAAAGAAAATAAATATTAGAATAATAATCTCACCTATCATAACTACTCTTTCAAATTGTGTTCTCATGTGCCATGAAGTCATTATGTGAATCATTTGAACTGATTATACAATCTGCTTTTCGCTCAGTTGATAAAAATACTTTTCATTTATTCCCAATCTATTTTAGTTTTGGTCAAATCTCTTGCTTTACTCTTTCCTCTAAATCTGGAAAATTACATTTATAGAGTAATCTCCCTCCTTCTCCGTGTGTGTGTGTGTGTGTGTGTGTGTGTGTGTGTCTGTCTGTCTGTCTGTCTGTGTCTGTGTGTAGTAATCTCTATTTTACAAACTCAGTCATAGCTCAGACTTGGAAAAGATCAGAGTTCATATAGTGCAATCTTAATTTGAACACAAATCTCTGGTCCATTAACTTTTATAAATGAATAAATGATCAATTGACTCTGCTTCAAGACTTCTAACGATAAGAAACTCCAGTGATAAGAAAAATGACCCTCAAAACACCTCATTCTGGAATAAAGGGATAGGGACCACTCGAACTTTTGGATTCAAATCAATTTATTATTGGTAATGTATTTAGCCATTTATAATAGGAAAATCATAACATTTTTTCCACTAAATTCCACATTTTCACTTGAAGATTTTCATTTGTTTTTCATTCTTGCTTTGTTTAAAATATGTGAATCCCATTAAAATTCAACGAACATTGATCATGTTTATTTCTAAGATATCTACTTCAATTAAAATCATCACACATTTTTTAAATACTTAAAATATGAATGGCATTTTACAAGATACAGGAAAACAGTGCATAAAAAGAGAAACAAATGGAAAAAATTTAGCCTGAGGAAGGAGGGGAGGAGGGAGCAGTAGACAATCAGAAAGGGCCTCTTGCAGGAGGTGACAAGAGTTGATTTTTGACTAACCTGTGTATACCGAGAATTTGAGAGACACAAAATTATTCCAGGTGGTGGGAAAAGCTGATAGAAAGACAAAAAGGAAGGAAGTTTGGCACTTTGGAATATCCAAATCCAACCTATCCTAATTCAATCTTAACCCTGTTCAGTTACTATGGTATTAGGTGAATTGCCAGCTAAATCAGGGCTTCTGAATTTAAAGATCAATAATATTTGGTTCAGATGTGGGGGTCAATCCAGAAATCAATTTAGATCTGAAATATAGTTTATCTAAATGAGTCACACTTGTGACATTTTAAAAAATCATCCAGAAAGTACATCATGAAAACCAATCTATCATTAAATTTAACAATTAATTCAAGTTTCATATTTTACAGGAAAAAAAAACCCGAAATCCAGTGATAAAAACATTTCCAAAATTTACTCAACTAGCTAGTGACAAAGTCAGGGGGGAAAATATATAGTTCTGCCCCTGGGACAAGTGTTCTCTCAAACACACTATGTTTATGGCTTATTTCTTCCACTTATCCTCAAATTCTGCTTTTCATCACAATATTATTAGGTCTTTGATTTAACCTTTGAAAATTCCAAAAAGATTTAGAAAATACTCCAAGACTGAATCCTATGAACTTGAAGGATTAAAAAATAAATTAAGACTAAAGAGCTAGTATGGAACAGAAAGCAGAGTACCGATGAGGTGTCAAGGAAACATCAGTCCATATCCTAAGTCTTTCACTGGTTGTTGTTTTGTTTGTCCTTTGTTGGCCAAAGAACACCATGCCATCAGAAAAATGATAACATGACTTGCACTTGACTTTGTTTTAAGGGAGGGCTGTGCAAGGTCATGAGCCTCATTTCTCCTCCACAGCCATCTGAACCTAGTGACCAGATATTTGTCAGGATGACTGGAGATGACCCAGGGTACACTGGGTGCCCTTGGCCCCTTAAGGCCAAAGTCTATTCAGTTACTCTCTTAGGGTGAGGTAATGCCCATAGGTCTATTTAAGCAGTAGTCAAGGGGTGGTCCCTTTAATGAGGCAAAGGAAAATGAAGATATCAGGATGGGAAGGAAACAGCAACAGTTACTACTGATAATCACTCTGAAGGCAGAAGAGAGTCATTAGGCGGGTACCAACTGTTGTCCAATGTATGAGCTTCAGAGTGCTTAAGTATTTTTTAAACGCTTGGCAAATGATCTTCCATTGTTATTACTCTAGTTCCTTTGTATTTATTTTTTAAATAATAATTTATTTCTGCCACTACATGTAAATTTTAAACCTTTTCATTGGTGTTTTGAATTCCAGATTCTATCCCTGCCCTCCTCCCCTTTCCCCTCTCTGAGATGGTGGGCAATCTGATATAGGTTATACATCTACAGTCGTATAAAACATTCTGATATTAGTCATTTTGTGAAAGAAAAAAAAAAGAATGAAAGGGTATTTATTCTTTGTATACTTACACATAGCCACATTTTCTACCTGAAAGAATGTAAATTCTGATATAGTGATTATGTCCTTCAGTGCAGTTGTTATTGTTTTACTTTTGTCCATTATCTATATGTTTATTGATGGCTGCTTGATTGTACTTAACAAAAAGACGGAGGTTTCACACAAGTAGACAGTAATTAACTTATAGAAATATCATTTGTAGATACCACTCCTAAAGTAAACATTTCTCAGTAATTTTGAGAATCTTTTAATAAAAGAAAGATCTGGGAAAGGGAAGCTATTGATATTGAATAGAACCCTAATTTTATATTAATTGAATCCATTGCATCAAATGTTTCCACCTAATATTAGTAAGTATTTAAATTGCACATTAAAGGTCCAGTGCATATATTTACCATTAAGAGTTTCAGTAAATTTAATACAAACTATAAGGCAACAATGATAGAGACTCAATGGATTTCTTAGAGTTTATTATATATATATAATATATATATATATATATATTACATATGTATATATATATATTACATATGTATATTATATGTGTATATCATGTATAATTAATATAATGTAATAATATTTATTATATATCATCATAATATAATTTTAATTAAAATGGAAGATTTGAATCATGACCAAAATCCAGTGGAATTTGAATCATAATAGTAAAAGAAAAATAATGGCCATAACCTATATTTAAAAGAAGTTAGTTAACACTGTTTAATACACACATATATGCATATATCTAATAAAATATATTAAATGAAAAGAAACTATTTTTTCCTTATTAATATTAAGCTAGTTTTACTCAGAGAGGATAATATGGTTCAGAAATGTTATATTTTAATTCTATTTAAAACATTTCATAACTTTAATTTGTTTTTCTATTTGCAAAAGGAACATTTTGCTTTTGTTATGAAAAATAAATTAAACTCCTTTCATCAAGATTTTTGATCACATGAAATAGACTCCATATTATTCAAAAATATTTTCAAGACCAATTAACTTGGACATGGAAATTCTTTTATATATATCAATATTTTTGTTTAATAGCATTTCTTCTGATAGCATTTAATCTGATTTAAACTATTTGTATGTTTGCATTCTAGGCAATTCAGTGTTCCAAAATAATTCCAAAGAATTTATGATGAAACGTGCTAGCCATCTCCAAAGAGCTCATGGAGTCTGACTACATGTCGAAGTATATATTTTCTATATTTTTCTTTTCTTTTTATCTTTGTTTCCTTTCACAAAATGAATAATGTGGATATATGTTTTATGTAATTTCTCATGTATAACCTGTAACAAATTGCTCACCTTCTCAATGAGACTAAGAGAGAAATGAAGGGAGGATAATTTGGAATTCATTTTTTAAATGAATGTTAAAAAACATTTCTACATGTAATTGGGTACAAAAACGGTAATACGAAAAAGTAAACTATTTGCATAAATTTCTTCCCATAACTGCAATTGCATAGGTTATTAATGCATGAAATGCATTTTAATTGGGTTGAAAGGAAACCAAATACCTCAATTGATATATTCAAGCTAGTTTTACAAGTACTCTCATACTAAATAGGCAATATGATACTTTGTATAGGGGTTCTAATATTGCCTGGGAGTCAGGAAGAATTACCATCAAAGACTAAGTCTGAAATTTGACTTTGATACTCCATGTAGGTCACTTTACTGCCAAGCACTACAGGTGACTTTCTAATACTTAGATAAAATGTCATTGATAGATGACTGATCTCTAGATGGAGTTCCCATATTGGAAAAAAAAAATATATATATATATATATATATATATATATATGTGGTCTTTTGTATCCCAAGCTTAAAATTATTGCATTAATTATATTTATATATACTTAAATGTGTTAGTTACTCTCCAAGAATAAAATAAACACTCTGAAGACATCTTTCATATTGACAAAAATATGTATACTCTATCCTATACTACTAATAATTTAATTATATTTAATTTATAACCATTTGCCTTTCCTTTCCTCAGTCCTCTCTCCATATTTTTTTAAAAGAAGAAAATGTCTTCTAAACAAATATCCATATTTCAGAAAAACATATTTCCACATTGGCAAAATGATATCAAATCTTAATGTTGAGAATTAAAATATATTGTTAAAATAAATAATATTTATTTAGAAGTTATGACCAGTTTTCTTATATTGTTCCTCGTGTTTTCTTGTAATTAGGCTTTTTTTTAATTCTTTTTTACTTTTGTTCTGAGAAAACCGTAATTTGTCTTTACCCATCCTACCTTTAAGTTAAATATGTTTTATTGAATAGATATGTTATGTTTTAATGTTTTGGGCTGGTTTTATCTTTTTTTCCAAATTTATTTCATTTCTATGTATTTGTTTTGCAATGAGTTATTCTTTCATTGGTTTCTTTGGGGAGGCTTCCACTATTAAGTTTCATTTTTTCTATTAAGCTGGTTATTTTTACCTGTACAGGAAATAAATTCTGTTCAATATCAGCGTCTATGACAAGAGACTTCTGAGAGGACAGAATTGATCCCAGTTGGATGTCTATCACTTTTTTTTCCTCAGGCTTAGAAATGAATCATACATATTACATACATTGAAATTCTGCTCCAGTTTCTTCTGTTTATCAGTTCTCTAGCTGAGTACTGTTGCAGAACAAAAAGTTGCCACAGTGAAGTCCTAGTCAGAGCCAACTTTTGCCCTTTGGTTTTCCACAGCAATAGGAGATAGATGCAGGGGTAGGGGGGCACAATATTTCTGTTTCAAGTTCATGAATAAGCTTGTAAGTCCTTCCAGAGGGTCATACCTGGAGGAAGAGAGAGTGCTGAGTGAACAGCTTGAGGATTAGGAATTCGAGGATGGGGAACCTGTGACCTTGAGACCCTATGTGCCTCTCTAGGTCCTCAATTGGGGCCCTTTGACTAAATCCAAACTTCGTAGAACAAATTCCTTTAATAAAATGATTTATTCTGTCCTACTTGGACGCAGTCAAAAGGCCATACTCAAGGGCCTAGAAGGCCACATGTGACCTTGAGGCCACAGGTTCCCCACCCCTGCCTTTTCTACTGTCCATTAGGTTTATATTTCATTAGGATTTTTGATGTCTTAAAACATGAGGACAGATGTAAATGTGTCATTTCCTGTACACAATTCCTAATTTGCAGAAGTCTGAGAGTTCATGAAGATCAGAGAAAGTATCTAGTCCTCCATGTTTTGAAAAAAAAAATGTATTTGAATTAATTTTGTTAGATTTCCCTATTATATGTAAAAGATTAATAATGTTTTTTAATTATGCAGTTGAAATTCTCTCTCCGTTCATTTTTCTCCCCCTTTTCAGATGCAAAATACTTTTATATAAATTATGCATATGAAGTCAAGAAAAATAAATTTCCATATTAACCATGTTGCAAAAGAAAATGCAAATAAAATAAAACAATAGAAAGAAAGAATTTAAAAAATATGATTCAATTTTCATTCAGAGTTTATAAGTTCACTCTCTGGAGGCGGATAGCATTTTTCATCATGGACCCTTAGGAATTTTCCTGATCAGAAAACTCCTTCTGTAACTCCTTCACAATTTACTATCTCTTTCTCATCCTTACAATATTGCTATTACTGTATACAACGTTCTCTTGGTTCTCCTCATTTCACTTTGTGTAACTTCATATAAGTGCTCTGATGTTTTTGGTTTCTTTTTCTCTGTTTCTGAAATCATCCCTTTTGTTGTTTCTTAGAGCACAATAATATTCCATAACAATCATATGCTGCAACTTGTTCAGCCATTTCCCAACTGATGGGCATCTCAATTCCCAATTATTTTTCCACCAACAAAGAGTTGCTATAAATATTTTGTACAAGTGGACTCTTTTTCTTTTCTTTGATCTCTTTGGATAGAGAACTGGTACTCCTATTATTGGGTCAAAAGGTAAGCAAAATTTTATAGCTCTTTGGACATATCTCCAAATTTTTCCTCCAGAATGATTGGACCAGTTAATAACTCTACCAACAGTACATCACTGTCCCTGTTTTTCCAAACTCTTGTTTGTCAATCTTATAGGTGGGAGGTAGTACCTCAGAGTTACTTTAGTTTGCATTTTTTCCTAATCAGTACTGATTTAGAGCATTTTTTCATGTGACTATTCATGTGACAAATCTGATTTCTTCTCCAGAAAACTGCCTTTGACTATCAGCTCATTAATATTTTTTGATCACAATACCCTGGGCAAATAATCTAATTCATGCAAATAGGATTAATGCAGGAAAGAAAATACATGCTTTCCTGTGCTGGTACACATTTATAACCCATCTAAAATTATAATCTGAAAATATTACTATAGTGAAATCTAGAAAACCTATATTCATACTTATATGAATAAGAATAATCTATATCCATAATTATATGTACATCTTAATTTTTCTCTGTTCTTCACTCTTCTATGACATTTGGAATTTTATTTCTGACAGTTAGTCATGGGACTGTGGAAAACGCATACCTTCTTTAACATCAGCTTTCTCATCTCTAAAATGTATTGTAGTTGGAATGCCTGAATGACAAGGGTATTTCAAAGAAAGCACATAATTAACCTTAAAATATTATATAAATATGTTTTATGAAATGAGTAAGGAAGGTCATTTAACCACTTTCCAAGCCTGAAAGTTATAGTTATGTTGTGGACTATTTGTTATCACTATACCATAGACTTTATATTTTTAAGAAGGAAAGTCACTCTGCAAAAAAACACAAATTTAAAAGGATTTGTATCTTTGTGCCCTCAACACTGTATCCCTTGAGTAATGCCATCTAAATTTTTCCCCCTGAAAAGTAAAATGATCTTCTGAATTTTGTAACTAAATGGAAATCCTGACATTGGTTTAGTAGGAATTTTGTATTGCTATAGAAAAGATTGATGAGATTTTTTTTAAATAACAAGCTTAAAACTCCTTATGAAAAATGAACAAATGTAAAAATATCAGCTCAAAAGATTGACATCACTACAATAACAATATAGCCTTAAACATGTAATCATTTCTTTGGAGCAAAGAGTATGATTCCATGCGATCAAACTTGAATTTCATTAATTTTCCTGGCACGGGTTCATTCTCACTTAACTTAATTATGAATCGATAATATAACCATTTTTCATTTCAAATGATCTACACCAACTACACCATGTCTATTGTCGAAAAATAACAATTTCCATGCTGGACGAAATGGGAACTAGCCAGTCCTTCACAAATCTAAGCTGTGCATCAAGAAGCTAAAATTCAGTTAGAAGTCATAATAACTTTGAAACTAAGGTAGAATGAGGGGGTGTTTTTTTTTCTTTTGGTGACGATGTTATTTGTATTTAGTGTAAAAACAAATCTGTGTTATACATTGATTGGAAAACACTTTTGTTTTTTTGCAAATTCCTAGGAACTAAAATTCTGCTGTGGCTATTTGAAAAGTTAGTCATATTTTTTTTAATATAAATTTATTTATTTTACTTTTTACATTCATTTAAAAAAAATTTTGGGTTCCAAATTTTCTTTCCATTTCTACCATTCCCCCAACCCAATATACCAAGCATTTTAATTTCCTCTATCACCAATCTGACCTCACTTCTATCATCCCTCCCATCTCTTGTTCCCATCATCTCTTTTCTCCTGTAGGGCCAGATAACTTTCTATTTCTCATTACCTGTATTTCTTATTTCCTAGTAGCAAGAACAATACTCGACAGTTGTTCCGCAGACTTTGAGTTCCAACTTCTCCCCATCCCTCCCTCCCCACCCATTCCCTTGGGAAGGCAGGCAATTCAATAAAGGCCACATCTGTGTAGTTTTGCAAGTGACTTCCATAATAGTCGTGTTGTGTAAGACTAAATATATTTCCCTCCATCCTATCCTGCCCCCCATTGTTTCTATTCTCTCTTTTGACCCTGTCCCTCCCCAAGAGTATTGTCTTCAAATTGCTCCCTCCTCCCATTGCCCTCCCTTCAATCATCCCCCCACCCTGCTTATCTCCTTCTCCCCCACTTTCTTGTATTGTAAGATAGGTTTTCATACCAAAATGATTGTGGATTTTATTCCTTCTTTCAGTCGAATGTGATGAGAGTAAACTTCATGTTTTTTTTTTCCTCAGCTCTCATCTTCTTCCCTCCACTAAAAAGTCTCCTACTTGCCTCTTCTATGAGAGATAATTTACCCGATTCCATGTCACCCTCTCTCTTCCCACTACATTTCTCTCTCACTGTTTACCTTGATTTCTTTTAAGGTATGATCCCATCCTATTCAATTCACTCTGTGCTCTCTGTCTCTGTGTGTCTGTGCATGTGTGTATGTGTCTGTGTGCATGCACACACCTGTATGTGTGTGTAATCCCACCAACTACCCAACTACCCAACAGTTCAACTTTGGTAAGTCCCTTATGACTTCTCTTTGCTGTTTACTTTTTCATGCTTCTTCTCATTCTTGTGTTTGAAAGTCAAATTTTCTTTTCAGCTCTGGTCCTTTCATCAAGAATGCTTGAAAGTCCTCAGTTTCATTGAAAGATAATATTTTCCCCTGAAGTGTTATATTCAGTTTTGCTCGGTAGGTGATTCTTTGTTTTAGACCTAGTTTCTTTGACTTCTGGAATATCCTATTCCATGCCCTTCGATCCCCTAATGTAGAAGCTGCTAGACCGTGTGTTATCCTGATTGTATTTCCACAATACTGGAATTGTTTCTTTCTAGCTGCTTGCAATATTTTCTCCTTGACCTGGGAACTCTGGAATTTGGCCACAATATTCCTAGGAGTTTTTATTTTTGGATCTCTTTCAGGTGGTGATTGGTGGATTCCTTGAATACTTATTTTGCCCTCTGGTTCTAGAATATCAGGGCAATTTTCCTTGATAATTTCATGAAGGATGATGTGTAGGCTTTTTTTGATCATGGATTTCAAGTAGTCCCATAATTTTTAAATTTTCTCTCTTGGATCTATTTTCCAGGTCAGTTGTTTTTTCAATGAGATATTTCACATTATTTTCCTTTTTTTCATTCTTTTAGTTTTGTTTTGTGTTTTCTTGGTTTCTCAGAAAGTCATTAGCCTCCATCTGTTCCATTCTAATATTGAGAGAACTATTTTCTTCAGTGAGTTTTTGAATATCTTTTTCCACTTGGCTAATTCTGCTTTTGAAAGCATTCTTCTCCTCATTGGCTTTCTGAACCTCTTTTGCCAATTGAGTTAGCCTATTTTTCAAGGTGTTATTTTCTTCAGCATTTTTTTGGGTCTCCTTTATCAAGGTATTGACCCGTTTTTCATGCTTTTCTTGCATCTCTGTCATTTTTCTTCCCAGTTTTTCCTCCACTTTTCTAAATTGATTTTCAAAATCCTTTTTGGGCTCTTCCATGGCCTGAGCCCATTGGATATCTATTTCAGATGTTTGGGATACAGAGGCCTTGACTCCTATGTCTTTCCCTGATGTTAAGCATTGTTCTTCCTCATCAGAAAAGAAGGGAGGAAACATCTGGTCACCAAGAAAGTAACCTTCTATTTTCTTATTTTTTTCCCTTTTCTGGGCATTTTCCCAGCCAGTTACTTGACTTCTGAGAATCCTCTCCACCCCCATCTAGATCCGCCCAGCTAGTGCTTGGGGTCTGAGATTCAAATGCTGCTCCACAGCTCCAGGGCTTTCCGTGGCAAGCCTGGCTGTTCTTCAATGTGAGCTTAAGTTCTGGTGCTCAGGTAGGGGCAGGACCACCTCCCAGGCTCAGTTCCCTCAGGACGTTTATGCGGAGACCTTCCTTAATGGATCAGAGGTCCTGCCTGAGCACCTGCCTGCTCCGGGAGCTTCTGGCCACTCACTGCCTCTGTCACTGCCTCCTTAGGGGGCTTGAGTTGTGGAAACACTCCGCTCCCCTATCATCCCGTCCAGATGTCTCTCTCAGTGACCTTTGCATCTGTGGGTGGAGGGACCTTCGTGGCCACCAGAGGTTCTGTCCCTGAAGCCTGCTCGGATCTCTTCCTCTCTGTGCCATGCGGCCAGGGAAGGGCTGGGCTCCACTCCCTTCTGGTGCGTGATGGACCTTTGGGATCAATTTTTCAGGGCTCTCTGGAACGGAATCTCCTTCATTCTGTTGCTGTGCAAGTTCCACTTTCCCAGAATTTCTTGGGAGTTCTTTTTACTGGTAATTATGGGCTGTGGGTTCACAGCTAGCATATGTGAATCTTTCTACTCCACCATCTTGGCTCCTCCAGGTTGTCTAATATGGGAAGAAATGGTCCTGTTGCTTTCCTAAATTTTATTTATACAATTATTGATTTCTACAGGGATCTTTAACATATCATGCATAGTGTTGACTTAAAAAGATTACTATCAGTTTATTGTCACTATTAATTTTATGCAAAAGGTACAATGATAAGTTATGATATAGTAAAAAAAAGAATTTATGATTGTATGAGTTAATGAGACATTTTTTAACTGCCCAAGGAAAAAAAATTATGACTTTAAAAGCACTCCTATCTAACATACCATATACCTTACATTACTCTGAAAATATAGTATCATTTATATTATTTAATCAATCTTCATTTATTCAAATGACAACTGCATGAACTATTTAACAATTTTATTGTTGTGACTGTAACTTAAGTGAGTTATTTAATATAATTTTGCAACTTTGGAAAGAAATTTGAAAATATTTCATCAACATCATCATCTTCTCATCATATCTAGCATTTATATGGAATATTTCTATGCAAAACACTATAATCCTAGGAGGTATATGCTATTATTTAGTTGCATTTTTACATTTGAGGAAATTGAAATAGATAAATGTCAAGTGATCTGCCCAGGGTCTGAGTGTCTGATAGGGGTTTTGAATTCCATTCTTTCTTATTAGAAGTCCAGTCTATCCATTGTACATCCTAAAAACCTAAATGGATACATTTATTAGCAAATGAAGAATCTCGGAATCACAGTATCTTATAATTAGAAGGGACCTCATAGATTATATTGTTCAACGTTCACCTGAAAGGCAACAATAACTCATATCCTTCTATAACGTAAGATACATTGTAATCTAGCTGTTGTTTGAAAATGTTCTAAAAGGAACTAACCAACACACCCTTGAGGGAATGCTTCCTACTTCAGTATTTTTCTAATTGTTTCCTTAGATTATCTCTTCAAACCCCAAAAGGGTTTATGTCAAATCTTCATGATCTACTTCTTTTCAATTCCCACTTGTTCCTGAGGCAAAGCAGATCACACCTCATCTATCTTACACATCATAATCCTTTAAACTACTTGAAGAAAGTTATTGGGCAGGTTTCTCCCCACATTTCTATTCTACAGGCTACACATAACCAATTATTTCTTATAATTCTCAACTTCTTCCCTCTCTGGGCTGCATAAATGACTAATCTCCACAGAATTTCTTTCCCATCCTACCCCACTCACAATGTTTCTCCCTACACTTTCAGCTCCCTTTAATGTGCTGTCCAATTTATTTCCCCATTAGAATATAAGCTATCTGACAGTAGAGCCTGTGTTTCTGTTTCGGTTTTTTTCTTCTCAATGTTTAGGATGTTACCTAGTCCAGACAAAGTGCTTTATAAATGCTTATTGATTAATTGTCTAACTCATCTAATTTCAGAAACTCCATTATCTCATTTACCCTCCTTTAAGAGTATTAGAGATGTAAAAACATATTCTGTATAGTATTTGGTGCCAAAAATTGAAAATGATTCTCCAAGTTGTCTCCTATATCACAGTTCTGGGTTTTGGGACTCACTCAACATAGCTATGATATCCTTGACTTTCCTAGCTGCCAAATCATACTATTAATTCATATTAATTAATATTCTACTAAAACCACTAAATCTATCAGAAAAATTTCTGCAAAGTGCTACCTTTCAATTTTTTTTTTTAAAGAATGAAGGATGATGAATGCAAAGGGAAAATTTTTCTTTCAAGTTCTAAACATTCCTGTCTAAACATTTGTTTAAATGTAAAATTGAATTCTAAGTGGCACAACCAACAAAAAGTAGAGTGTCATTTATTTTGATCCAAAACTAATTAGAAGACTGAAAAGAAAGTTCTACAAATACAAGGGTGAGGAGGGGCTGATAAATCACCAAGGCAATATTGACAGCATCAAATGTGACTATGAATATGGCAATATAGCCCTGAATCACAAAGTAAAACAGATTCTCCATATAGTAGGCAGAAGGAAAACTTGTATTCCAACAAAAGAAAGCCAAATTCATCATAGTAACCAAGAAGTTAATACACATTAGCACTGTGTGGGATAAAACCATTCCCAAGTTTTCTTCTCCTTGCCTCTGCCAGGGCCTCCACATCAGCAAAGCTTAACATGACTAGCTGTATCTGTCTGCCTGCATCCTCTCTCCTCTGCCCAATTGCTCTCCCCAACTTCCTCCCAGATCTTCTCCACCCTTTCTGGTCCACCACATGCAACTTAGTCTTCCATGTGATTTAAACAGGTCACATGGATCTATTAGCCAATTGGATAGATCTTTCCATTTCAATTATCATTACATTTCACCCCAAGATCTTTTGTATTCATTATGTGGGTCAGTGGGGCAACTTGGTATCAATAGAGTTGTAAGAGAGATAACAGAAAATAAGCATATAAAACCATATCTTGAGCAACTGGTGTCAACAGAAATTTACAACAATATAATAGCGATCACACAAAATAAGCACATAAAATAATATCTTTGGGTGGAGCTTAAGCACACAAGCACCCTATCATCTTCTTCTATAGTTGCTTCTTATTGAAATTATATGTCGACCTATTCTTGTGCCAGGATGTCCCATTTGAGATGTGAATTCTTTAGCTGTCATCCAGAGCTTGGTCAATGCTAGGTCCAGGAGTGACACGTCACAGTCATGGAAAAGGGTTGACATTTGACTTAAGCAATCAAGTATTTGTAGGTAGAGGGTACTAAATCTGGAGGAAACAAATCTAACAGACAAGTTTATCAGGCAAGATACTAAAAAGAAACAAGGAGATAATAACCAGAAGCAGCGCAGGTAAGTCAGCCGTGCTTTTGGAATGCATGAACCCACTCTGATAGCCTCATTCACAGTAGAATATATGAGTTAAGGGTACAATTTGGTAATCATCTTCTCCTGAATACACAACAGTTATGGTATTATCTTTCCTGTTTGCTGTAATATCTGCAGCCTTTGGAACATCGTTTGGCTTCCATGTTACCTCAATTTTATTCTACCAGTTGAACACAACATTTCAGTTCCTCTACTAGTTAGTTTGGAAGGAAGTTCAGTTCTCCCAAAGATTAGTGTTTCAAAAATAATAATCATCACTCAAACTACTGTATCATTTTTACAAAACTCTATGAGTTCTTCATCTAAATTTGGAATGTCACAATAATTTCTCCTTGATAAGTAGAATCTGTCACTCCAGCCAATACATGTATTCCTCAAGCTGCTAATCTATGTTTAGGTAAAACCTGACCAAAACAATTTTTAAGGATTCTCATACGTATTCCAGTAGGTAATTAGTAGATACTTTCCTTAGTTCTTTTCTTTCCAAACTAAAGTCCCTAAACATTGTAAATCATATCATGCTGAGTCAGGTATCCCTGGATTCTGTACTTGGACATCTGACCTCACAGTCCAATACTCATCATTTGGGATCTTATGTGCTTGTTGTTTTCTGATTTCCAGATTTGGAGTCATCATTCTGGTTAGAGGTATACTTCCTCCCAATGCTGATAATTAAAATGACTTAAATCAGTGAGTAAATTCTCTTTCCAATGTTGATAAGAATTAGAACTTAACTTCCTTAACTGTTTGTAAAAAATCAATTTATTCTTTAGATTAACCCAGATGCTTGTGAATAATATGGAATGCAATATATCCATTCTAAATTGATTAATACATATCTCTTCATTTCATTGCCTTTGAAATGTGATCCATTGTCACTTTGAATCTGCATTGGGGTTCCATAATACAGACTTATGACATTTGGAGTTTAAAAGTGTTTTAATGTGCTGCATTCTAATAGGGACAAGTCACTAGTAAACCTGAATAGGGGTCAACACAAATAAAATTGCATCCTTTATCTTGGAGTAGGGGTCCAATATAATCTATTTGCCAAGCTTATGCTAGTAATTTTTCCTTGCTCTCTCTGCATTTACCACCCGAGAAACAGTTTGTGACTTTTCCATATATATATAATATTCCTCTGCTGCTTGCTTTAACAACCCTTTTCTTGTGTCCACTAGTGTGTGACTTGGACTGATAAATTTCTGTCCATTTGATGAACCCATTTTGCTGATTACAAATTGGTGTCAGAATAGTGACAATGTGTTGAGCAGTAATGTTTGGTAGTTGATCAACATGTGCACTGTACACATGTTCTGGTGTGGTAAGGGTCTTTTGAGTATCTGCATGAAGAAACTGACAAATTAGAAACTACAAACGTCCCACATACCTTTCCATAATTCTTTGCTCCATACTCATTTACCATGAATTGCCCAATTTTGGTATTTCCACATGGTCATCGATATAGCTAACCCTATAGCTACCATCCATGAATCAGTGAATATATGACTTTGTCCTCTTTTTTCTGTTTTGATAACTTGATGTACTGTTGAGGATACTGAATACTTCCACCTACCCCAATACTTTCCAAAGGCCTCCTAATACATGAGCTATAGGCTACCACTTTCAATGTCTTCTACGGCCTAAATATTGTGTTGTCTCACCAGTAAACCATGCATGACTCTTTCGTTCTTCAGTTAATCCAAGATAACCCTCATTCCATTTTACTAAGGACTGTAGCAACTTTTGCTTTGGTTAAACAGGTGTATAATTTTCCTCAGTATCTATATTGGCTACAAATTCATGTAAAATTGAAACTGCTTTTTCCTGTTATAGATCTATTTTGAATATGACATTTCCATTTAGTTCTGATAGCCTCTTGTACATGTCCAATTCTTGTTACTCATCATATCTGCAATTCCAAGCCTTAATATTACCACATGGCTTCATGTCAGTTGTTCAGTCTCTACAAAGGCCCAATATGAAGCTAAGAACTCCTTTTCAAAAGGGTTGTATTAAATTATAAATGAAGGGTGTTTCCTAGACCAAAATCCTAAGTTTACATTTCAGGTTTGTTATTTTTGCCATTAACTCCAGGTTGCATATTCATCCTGCATAGTTGTAATACTACTAGGCCACTTTGCATAGGCCATAAATCTAGGGATAATTTGCTTCTTCAAAAGCATTACTCTGCTCAGGTTCCCAATCAAATTCATGTTTTTCCTAGTTATTTTGTATACAGGTTTCAAAATTTGCCATAGATGTGGCATGTGTTAACATCAATATCCAAATAATCCCATGAAACTTTGTGCCTCTTTCTTATTGATGTGGATAGGAAAATCCTGAATCTTTTGTTGGTCTTGCAAGAGAATCTCTCACAGCCACTTATTCCATTGTATTCTATTGTATACCCCAAAATTATATGGTTTGATCTGACCCTTGCAGGGCCATTTAACAATGCAATTAACATTTGCATGTTTAATTTCCCACCCTTTGCTTTTCAATGCTCAATTGAAAGCATTAAACTCTTTTGCATTTCTTTCACATTTTTCCCTGTATCATAATATCTATGTAGTGGGTTAACTGTGCCCTAGGTAGCTTTATATCATCCAAGTATTCAGCTACAATACAATGACAAATACTGGAGTTATGCAGATATACTTGTGGAAAGAGTGTAAAAGTATATTGTCATCCCTTCCAAGTGAAAGCAAATTAGTTTCATTGTTTTTAATCTATTCGGATAGTAAAGTAATGTTAACTCAATAATTGTGTACCAAGTCCCATCATATTTCTGGATCTTTTCTATTAAAATAATGTTATCTGAAACAGCAGCATAAAAGGGAGGAATCCCCTTATTAATTGTCTGTATTCCACTGTCATCCTCCATGTTCCATCCAACTTTTATATGGATCAAATAGGATCGATCCATCGAGTGATAGTTGAGAGTAACTCTCCTGCCTCAATATACTGCTTTATAGTGTTGGTAATTTCATCTTCCCCACCTTGAACATAATACTGCTTTAAAATAATTATTTCAGAAAGTTCAGCTAAAGTAATTGGGTCCATTTTTATTTTACTCCCTAAAACTGTATTAATTCTTATCTTTCTTAATGCAAATTGGTATCTCCCCTCAGGTAAATTTAAAGTCATACCTCTCAATATACCTATTCCAATCATATATTCAGGAATAGGCCTAATTACCATGCAATATGCTTTCTTAGGTAATTGTCTAATTTTCATAGTTATTTTGACTTGCCTGGCTGATATTTCAGCCCCTCCCAGTTCTGTGATAGTGATAGGAGTTCCATATTTAAACTTGTCAGGGATTCCACATATAAGACAAACCTATGTCTCAGTATCTGTTAATGACCTTATTATTGTATTTGATTTATTTTTCCAATATATGGCAAAATTGATATGGAGTTTGTAATCCCGTTTGTGCATTTCTTTAAACTGAGCTAAGGATTGAACATTTTCCTATTCTCCCTCAAGGTGTTACAAACTTGGATACAAGGGTTTGAGAGTATCTGTAGGGGTAGTTCTTGCTTCTCTATTCTATCTAGTATCAAGTCCTTTTTCTTGCTACATTGTGTACAGTTTATTAGTTAGAATACCTTCTATGCTTCTAACATATACCTCTGCTCTCCATAGAGCAGTAAACAATTCTTTCTTTGTCATTCTATTCTGATTTTGTATCCACTGGCTATCTACTCTGCTCTTGAGGAAATGCACCTTTTGCCCATTCCCCTAAGTTACCTTACTATGAAATCTTGTCTATGATACCCCTGACAGACAGCCCACTATTTCCCTAATTAACAGAAGGAACCAACCTTATTATTATATTGCTGCGGGGAGCTGCTAAGGGGGTGTCATAGCATGCATCTGGGTTTCTGAGCATTATATCAGTCTTCATTACCATCTCCTCTAACTTTCCTATACAGTCCCTAAGGGAAGGCCAGGGTCTACTTCCACTAGCCACCGAGAGTCAGTGGGATACTGCTTACTGCATTCCTCTTCAGCCAAAGCTCACAGATTAGTAGTATTGAGTGGAATAGATTCAGTGAAGACTTTTCAGGTTGTGAATTCTTCTCTCAGGAAGTAAAGGAGACCAAGAGGCTCATGATACAATGCCTTCAGGGTGGAGTAATTCCCATATAAGGGCATAGACTATGTAGTGCATTAGGATCTCAATGATTGGATAAAACTTGCTAACTTTTCAATGTCTTCATTTGCATGTGTCTCATTTCCATGTACTATCAATGCTTCATTTGCATAGGCTGATGTGTATTTTCACCTGGTTTTTAATGGACAAGGGGGAGGCAAATTTAGACTAGATTTCAAAGGGATTGCCTAGATATCTGCCCAGAATATAAGACTATATTTCTAAGCCAATGACAATGATGGCCATTGGCGAGAGGGGACTTTTGTGATAGGGTCTATATATATCACTGCTTTGCCTTTGTCTTCGGCTTTCCCTGCTCCAGACTACCTGGTGAAGGGATTGCCCCACTTTTTGAATAAAGGAACTTTCTGTTACCACTTTGAGATCCCTTTGAGTAGTCAATTAGAGTAGGGGATTTTTCCATCCCATGCAGTATTGTTACCTCTTTACATATTGCAATCTCCAAAAACTTATGTTATGAAAGGATTCTGACTAACACCTATAAATTTCAAGCAATCCACACCATCTATTGATTTACAATTCTCCCATCCTTTGGTTGAACTGACTTAAAATATCTGTAACTTCCTGCAGAGTAAAATCCTCAATTACCTCCCTGAACACTGTGTTGCCCCCACCCCAGTTCTTCTGTTTCTGCCTTAGTATTGGGCATGACTCTGCCTGAGAATCTTCTCCTTTGAATGTTGTTTCATTTTCTAAGTCTGATTTTGTTACATTTTCCTCCCACACACTCTCTTGGTAACTATTGCTGTGGCAACCAGACTGAGTTTGTACAAATATCATATGGATAGTTCTTTTTCCAGCCTTTTGCTTTTTATGACATGAAGGAACAATCTTTTCTTCCATCTATGACCCCCAGCTTGCTCTTTCAAAGGAGATCCCAAACACTGTTATAATACAAACACTCATACAAAGTACGTAACTTGTTTTTCCATTTGAGTATTTTCCTTCAGCAGCAATTCTCTGCTTTTACCCAAAATATGGTAACCTGTTAGTAAAATCCAGCCTCTCCTGCACAGCCTTGCCAGCTCTTTCCCTGGTTTTACTGGTTTCCCTTGCAAGCATCTTTCCAAATTTCTATATTCCCCCTCTTGTACTCTTGGTTCCTGGTTTTGACAAGGTCCAGTGCTTTAAGCCACTTCCCTTTTTGGGGAGGAATAAGGTAAATCCTCCCATCCTAGAAGGTGAGCTTCTGCCTCTAAAGCTTTTCTGCTCCCAAATAGAGGTTTTATACCCTGTGATCCTGTTCATGACTAGAAATTTATCGCCAAGGCAATACTCACAGCACCAAGGGCAAATAGGAATATGCTGGTATAGTTCTGAATCCAAAATAAAGCAGGCTCTCCATACAGAAGGCAGAGGAAAAGCATTTATTCAGACCCCAGAAAGTCAAATCCATCAAAGTGACAAAGTTGTCTACACATTAGCACTGAAGGGGACAAAGCCAACCCCAAGCCTTCCTACCCCAACTCCCTGCCACCTCCACCCCTCCAGGCCCTTCCAACAAGCAAACATTCACAAGACTAGCTATGACTACTTGCCTCTTTCCTCTCTTCTCCACCCCAACTGCTCTCGCCATTTCCTCCTAGTTCTGTTCCACGCTCCCTGTTCCATCTGTTCAGTAAACTGCTCCCATCACAAGTGCCTTAGGCTTCTATGTGATTTAATCAGGTCACATGGGTCTATCAGTGAACAGGAAAGCTCTTCTCTTTTAAATTGCCATTGCAGCTGGTCAAAAATGAGATGAAACAGAAGTAACACTAGCCATGGGCCCTGGAAGTGGCAGCAATATTACAAAAATTTGTACAACTGATCATTTCAATAATGAAAAATAACAAAATTCTTCTGATTATAAAAATAAATGCAGAAAAGCATTTGACAAAATACAGCATGCATTCCCAATCATTACACTCGCACACACACATACACTCACAGATTTTGGCGTGGTATTATTTAGGCCCTCAGTTGATTCTGTTCATCACTCCAATATAAATTTGATAATTTTATACGTTGCAAATGAACCAGGCATAGGACAGAAAAAAGACATGCAAGATAAATAAAGTATGACATATAAAATATAATGTAAAAGAATAGCACTTTTGGTAATCTCAGGCTACTTGATCACAAGATTAAAATATTTAACAAAATACACACTGAACAAGCAAGACTTTACAGAGCAATCCTACAGTCTGATAATATATATTTACAACTTCACATAAGGTATGTAATTGAAATCAGTTTATCTACTAAGGGAGTTAATAAAATGGCTAAGATCCAGGAATGTAACCAAATGGTCTTTAATGCATAAAAGTCACTAAAACTTAACCAAGAATATAAGAAGAAAGAAATGCTGGGGAAAAAATGATGAGCAAAGTCAATATGTTCAGAGAAAATTATAAGGCTCAAAATATTGCTATAAGAGCAGGTGATCACTCTCAAGAAACACGGAAAACACATTGTTGAGGACTTCATCAAACATGAAGTGGGAACAATTAAATAACAAAAGTAATAATAGTTTATTTTTCTAAATAATTCCAAGTTCTAGAAGAAAATAATTCTATTTTAGTAATAGCACATAGTAGGTAGTAAAATCACATTACATCCATTTTGTAGAAGAGGAAACTAAAGTCTGTGAGATATTTTGTACATATTATTATCTCCAGATTTATACATGAGGAGACTTGTTACCAGAGATCTTAAAAGACTTTTTTGTCATCGTTTAATTAGTCAATGTGAGTTGGAACTTCATTTTTGCATCCAATGTTCTTTCTAATAAATAACACCTTCAAGGCAATTTGACATTCATGTGACACAAAAGAATTTTATAGTTAAAAATTAACTCATTAATATCAGTAAATATTGCAGTAAATGGGTAATTAAGTCAAATTTGTCTTCTTCAGAAAATGCATCCCTTTATTTCGCATATATAAAAATTGGTCTTTGGTGTTGGACTTAGGGGAAATACCATGTCATCACAAATTTCAGTGATACATTTTCAAAAATATTTATGAAGTTTAATTCTGTAGTTTTCACTTAAGTTATTTTCTTGGTTTGTGTGGAAATAATTTTATTTTAAATAATAGTAAACATTTTTGAAATACTGATTACCATCAGAAAAAGCCTTTCTCACTTCATGTCTGTATAATAACTTGTGAACCAAAAGAACCATCTTGGTTGTGTTTGTATCTTTGTCATATAAAACAGGAATTAAATATTGCCATTTTAAACCATGAAAATATGACTACAGTAGTTTCTGCTAATGGACCATGAAACTATTTTCTTCTGCTTAATACTGGTGCCATTTTAGTGTTTTATCTCTTTTTTCTAAAATAGGCTAATCTTTCACATAAAAAAGGGTCAAAATGCTGTCTCTGGAGTGTCCCGAAGGAACATTTTTTCAGAAGACTATGTCGAATGTAGTTCTGAAACACTAACATTTTCAACAATAATATTTCAAACTAAATCATTTGAACCAGACAGGCAGAGTGTGAAAAACACGAATTAAGCCCAGTTTAACTTTCATAAAAATTGATAAAATCTCACGTACATTGTCATATACAAAGATTCTTTTCAATGGAAGAATTAAACACCTGTCTCATAAAGGAAAGATCTAATCATGTATCAGTATGTGAAAATATATGTGTTTGAAATGGATTCTTAAGCAAGAGATAGAATTTGTGTTCTAAGATTCAACATACACTCAGTACTGTGGGATCATTATTCCTTCTGGCAGTCTATGAATAGCCTCATTGAACCCTGCTATATGATTTCCCATTTACTGACAGAGAAAAGCAGTTCATATGTAAAGATTTATTCCTAGAAATACAATCATAGCATCAGTAATTTTCATAGATTTTTCCTTCACCTCAGTGCTATTGTTGCCAACAGAATCATCTGAATATAGAGATCTAATATTCATCAGGATGACTGGAGATGACCAGGATGCACTAGGAGACCTTGCCCCTTTATGCCAAGATCTATGAAAGTACTCACTTAGGATGAGTTACAGTTCATTCTTTGAATAGGACTCTTTAAGAAGTAGCCAGGACATGGCCCCTTTAATGAGGCAAAGAAAAGAAAGACTGAGAGGGAAACAGCAACTGTTACTATTGATAATCACTCTTTAGCAAGGAGGGTCCATAAGAGAGCCTTTAGGCAGGCGTCAGGGGCCCCATGGTGTCTAAGCTACTGGTGCAGTAGGTTTAAGGTTCAGGTGGCGGTTCAGATTCAAATTGAGGTTCAGGGAAGGGAAAGAAATGGAAGAGAAAGGGTGGGGAAGAAAATGAAAACTAGCCAGTAAAACCCAAGTCAACTGGGCATCTCATAGCCATACAAATTTACCTTCCTTTGGAGAGAAGAAAAAAGGGGAGGGGTAGACAGATGGGAGTGGAGGAGCTAAGTCTACTCACAGGGCTGTGTTCATTTTTCATTGCCAAAGAAGACCATGCCATCAGAAAAATGATGACATGACTTGCACTTGACTGTCTTTTGAGTGAGGGAGGGCTATGCATGTTACCAAACTCACTTCTCTTCCAGAGCCATCTGAATCCAGTGACCTGACATTCACTAGGATCACTAGGTTGAATGGAGATTAACTTGAGGCTGGTGGCCTTGCGCAGTCAAAGAAAAGTTAAGTACAAGTCGTGCCATCATTTCTCTGAATGGCATGGTCTTCTTTGGCAATGAAGGATGAACACAATTGTTGCCAACAAAGAGTGAGAGAGGTTTTTGAAACAGCATTTTCAAAGTAGAATGAAATAGGTGTGAATCAATTGGAGAATGATGAAAACATAGTAACTGAATGATGAAATGGATTTTTGTATCTCCATAACAAATGAGAAGTTTTGTGAACTCATGGAGAGTAAAAGTAACAGAACCAGAAAACAAATATAATGATAGCAATAGTAATGAGGGGGAATAACTTTCCAAAACCACAGAATTCTAACCAGAGCAGTGATTATTCATAATTTCCAAAACTGAGGATGGAACATACCTTCTACTGCTTAATTGAGAAGTGAGAACTTAGAACTTCTGAACCAAACAGGCATCTTCAGACATAGCTATTTTTTTCATTTGTTTGGTTTGGTTATACGTGTCCATTATGAGGGACACTTTCTGTTTATGAAGAGGTGTAACACCAACAAGATACTTACAGTTCCATGGATGATTGTTGTCTTTCATCCTTGAAGAAGACCAAAATGACATCATTTTCATAAAGTGAAATTTTAGCGTGTCCAACTGTGGCTGATCCGACCAAAATGAGCTCAGAATGCTATCGCACAGATTGGGCACAGATAGTCTGTGTGAATATTTGGGGTGGATTCCTCAAATTTGCACATTCTATGTTTACTTTGTGATGTCTCAATTCTGATTTGGTCATAGACTACAGCACCTTTTCTGATGTGGGCACACCATATTGAGACCTCCTGTTCCAGAGTCTCCCATATTTCACAGTGAAATCCGAAGTTCTTGAGAGAGACCTTGTGAGAGTCCTTGTGTCACTTCTTCTGATCACTGTGTGAGTTCTTCATAAAATAGTCTCTTTGGCAAGGGTACACTTGATACTTGAACAATGTGACCAGCCCATAGGAGATGCTCTCTCTCAAGCTTAGTTTGAATGCTTGGCAGTTGAGCGAAAGCAAGGACTTCAGTGTCTGATACCTTATCTTGCCAGGTGATCCTCAGAATCTTCCTAAGACAGTTCAAATGGAAATGATTCAGTTTCCTGGCATGGTGCTCATTGACTGTCCATGGCACACAATAATGATGTCAGCTCAATAGCTCTGTAGACTTTCAGTTTGATATTCAGTCTAATACCTCTTCTCCCCAAACTTTTCTTCAGAGCCTCCCAAACACTGAGCTAACTCTGGAAATGGATGCATCAACCTCATTGTCAATGTGTACATCCCTGGAAAGTACACTATCAAGGTAAGTGAACTTATCCACAACATTCTCTCAACATAACTTGAGCGTAACTCAGTTCTCACTCACAGGTTCTATGACAGGCATGAATATGTTGGGGGCAATTCTTAATCATGAAACACAACAGACTCTCCACAGAAAGGCAGAACCAAAACATTTATTCAAACACCAGAAAGCCAATTCTCAACACCAGAAAGGCAAATCCATCACAGGAACAAAGAAATCCATAAACAATAAAAATTCAGGGGGGGCTACCATTCCCAGGCATTCCATCTTTTAGGTTTCCCACAGACCAGTTCCCTTAAAGAAAATTGCAAGCTATCTCTCTCACTGATGCTAGTGGCTGCCTTTCCCAGCTCTGATTTCTCTCTGATTTAAGTTCCTTTCAGCTCCGTTCTAGCTCCATGTCTTCCTATTCTACCCTTCCTACTCCATCCTTCCTATTCTATGTGACTTGACTCATGTAACTCAGGCTTCCAGGTCACTTAAGTTGATCACAAGGGCATATTAATGGATGAGAAAGATCTTCCCAGTAAGAAGCAAAATTACAATAACAATAAGCAAAAATGAATTATTAATACAAGAGACAAGTATAATAATGTGGGCATATAAGTAGTAATAAGACATTAATAAAAGGGAAAACATTTTTTTAATTTAAATTAGTGTAAGCATAAATGGTTCAAAATGCAAGGTAGTTATATTCAAAGACATTGGGTAGAGTTAAATAAAGTTAACAAATATGGGGGATGAGAGCAATCTAAATCTTGGTTAGGCAAAGCATCCAATTCAAGGACATCAACTGATCAAAGAGGAACAGGTACATACTACCTACAGAGACACAGATGTTTCTGTGTCTTGCCAATGAGTTTGCGGCAAAGACAAAGAAATTGAGAAATAAAGCTAAAAGCTTAGTGAAAAAAGAGCAAAGGAACCCAAGGAGTAGTTCTTGACACCAAGAGAGGAAGAAATAAGTTCGAAGACACTGAGATATAAGAAAAGGGTCTGAATAACTGATAACAACAAGAAGAATGGAGTTTGATGCAGGCATAATTATTATCAAAGTAAACAGCTATGAAATTCTAATTAGAAGTCAATATGCATATATGGTGGGCTCCTCGGGGAGAGGCAATGGACAAGACTTCTTATTCAATTAAAAGAAGAATGAATTTCTTGCTTATAAAATTAAAATATGTTAAATATATTGAACATATAAATATCTTAAATATAATGTTCCAGAATGTACTATTTTAGTTTCTAGGATGAAAAACTATATTAAAGCCATACATACTTAGTCCATGGATTGATTTCTTATAATAGTATTTTTCTCTAGAAATTATTTTCCTTTTTAAAACATATTTATTTTTCATTTGCAACATTCACTTCAATAAGTATTTAAGTTCTAAATTTTCTCCTCCTTCCTCCCCATTGTCCTCCCTGAGATGGCATGCAATCTAATATAGGCTTTACATATACCTTCATATTAAACATATTTTCATATTACTCTTGTCATAAAGAAGAATTAGAAGCAATGGGGATAATTAGAAAAAAACCTAACCTTTTAATTAGATTAATTTTTGCTTTTTCTGAGATCAGGACTGCTACCTCTGCTTTGTTTTGCTTCTTTATTTCAGCTGAAGAATAATATATACTACCTCAACCTTTTACCTTTACTCTGTGTGTATCCCTTGGCTTCATACATGTTTCTTGTAAATAACATATTGTGGGATTCTATTTCTTAATTCATTCTGCCATTTTCTTCCATCTGATTACATCACAATTGCATTCACAGTTTTGATTACTGTGTCTGTTTCCATCCTATCCCCTAACTTATGCTTTTCTCTCTTCTTTTCCCTTTTCCTCCTCACTAGAGTTTTGCTTTTGACCACTGCCTCCCTCATTCTGCCCTCCCTTCAATCACCCCACCCTGTTTTTTCCCTTTCCCCTCACTACTTCCTCTCATCTATCCATCCCCTCCCTTTTCTTTCCCCTTTCACATGTTATTCCTTTTTTGAGTGAAATCTGTTGACAGTAAGGTTCAAGCAATGCACATCTCCCTCCCTTATTTCCCTCTACTATAATAGATCTCTGTGCATATGATGTAATTTACTATTTTCCATTCAATGTTGTCTTCTTCTGTATTTCTGTTTTGATATTCCCTGTCCCCATAGAAAGAATCTATAGTCATTGTCCATTTCTGCTTTTTTGCTCATGGTGTTTACCTATTTCCTGGCTTTTAAAGTTACTCTGTCCTGCTGGAGCACTGGGGGCAGTGACTCAAGCGTCTTTTCTTGGGGACCTGGGATTTGGTCATCACCTTTGTGTGGTGTGACTTCAGGTGCTGGTAGATGGAAGCTTACCTCCCACTGAGCCAGGGTTTATCTTTGTCCATATTTCATTTTCGAATAAGACCATTACATCAGAGAAATTATGACATTACTTGCACTTGATTTTGGTTTGAATAAAGGAGGGCTGTGCAAAATCACCAGCCTCACTTTCCCCTCTTGATCCATCTGGATCCAGTGCCAGATATTCACCACAATGACTGGAGAAGGGCCACGACAAAATGGGAGAACTTGGCCTTCATTCAGGTACTCATGGAGAGTGAGGAAAAGTTCATTCAATGAACAGAACATTTTAAGAAGTAGTCAGGGACTTATCTTAGTCTAAGTTTGACTACATTGCTCTAGGTGTCCCAACTCTGAGAGATTCTTTCTAACCTGAGATCTCAGTGGGGGGCCAAGAAAAGATGGCAGAATAGAAGGATGGACCTGTATAAGCTCTCCCCAATAGGCCATAAAATAACTGTAAAAACTGAATGCAAACAAAGTATAGAGCAACACAAACCACAAAATGACAGAGTGAAAGAGATTTCCAGGCCAAGACAGCCTGGAAGGCTGACAAGAAACATCAATCACCCATACTCAGAACAGAGTGCTGCCCTTGGAGCCCAGCCCAGGCTTGCTCCCGTGGCACCATCATGGACAGGACTGGAGCAGGCCTCAGGTAGTGGAATCCTTGAGAGCAACAGCAATTCCCAGATACTTCCAACCACAAATGCCAAAGGCAGTTTCAAAGGTCAGTGAAAGATCTCTTTCAACTACAGTGGTCATGTCCATTTTGGAGCCCTCCACCTAAAGGAGCTGTGGGAATTGAGTCACTGATATGGATCTCATCCCTACGTGGCAACCAAGGGGTGAGAAGGAGTGCTGGCATGGTAGATCTGGAGGTAGTTGTGGAGAGGGAAATCTACTGGAAGATCCTGAGCAGAAAAATTTTTGTTGCTTCCAGACTAGTGTGTGGGTCAGGAGGGAAGTAAATTCCTCTCCTTTGATTGTGCCACCTTGGAGGAACTGAGAACTTACAGGTCCCCAGAGTATACCCTCCTCTTGACCAAGGACTCAAGCATCAAGTAACTGGCAGGGAAAATGCCCAAAACAGGGACAAAATAAGACCATAGATGGTTACTTTCTTGGGGAACAGGTATATTCTAACATCTTTCCTGATGTGGAAGAACAATACCAATAGAAGAAGACATAAAAGTCAAGGTTTCTGCACCCTAAACCTCCAAAATAAATATGCCATGAAAGAAAAAAAAAAGAATTTGAAAATCAAGTATGAGAGGTGGAGGAAAATTTGGGAAGAAAAATGAGAGCGATGCAAGTAAATCATGAAAAGCAAGTCAAGAGCTTGCTGAAGAAGACAAAAAAAATTCTGAAGAAAATAATTCCCTTAAAAATAGACTAACTCAAATGCACAAAGAGGTCCAAAAAGTTAATGAGAACAAGAATCTTTTAAAAAGAAGAATTAGCCAAATGGAAAAGGGGGTTTAAATGCTCACTTAAGAAAACAGTTTTTTTTTTAGTTACAGGGGAACAGATGGAAGCTAATGACTACAAGAAACCAAGAAATTACAAAACAAAACCAAAACAAGGAAAAAAATTGAAGATAATGTGAAATATCTCATTGGAAAAACAACTGACTTGGAAAACAGGTCCAGCAGAGACAATTTAAAAATTATGGGACTACCTGAAAACGGTGATCAAAAAAAGAGCCCAGAACTCATTTTTCATGAAATTATCAAGGAAAATTGGCTGGATATTCTGGAACCAGAAGGTAACATATATGTCAAAAGAATCCACTGATCACCTCCTGAAAGGGATCTGAAAAGAAATATTGCAGTTAGTATTGTCATGATTATTGTCGTCAAATTCCAGAGTTCCCAGGTCATGGAGAAAATATTGCAATCAGCTAGAAAGAAACAATTTGAATATTGTGGAAATACAATCAGGATATCAAAAGATCTAGCAGTTTCTACATTAAGGTACTGAAGGGCTTGAAATATGGTAATTCAGAAGTCAAAGGAATTAAGATTAAAACCAGGAATCACCTGCCAGGCAAAACGGGGTATAATATTTCAGGGTAAAACGTGGTAATTCAATCAAATAGAGGACTTTCAAGCTTTCTTAATGAAAAGACCAGAGATGAATAGAAAATTTGACTTTCCAACAGAAGAGTCATGAGAAGCATGTAAAGGTAAACATGAAAGAAAAATCCTAAGGGACTTACTAAAGTTGAACTGTTTACATTCCTACATGGAGATATAAATTTGTAACTCTTCAGACATTTCTCAGTATTTGGGTAATTGGAGGTATTATTACACACATATTTATAGACAGAGGGCACAGGGTGAGTTGAATAAAAAGGGGTAATATCTAAAAAATCAAAATAATGGAATGAGAGAGGCATATATTGGTAGGAGAAAGAGAGAATTGGAATGAGGCAAAATATATCTCATAAAAGAGGCAAGAAAATGGAGAGGTAAAAGGGTGAGTGGCAGGTAGGTTGTGCAGTGGATAGAGCACCAAAGCAGGAGTCGAGTACCTGAGTTCAAATCTCGCCTCAGACACTTGACCCTCACTAGCTGTATGACCTTGAGAAAGTCACTTAACCTCAATTACCTCATCCTGGGTCATCTCTAGTCAACCTGATGAATATCTGGTCACTGGATTCAGATGGCTCTGGAGAAAAAGTGAGGCTGGTGACCAGCACCACTCTCCCTCACTCAAAATAAAGTTAAGTGAAAGTCATGTCATCATTTCTCTGATGGCATGGTTTTCTTCAGCAACGAAGGATGAACACACAGCACACAAAGGGGTCAGTGAAGGAAAAAGTGAAACTTACTCTCATCACATTTGACTTAAAGAGGGAATAACATGCATACTCAATTTAATATGAAGTTCTATCTTGCACTACAGGAACGTAGGGAAGAAGAGGATAAGTGGAGTTGAGGACGATAAAAGGGAGGGAAATGGGAGAAGGGAGCAATTAAAAATAAACACTTTTGGGGAGCAACCAGGTCAAAAGAGATAACAGAACAAATGGGGGTCTGGATAGGTTGGAGGGAAATGGAGTTAATCTTACACCACATGAATATTATGGAAGTATTTTGCAAAGCTACACATATATATCCTATATTGAATTGCTTGCCTTCTCAGTGGGGATGGGTGGGGAGGGAGAAAGGGAAAGAAATTGGAACTCAAGGTTTTGGGAATGAATGTTGAAAATTGTTTATGTATGTAACTGTGAAATAAGAAATACAGGTAATAGGATATAGAAATATATCTTGCCCTACAAGAAAGAGAGAAGATAGGGATAAAGGAAAGGAGGGGTATGATAGAAGGGAGGGGAGATTAGGGGAAAAGGTAATCAGAATGCATGGTGTTTTGGGATGTGTGGAAGGGAGAGATGGGGGGAAAATTTGGAACTCAAAATTTTTTGGAAAATGAGTGTTGAAATCTAAAAGTAAATAAATAAATATTAAAAAAATAGTCAGGGAATGGCCACTTTAATGAACAAAAGAAAAGAACAAGTAAGTCAAGTTGGGAAGAGGAAGGAAAGAAAGAAAATAAGAAAAGACAAAAAGAAAGAAATATCTGGTCACTAGATCCAGATGGTTCAGGAGGGAAAAGTGAGGCTGCACAGCCCTCCCTCACTCAAAACAATCATGTCATCATTTCACTGATGGCATGGTCTTCTTCAAAAACGAAGGATGAATGCTGAACTGAGGGCAGTACCACTGAAGCTCTTGGGATTAGTAGGGAAAGGGGATCTTGTCCCTGAAGAAAACCTACTCACCAGAGCTACTCTGAAGCACCAGAATATTTGCCTACTGCAGTCTACTTGCTTCCCCTCCCTGTGGAAACACACTTGTGGAGTCCTGTTATTGGCACTTGCCTGTTCCACCATCCTGGGGCTCAGAATCTCACATTGCTTTGCCCTGATGGGGCTTGCCATTGGCTTGCTGAAACAGCCCTTGTCCTCTTAATTCTACCCTGCCACCAGAGTGAGAAGGACCTTTCCCTTTAAGCCCCCAAATTTCCCAGTTTAAAATACTGTTGCACTCCTTCATTCTGCTGGCTCACCTGTTCCAAGGTTTTTATTTAGGCAATATTTTCTGGGTTTTTAGAGGTCAATAAGGGAAAATGAGAGTGACATACTTCTTACTCTACCATTCTGGCTCTCAGAAATACGTTTGTAGCTTTATTGTTTTGAAATCAATGAATTTATTTATTTATTTTATTTTGAATAAAAATAATACAATGCACATACTTTAAGTGCTTAGTTATCTCTGCAAGTCATCTAATATTTTTCCATCCTGTTCATCTCTTTTCACTTACTGGGAATATGATGTATACTTTCATAGAAAGAAAGAGTTTTGAGAATTTTGGTTGGCCAGATTGGACTACGTAGAGATGGAAAGGAGGGGAAGAAGAATGGAATGAAGGAGAAAAGGAGGAAGGGGAGAAAAAAACAAAAGAGAGACAAAGACAGAGAGAAGAGAGTAAAAAGAGACAGATCAAGGGAGACAGAGACAGAGGATAGTAGTCTCTCCTTCACAGAGCTGTTGCAATGATCAAATGAAACATATAAAAAGTTTTGCAACTTAAAATGTATATATATATATACATACTATATATATATATATATATATATATATATATATATGCACACACACACGTGTATATTTTTATGTGTATGGCTGGGCATAAGTATTTAGTTATTTTATATGTATTGTATAGTATGACATAATATATATATTATGCCATAATAAGTAATAGATGTAATATTACATATGTACTGTATGACACTATACTATAGCATAACATTATACATATATCTCCTCATTCTTCTACCCATGAAATTCTCTGACTTTATGAAGTACAGAATAAGAATATTTTGGATAAATATTCTAGAAGACATCACATCCTTTTAGCAACATCAAAGAATGATTATGATGATAGTGATGATGGAATATTTTTTACCCCAAATATACTTTCTATAGAGTTACTTCATGGTCTTGCACTCCAAGCATTTCTACTCCAATGAAAACTAAGACTCTTCTGTTGACTCCACCCAGACCTATTAGCTCACTTAGAGATTGTTGTTATTGTTTTGAGAAGAAGGATCTCTGTTTTTAGTAGAGGCTATCCAGACCAACATACTACCTTCTCCTTACCACGTGCTTATAAACAATCCCTTCCTCCTAGTCTACATCCTTTTTTACGTTGCCTTCCTCAAATAGATCATAACCTTCCTGGCAGAACAGGGACTGTATTGCTTCCTTTTTTAAAATATAATTTAGAATTTAGTACAGTGCCCAACAAATTTAGGGTTGAATTAAGGTTTTATATAAGTAGCTGACTATTATCACAGATGGAATAATTAATTGGACTTCACATTAAAAATTAGTGGTTAAAATTGAGAATTAAGATATCTAGGTGGTGCAGTGAATATAACACTGGCCTGAGAGTCATTAGGATATGGGTTATATGATTGTTATATAATTTCTTCCATTCATTTTAATTCTTCCACACAGCATGACCATAGTGAAAATGTATTTGATAGGAATACGTGTGTAGAACCTTTATAGAATTGTATATCATCTTGGGGAGGGAAGGGGGAAGGAGAGAGGAGGGTGGGAAAAATCTAAGTTAAATGATAGTGATTGTAGTACACTGAAAATAAATAGAATCAATAAAAATTTTAAAAAAAATTCTTCTTGGGCTCCTCTGAGAATGCTCTTTGGGCTTGAGACCAGCTCATTTTTCCTTCTGAGGTTTCAGATTGGAGCACAATCTCAATGTTGACCTCTTTTATAGTCTTGTTTTGTGCTTTTTCCTCAGAAAGAATCTGTCATCTTTTTTTGTTTTGTTTTATTTTGTTTTGCTTCCTGCTCGTGATGACTCCCTTTTTTCCTGGCTTTTAACATGGATCTCTGCTTCTGGGGCACAGGTGGCTCTATCCCTCCATTCTTGTGCTGACAATTTGAGTCTTTATTTGTTGTGGCCTCTGGTTCTTTCAGCTTGAAGCTGAAATACTGCTGTTTACCTGGTGCAGAGTTGGCTGGTGTGCCAAGGCATAGGCCAGTGGAAGTCTTTCTGAGTTTCTTCGTAGTTACCATGAAGCTGGTCCTGCACCAGTGGTCTTCAACTACAGAAAGATCTCTCCTTGTCAACTTTCCTACCCTTTGAGGTAAGAGGCTGTTTACCCCTTTGGGGGATCCCACTATTCCTGGACTTTTCCTGGGGAAAAATTCTCTGGATTTTTCAAGGTCAAAAACGGTAGAGTAAGAGCACTTACAGATCACTCCATTGTCTTGACTCCCAGAATTTCAAGTAGGTGACTTACAAACATTTAATGTGGTGGGTGATTTTCTCAGGAGCAGTTGCTACTGTTACCGGGGATCCTGCACATCTCTTTCACTCATTTCCACTGGACTTCCCTCTTCGGCTGACATGCTTTGGAATCTGCACTGCGGCTTCTAATTAAGCCCACTCAGCACTCCACTATGGAACTTTCTAACTTTCTAACATAATTAATACTAAATACATAAAGTATTTTAAATTTTATGAAATGTTTTATATACATTTTCACATTTGTTCCTTACAATAGACCTGTCACTTGAGGATATTTCAAAAACAAAAAGCATTTTCAACTCTGCCTTCATGTTAGACTTAACATTGCTTCAGGAACTAATCCATCAAAAAATCATAAAGCATTCACGTAAATATTGACTATGTATCATACATTTTTGAGAGGCTTAGGATATAAATACAAAGAATAAAATGATCTTTACAGATTACAAGTTTACATTCCTGTGGAGAAGAAAGCAATCACATACATAAGGATATATAGAATTAAGATTAAGACACTATAAGTTTCATTTATTTATTTATTTACATTTTCTTCTGTTTTGTTTTATTTTTATGATTTTCCCATTCATTTTATTTTTTAATACATTTATTTATTTAACTTTTTACATTCATTTTCACAAGATTTTGGGTTTCAAAATTTTCTCCCCATTTGTCCCCTCCCCCACCCCAGTACACTGAACATTCTAATTACCCATATCACCAATATGCCCTCTCCTCTTTCATCCCTCCCTTCCCTTACCCCATCTCCTCTTTTATCCTGTAAGGCCAGATAACTTTCTATTCCCCATTACCTGTATTCCTTATTTCCTAGTAGCAAGAACAATACTCAACAGTTGTTCCTAAAACTTTGAATTCCAACTTCTCCCCATACCACGCTCCCCACCCATTCCCTTTGGGAAGGCAGGCAATTCAATATAGGCCATATCTGTGTAGTTTTGCGAGTGACTTCCATAATAATCATGTTGTGTAAGACTAACTATATTTCCTTCCATCCTCTCCTGCCCCTCATTGTTGCTATTCTCTCTTTTAATCATATCCTTCCCCAAGTGTTGATTTCAAATTGCTCCCTCCTCCCATTACCCTCCCTTCCATCATCCCCTCCTACCCTGCTTATCTCCTCCTCCCCCACTTTCCTGTATTGTAAGATAGGTTTTCATATCTAAATGAGTGTGCATTTTATTCCTTCCTTTAGTCGAATGTGATGAGAGTAAACTTCATGTTTTTTTCTCAGCTTTCCTCTTTTTCCCTCCACTAAGAATTCTTCTTCTTGCCTGTTCTATGAGAGATAATTTACCCCATTCCATTTCACCTTCTCTCCTTCCACTACATTTCTCTCTCACCGTTTATCTTTATTTCTTTTAAGATATGATCCCATCCTATTCAATTAACTCTGTGCTCTCTGTCTCTGTGTGTGCGTGCATGTGTGTATGTGTGTGTGTGCATGCACACCTGTACATGTGTGTGTGTGTACGTGTGTGTGTGTATATGTGTTTGTTTAATACCACCAACTACCCAGATACGGAAAAATTTCAGGAGTTACAAATATTGTCTTTCCGTATAGGAATGTAAACAGTTCACCTTTGGTAAGTCCCTTGTGACTTCTCCTTGCTGTTTACTTTTTCATGCTTCTTCTCATTCTTGTGTTTCAAAGTCAAATTTTCTTTTCAGCTCTGGTCTTTTCATCAAGAATGCTTGAAAGTCCTCTATTTCATTGAAAGACCATATTTTCCCCTGAAGTAT
>CM053771.1:433105269-433121855 GCA_028658325.1 Potorous gilbertii
ACAAATGGGGAGAAAATTTTGGAACCCAAAATCTTGTGAAAATGAATGTAAAAATTAAATAAATTTATTTAATAAAAAAAAGAAAAGAAGGACAGCTAGACAGCACAGTGGATAGAATTATGCCTGGAGTCATGAACTTATTTTCCTTTGTCTAAGTCTGGCTTCAGACACTTACTAGTTTTGTGACCCTGGATAAATCACATAAGCCTACTTCCCTCAATTTCCTCATCTGTAAAATGAATTGGAAGAGGAAATGACAACTCCAGTAACTCTGCCCAGAAAACCCCAAATGGGGTCATGTATATTCAGACACAGTTCAAAATGATTGAAAAATTACAATCACAATTAGAAGATAGATTCTGTTTCACATCTTGTGTCCCCAACACTTAATATAGTAGGTCTTTAATAAATACTTTTTACTCATCCATTCATCCTTCATTCACTCATTCACATATTTATATTATCTTATGTCATTATGGAGCATAGGGATTCTCCAGAAAGGGAAGAAAGCAGTTTATGTATATGATGAGAAAAGCAAAATGCTTGAGTGGCAGACTTCTGTGATAGATTGAAGGCTTTGTTCTTAACAGGTGGAGGCTCTGAGAGGATCCGGTGACTATATGACAACAGAAACAATGCTAGTTTTCATATGACCAGAGAAGTGATACTGAAAAATGTATGAGAAGCTGTCTCTTATTTGTTTCAAATGCATCAGTTTGGTTTGAAAATGAGCTACTTTTAATGTACATAATAAGAAAAATCTTCCCTTTTTATTCACTTATCTATCTCAACGTAAACATAAATATCACATAAAATGCATAAACCTATGTATATATTTGGATATAGATACATGTACGCATGTATATGTATTTCAATAATTTAAAGATCTTCAGTCTTTGGTTATTCAGAGGTCATTAGCATACATACTTCCTCTGTCAGTGTAAGTCAGAATGTCTCCATAGCACATTATGAAATTTTCTGAGTTGTTATACACAAAACAATTATCAACAGAGTTTTCTACCCATTTACATATCATATAGTCTTCCTGATTCTACCCCTGGCACTTCATTCACAGAACTACCTAGATATTTTCTGAATGTTATTCTTTTTTTACTCTTCAAAGACTATATTTCATGACTCACAGTATACAACCATTTTAGAAAAGCCATGTTAAATATGATAGGTCTTTACTTGAGGGAGATATTTGGGATAATAAAAAAAAAAACTTTGTGATTTCTCAAAGGCAATCCAATTATCTCTTCCCTTTTTTAATTCTATGTCCAACCCATTGCACATTAGCAATGCTTGTCTGAGATGTTTATGTGTTTATTGTCTACTATGTTAAATTGTACGATATGTTGTTATGTCAAGTAAGCTTATGTTATGTTATGTTACATTATATTACTCCATACTACATTATTTTCTGTTGTATCATATATATATATATAGACAAAAAGATAATCAATAAACTTGTATTCCAATTAACACATAATACATGAAATAATACTGAATAGTTTTATACTATATCATACAAAAACACGTAGCAATATAAAATAATTCAACTTATCTTAGCATAATATGCAATACATACCATGTTACCATTTGATTTATCATATCATTATTTCAGTAAATTATAATTTTATGAAGATGACCTTAAAATATTGAAGATAAAGGTAGTGGCTTATAAACTATAAAAAATCCTACTCTCAGACTTTTTGTAAAAACATGAAAATGCCCTGTATTGCGTAGCGGCCAGATTCTGAAATCTGAAAAGCATTTCTTTTTTTATTGTTAATTTAATTTAATTTTGTTATTATTTTTTTAATGTTCTACAATCATTTCCTTAAAATTAAGATTTTATCCCCCCACCCCTTCCCCCCACTACCCCCTTCCATCCCCACGACAGCATACAATTCTGTATAGGTTCTACATATACTTTCTTATTTAGCATATTTTCACTACAGTCATGCTATGCAGTCGAACTAAAATAAATGAAAGAAATCATATAACAAATCAAAACATAATACACTAACCCCCACACACACACAAACATGATCTGTTACATTCTGCGAATGACTTCCATATTTCTTTCTTTGAAGGCATTTTGCCTTGGAAAACCATCATTGGGATTTTTTTTTTCAGTAAGTTCTTGTGTTATTACGAAGTTTCAAGTCTACCAGAAAAAAACTCTCACACACTGTGGTCGTTGCTATGCACAAAGTTCTCCTGGTTCTGCTCCCTTTGCTCAGCATCAGATCATACAAGTCCTTCCAGGCCTCCCTGAAGTCTTCTTGTTCATCATTTCTTATGGCACAATAATACTCCATTACATTCATATACCATAATTTATTAAGTCATTCCCCAATTGATGGGCATCCCCTTGATTTCCAATTCTTGGCTAAAACAAAGAGAGCTACTATAAATATTTTTGTACATGTGGGACCCTTTCCCATTTTTATAATCTCTTGGGGATACAGTCCTAGTAGCGATATTGCTGTGTCAAAGAGCATGCACATTTTAGCCCTTTGGGCATAGTTCCAAACCATTCTCCAGAATGGTTGGATGATCTCACAGCTCCACCAACAATGAATTAGTGTTCCAACTCTCCCACATTCTCTCCAGCATTTATCATTTTCTTGTTCTGTCATGTTTGGCAATCTTAGAGGTGTGATGTGGTACCACAGAGTTGTTTTGATTTGCGTCTCTCTAATCAGTAGTGATTTAGAGCATTTTTTCATATGATTATAGATATCTTTATTTTCTTCCCCTGAAAATTGCCTGTTCATATCCTTTGACCATTTATCAATTGGGGAATGACTTGTATGATTATATATTTGAGTCAGTTCTCTATATATTCTAGAAATGAGGCCTTTATCCCCAAGCTTAGCCATAAAAATCTTTTCCCAACTTACTACATCCCTCCAAATTTTGGATGCATTGAGTTTGGTTGTGCAAAAACTTTTCAGTTTAAAGTAATCAAAATTTATCCTTCTTGCATTTCATAATGCTTTCTATTGCTTCTTTAGAAAACAAATTCTTCCCTTCTCCTTAAATCTGATAAATTCACTATTCCTTGCTCCTCCAGTTTATTCATGGTATCAGTCTTTATACCTAAATCATGTACCCATTTGGACTTTATTGTTGTGTGTGGTCCATGCCTAATTTCCGCCACACTGTTAACCAGTTTTCTCAGTAATTCTTGTCGAACAGTGAGTTCTATTTACAAGGTATTTTTTGCACAAATAAAGTCAGATTTAAGTAAGTGGAAAAACATCAGTTGTTCATGGGTAGACTGAGCTAATATAATAAAAATGACAATTCTACCTAAATTAATTTACTTATTTAGTGCCATACCAATTAAACTATCAGATAATTATTTTCTAGAGCTGGATAAAATAATATCAAAATTCATTTGGAAGAACAAAAGGTCCAGAATATCAAAGGGACTAATGAAAAGAAATGCTTGGGAAGTGACCTAGCACTACTAGACCTCAAATTGTATTATTATAAAGCAGTAATTATCAAAACCACTTGGTATTGGCTAAGGAACAGAGGGGTAGACAAATGGAATAGACTTGGCACTCAAGACACAGTAGGCAAGGAATATAGCAACCTCCTGTTTGATAAACCCAAAGACCCCAGCTTCTGAAAAGCATTTCATAAAGATGTTAGCCAACAATTTCTTTAATACAATTGCTGTCATTGTTGTCATTTCTGTGATTGTGGTTGTGGTTGTTGCTATATCTATGAATATAGGAACCCAAGAATAACATCTACTGAAACAAAGAGGGGTTGTTCTGAATTATTATTATTTTGCATTGGTTGTCAGAAATTATAACTACTCTATGCTTAGGAGAGACTACTGTGATATGATGTATGAGATGTGACATGAGATGTGATGATTTAGGAGGACAAATAAAAACACATCATTTTGTTCTCTAATTGTATCATTTGTGTTTAATGCATTGTCACAAAAAGGAAATCCTTGATTGAGTTAAATGAAAATATTTGATATTTTGGGGGATGTATTCTTGAGTAAATCTAGTACAAAGTTGTATACTTATCTCTTACTATATTTCCATCCTCAGGACTCTAGGAATATGACTGAAGGGTTGGAGGTGGTTTCTTTCTCTGACACTCCTATGGGCACCCTAATTATGATTGTATGAATCCCTATTCTAACTCCCCAAGTCCATGTAATCAATTATGTTTTTACTTGTTTTTCAGTCATATCTAACTCCACATGTCTTCTTTTGGAGTTTGCTTGGCAAAGATGCTGGAGTTGTTTGCCATTTCCTTCTCTGGTTCATTTTGTAGATGAGGAAACTGAAGCCAGCATGTTGAAATGACTAGCTCAATGCCACACATCTAGTGTCTGAGGCCTGATCTGAACTGAGGAAGAGAAGTCTTCCTGAATTAAGGCCCTAGCACTCTTTTCACTAGCTGCCCCTATGTAATCAATTAAGATCAAGTAGACTTTATAATGGGTATTTGCTTTGAAGTTATATCAAGACCAAAAGTACCAACACCTCTCCCCCAAAACTAGGTGATATTTAATCAAGTGATGTTCAGAGAATGTATAGATTAGACTAGAATAGAGACAAAAACAGATTAAAGATAAAAATAATATTTTTAATGAATTTTTTCACCCAGAAGGGCTGTGGAACCACCATTCCATGTGATATCACAGTTATGACGTGCTTAAAGAGAGAATGCCGTTAAATGCTAGGAAAACAAATGTGAGGAAAACATCTGTAAAAGACCAAGTATATGCTTTATATAATATGTCTATTCCAAAGGTCATGCTACTGTGAAGGAACAAAATTCGCATTCTAAAGGTCGTTATTAAAACAAGGAAATGATACCAAATATATGGAATAATCTTTAAATTTGTTACGCCCCCCCCAAAAAAAAACCTAAGAGAAGAGCGATATTTACCAAACCTGTATGCCCACATTACCAATCAAATACAACTTTAATGAACATAATTTCCATGTACTTTGAGAGTATCCTTGATGACAATATTAGAAAATAATAGCCTTAACAAATGACATTTTAGAATAGACTGCATCTTTTCCATCACAAGATTACTCAAATAATATGGAAAATTCAAGATCTCATTCTGCTTTTATTTTGTTGATTATTAGAAAAACAATCTTAATTTAGATGAGTAAAATACTTCTTAAAGACTTTCATATAACAAAGTGGCACCCTTACATCTATTAAAATTATACAATAAAAATTATTAACAGATAATATTATTCAATAACCCCTCAATCATTCATATCAAATGAGGCATATAACAGGAAAATTTATGTTCACAAAAACATTCCTTACTATATAAAATGAGATCAAAGGAAGACTTAAAACTGAAGAGGAAACTCTTATTGATGGTGAATCTGTTTAATTTCAGATAGCATCACATTCATTGCATCAACCCCTAGAATATTAAAAATTATCTTAAATGACATCCAAAATCTGATAAAGGAATTTGACCCAAACATCCATAGAATGATAAAGTTCACAAAAAATAGTTTCCACTCTTAGAGTTCTGGTCCATCATAAGATCAGAAATTTAAGATTGAAGAGATTATAAAAGTACTCTAGTCTAAATTAGTCACATTATAGAGGCAAAAACCGAAGTCCAGAGAAATTGAATAATTTATCAGTCAATTAAGCAATCAAGAACTTTCATTAAGTTCATGCTGTGGACTGTATTCGCTCTTCTAATTTTTACAATCCTTAGCTTCCTTCAAATCTCCTTTCAAATGTCATGCCTTGTAGGATAGGCAAAGCTGCAAGTGCCTTCCACTTTCATTTACTATCAATTACTTTTTATTTTCTTTTTATATATTTTGTGTCTATCCATATGAATCCATGTTTTTCTCCAGTCTCAATTAAAGGTTAGCATTCTGAGGAATGTTAGCCAGGGATGTTTCATTTTTTGCCTCTGCATCCTAGTACCTAACAAAGTGCTTGGAGGGTCTTCCCCTACCAGTTTGCTTATTGTTTAAAAATCCTTATTAAAACGGCACATCCCTTGAGTAACTACTTATATAGGCCTATTCACTGAATGGGTGTTTCTCTCTTAAAGTGAGAGTCAGATAAGATCTTAGCTTAAAATGGCCAGGGTCCCGCATTGCATCCTGGGCCATCTCTAGTCCTCCTAATGAATATCAGGTCACTGGACCCAGATGGCTCTGGAGGAGAAAGTTAGACTTGTGCCCTTGCTTAACTCTCCCTCACTCAAATCAAAGTCAACTACAAGTCAAGTTGATGTCATGGTTCTCTGCAAGAAAGGACAAAATCAAAACAACAATAACATCTTTTTGATTGAAGTCCTTTGATTGCTATGGGTCTAAGTTTCCTCATAAATGAAATGAACATTTTGAAGTAGATGAGCTCTATGGTCTCTCCATCCTTAAATGTATGATCCTATGGAATGGCAAATTGAGGAAGATAAAATTTAATAGGGAAAATGCAAAGAACTACACAACAGGTATTTGTGAATGTCAATATAACTTACATTTCCCTGTAGAGTTTCTTTTCAAAAACCACTTTCTTATACTAATACTTGTAATTAAACCTTACCATCCTATGAAGTAATTAATTATCTCTCATAATAGAAATATGAAGTTGGTGCTGATTCATGAATATTCTTCCACACATCAAACATATCCTCTTTCTTCTTTAGAAATTTCACACACACACACACACACACACACATTTATTTAATTCCAAAAGAAGAGGTATGTTTTCCTGAAACTAAACAGAAGACAATTGCTAATGCTTTCAGACTGGAATAATGTAAATCACTTCAGGAAAAATAGTTAGTCAATTTCCTCCTAAGGATAAACTTGAATTTATTTGAAAACAAACCCACATTTTACTGAATTGCTTCACAGACCTATTATGCTTCATTTTTCTATAGCAAATGACACAGTGGAAAGTGTGTTAGGTTTGTAATCAGATTATCTGAGCTCATATCCTAGCTCTGTCACCTAATCTGTGTAACCATGTGCAATTCATTTCTTCTCTCTATGCTAATTTTCTCATTTCTAAGAAAAGGAAAATAGATTTGATGTTTTTCACTAAGGTTCCTTTCAACCTGTGACACTGTGAATAAAGTTGCAATGATATATTCCCTTTTATAAAGGCAGCACACTGCCATAGTTCTTTCATAGGGACTTAGAAACTCATTTATTTTTAAATAGAATATACATATGCATACATGTATACACATCTATAAATACGCACACAGTATATGTATACATACATATATATTGTGTATATTTGTGTGTGTGTTTCTGTGATGTGCATGCAGAGAAGGAAGGAGAGAGAGGGGAAGAAAGAGAATGAAAGAGAGAGAGAGAGATAAAGAGAGAGAGAGAGAGAGAGAGAGAGAGAGAGAGAGAGAGAGAGAACTAACTAACTCTGGAATTGCTCATTAATACGTATGTTCTTTCAGCTCTTTCTGTCCTCAGTTGAATAGATCATTTTTTAAGAATTTCTTGATAGTAAAAACAAAGATAACATTTTAAAATTATTAAAGTTGCTCAAAATGACATCCTCAAACTTTGTATGTTACTTTATTAATTTTAAAAGTATTTTTTCTAACTTCCTATCTTCACGACGTACCTCAGGTTCCTTTTCTCATCATTGTTAGTATTGATGAAGAAGCACATTCATGACATTGAGACATTTAATTTTATATTTATATCTTGATAGTCCTATAAATTCATCACTTTGTGGGGAGCATCCTAGGAAGAATATATTATGTTTAGAAAATGAGTTATCCTGGCAACACAACAGCATGATAAGGCTGTTTTTTTTTAAATAGTGACTTCAAAAAATATAAATTATTTTCTTGGGGAAAAGCATTTACCCACTTAAAAAGACACAAAAATACATAAAATAATGTCGGTGGTGTACATCTTTTGGCATATCTAAACTACAAAACCTTGAAACTTTTATTTCAACAATGAAAGAACCAATTTAAGAGAGGTGTAATACTTATTTGACCACGAATGATTGAATTTTCTACCACAGCAATTTGTGAAAACCAAACACTAAGTTATAGAATCTTTTATTATCTGTGTTGGTAGAGTGGAGGGGGTAACTAATCTGGCAAATTTACATATCCTTGAAACCCTGAAGAATAGACTTATAATTTATCTATTACATTCCCAGTGTGTTATTATCTGACCAGGAAAGTCTCACTTGCAGAGTATCAAATTACTAGTGAGTTTGCTGTGCAGAAAAACATCTGATTAATACTTAACTGAGTAAATGTAAAATATATTTTCATATGACATCGAATTAACATCCTGGCACTGGAAAAAAAAGTTAATTATCAGTCAACAAACATTTATTAAATACTTGCTAAGTGCCAAGCTTGTGTTAAACACAAAGAATACAAATTAGACATAAATACTCGTTGCCCTCAAGAGGATTAATTTGGAAGGAAGGGGCACAATAGAAAAAGAAACTGGCTTAACCCTTGAGAAGGAAATTCAGTCTGCAAAGGAATACGGCATGGATGATTTTGTTGCCCTCCTTAAACAGAGGTTCTGGGAAGAGTTCTAGAAGATGAAGTTATGGGGGCCCAAAGGCCCCCATATATTCAGTGTATGAATTCCAGGTTTAGAGTGAGAATCACCATAAAGAAGTTTCTTGGAAATGAAGAAATATTGGTATTTTGCTTGGTAAGGAATTATATTTCCTCACTGTTTCTAATACGTTTTGAAAGAAAAACTTACATTGCATGTCAAATACTCAAAACTCACCATGTTGAAAAGGCTATGTGCCAGTTACTTCAACAAGAACAAAAGCTCGAAATTAAAGACTTGCAATTTCCTTTTAGGAATCATTAGAAAGGTGTAGATGTGTCACTAAGGAAGTCTGACACAACAAATCATATTTGTAGCAAATGCAAATTTAACATATGTATTCAGAGAAATGTGACTTGCTTCAAACCTTTTTGATTCATTTAGTCTGCAAAATTACATTTCAATTAAATTGTATTCAAAATCCTCCTCCAGGCAGCTAGGTGATGCAGTGGATAGAGCACTAGTGTGGGAATCAGAGGACCTGAGTTCAAATATCACCTCAGACACTTGACACTCACTAGACGTGTGACTTTCAGCAAGTCACTTAGGCTCAGTTTCCTCATCCTGGGCCATTTCCAGTCATCCTGATGAATATCTGGTCACTGGATCCTGATGGCTCTGGAGGAGAAGTGAACCTGGTGACCAGTACAGCCTTCTCTCACTCAAAATAAAGTCAAGTGAAAGTCATGTCATTTCTCTGATGGCGTGCTCTTCTTTGGCAACGAAGGATGAACACACACACACACACACACACACACAAACACACACACACATTCAGTATCCTTTATTCCTTGTTTTTATTGTCAAGGAATATTTCTTCCCCTTTCCCCATTCAAACTAACACATCAAAATCCTATACAATGAAACACAATGCAAGAATGTACAAGTAGATATGCATTTTAAATTAATCTAGGTTATACCTATTAGTCTTTCAGTGGAAAAAAATTCACTACATTAATCATTAATCATCTGATAGTGGTCTATACTTTAGTAAATAACCTCCTTTGAATTTCCCTCATGACATTATATAAATTCATGCTCATATTTTGAATAGCCCAAAGAGTGAGCTTTTAAACTCAGTCTCATTATATAAAATTCTAAAATACTTTTTGTTGAACAAAGTCCATTTAAGATAAAAGAAGGGAGAAATTAAGGGAAAGTAAAATGCCCTACTGCATTGGGTAACTATCATTTTAATTTAATTTTCATTTGGAATATTAAAAGGTTTTTTAGAGAATTTTAAAGCTGGATCACTGTGGTCCTCCTCACTTCATTGAAAAGACTCACTTAGAAAACTGCATTATTTATCAATTCACAAGACAAATCAGAGTTCTAGTGGTCATTGGAAAAGCTACTATAAAGAGTAGGCCTTACAAGCAGCTATACAACCTAAAAAACTCTAGCTACTTTTTTGTGAATGCTTTTGCTAATTTCGTCATAGAAAATCAAAGAGTAAAAGTAAAATATGATATCATAGTTAATCATAACGTGACATATTCCTTTGAAAAGGAAGGAAATATATTCAGAAAAAGAGCACTGAAATTGTAATCTGACTTTTACTCTCAATTTCTTCACCTCTAAAATGAGGGGACTGGACTTGAAACCCCATACCTGTAAAAGCCTTAAGGTGTGGGCTACAAGGCTTCTTCACAGCTTTCACCTATTTTACAAGAAATAAGAGCAAAAGCAATGATGGCTTGGATTTTAAACACATTAGTATTATTGACAATATTATATATTCATTATGGTTCTATCTCTATCAGCTACTCTAAAAGGGGCCAAATTTCTCGGCAGATCATAGATAACATTTCAATAGATGTATATTTCATGGTATTATAGAACTGTAATTCCGGATCTGGTGGAATTCTTAGTGATATTTCTGAAAAAGAAAGCCTCAAAAATCAGAAATAATTTTCAAAATAAATTGATTAAGCTGTTTGAAAGAGCAAAGCCAACTGGAAAAGAGGTATGGCTCCCTCTCACGCAAGGTTTCCATTATATTGAATTTAGAAAAAGGAGTCCAATAATCACTTTAAGCAATTTGACTGAGAAGGCAACTTACAAGCAAGGTAATTTTAAATGGATATTTATGGTTAAGCCAGAACAAAAGCTTGGATGGACACAAAAACAGGACTTGGATACAGGGCCCCAAAATAAAAAAAAATGTTTTGGGTGATTCTAGGACCTGAAAGAAACCAAAATTCCTTGTAGCGATCTCTAGAATTCCTGGAGAATTACTGAGGTCAGGGTGATATTCTGAGTTCAAACAATCTCTAATCACATAAAGTTTGATTTAAATAATATAGTAAGCAAGCATACTGAAAAAATAATAAATGATAAGTAACAATTCACACTGGACACTCTAGGTCATTTTAGGCGGACAAGAAAGATAACTGCTAATACGAAGAAATATAGGATAATGTGCTATTTTTATTTTAGGACATTAAAAAGGAAAAAACCTACATAAATGCTTTATGTGGTCTTCTAGATATTTTTTACATTATGAAGAGAAAACCATCAAATGATTATTGAATATATATTATGAATATACACACATATACACAAATTTATATGCATAGCAGGTATATGGCAATAAGATTATCCACCACAATTTGTCTTGCCTTTGAAGCTTAGTGAATTTGAAAGTCGTGTTTCAATTCTTTATCAGTTTCAATGTCAAGAATGATATATGTAGTAATTTGGTGAGAAGTAGACCAAACGTTGATGAGATGGCAGGTGTTATGTGTTTGGCAGTTTTTAAGGATGCTACATAGTAGCTTGTGATTAAATTCTCATTTTCAGGTTTACCAGAGTATGTCTCTGTAAATAAAAATGTGAAAAATATTTGAAATCAGAGAGAAAGAAGATATGGGAGAAAAGTACTGAAAACCAAAGGAAAATAAAAAATACATATTTGGCCAGTTCTTATTTAACAGCTTGTTTTCTGATTAAACTGAAGAGATTTCCAAAAATTTCTATCTTTCATATATATATATATACACACACATACATACACACAAATATATACATATATGTATGTGTGTATGCATATGTATGTATGCATGTAAATGTATATCTATGCACACATATAAATATATATCTATACATATCTAATTGATATAATTTTATATTAAATCTTATTTTAATCATTAATTGCTTCATAGATTTAGTCCTGACCCTCTATTACCTTTGCAGTCTAGAAGGGTAAAATATGGGCCTAGTTATGCATGCTAAGCAAGAAATAAAATCATTAAAGCAATACAGAAAAGAAATATAATTTTAAGACAGCATATACACGCAAAGAGCAGGTGTAACTGACGCTTAAATAAAAGGAAAATGCGATTATTGGGGTAATTGAGGATGATAACTCAGGTTTGACATTTTCATAATAACATAAAGAGAAATTGTGATCAATTTGAAAATATATCATGGTGAAAAAGGTGAAGATGGGAAGTGTATAACTGGAGGGCCAGAGGAGGTCTGAAGAACAGAATCACAGAGTTATAAACTAAGTATTTAAAATTAGAACGTATCTTGGAGGACTTCTAGTCCAATGATCTTAGACTGGAAATACTAGCCAAGCAAGTAAAAATTATTTTTCCAAGATTAACTGGCTATTAAGGTAATATTTAAATCCTGGTCCTTTGATCCCATACTTAATATGTGTTTACTGAACCACTCTGCCATTCAGATTCTCTCTTTAGATAAATACATATGTTTTACTTAAATACTTAATAATCACTTCAGCATTTCTCCTTGTAGTACAACTTTTATTTATGCAAATGTTTAATGATCTCAAATAGTCACCAGTATTAATTTTGTTTTCCAAATTTTAGGATGTAGTTTTGAGAGCAATATATCCAAAATTGCATTTGTATAAAGTAGGTAGAAAGACTCTAATGTATCATTTTGAAAAGAAGTTGAGAAGGAAAGAAAAAAAAATTTAAAAAATGGATTGCAAAGATGTTACAACTGAAACAGCTTGATCTACAACCTTAGCGACCGTTGCATTCTGTGGATCTCCACTGTCCTTCAATAAAAATGTGGATGCCTTGATTTATTCATATCTTGTAAGCATTTTACTGGGCAACAGTAATTGGCTACACCATGTGATCACACTTTAATCTTGATTACTGATGAAGTAAATGTGTAAAAATCCTTTTCAGCAAACAATATTTCTGTTCCCATATTTACAGTTCTGTAATGGTAATTGCTTGATTTAGTGTTTACTAAGCCCAATTCCCTGGGGTCTCTTTGCCAATGTTTTAATGCTTCTTTATGTAGAAAAGGAAACGTTATTTCCCCACCATGCTGGGACAAAATCCTAGCTGTGCATAGAACCAATTCAAACTAATAGTTGGTTAGGTACAGATAACAAGTCTATTGATCATCTACATAATTTATTCCTCCAGGAAGAAAGAAAAACCTTATTGCCATGGTCTGACTTCCAACAGGGCAGTTCATATCCACCATCAAATACTTAATAGCTATGTGAACCTGATCAAGTCATTTTACTTCTTTCTGCCTCAGTTTCCTCATCTATGAAATTGAGATTGTGGTAGCACATACCTACCTGGGTTGTCATGAGAAATTTATAGATCACTTTGAAAACTTCAAATGAATACATTACTGAGAGTAATTGATTTTGTTAAGATATGCAAGATAAGTTTTCATATAGCAGAATCTGTTCTAAGGAAACTTAGGAACGCATATTACGAGTTTTTCTTCTATCTATCTGTCTGTCTGTCTGTCTGTCTCTGTCTATCTGTCTGTCTATCTATCTATTTACTATCTATCTAGGAGGTCTTTTTTGGTTTCCTTCCAGACTTACACATAGTATGAGCTCACTGAATATATACGATATTCTCAAAATGATATCTAACATTGCATAACTTAAGAACAATTTCTGTTCTAGATGGGCTCATAGAAATGAATGAGCATGGAAGAAAGAATATTCAACTAATCCAAAGACCTAGTTTTTTCTAATTAGTCAGTCAGGGTTACAGAGAGGGAGAGTAGTGAAATAGTTCCCTAGGGCAGAGCTGTTATTACTTTTTTTTTAAATCTTTTTTCAAAGAGAACCAGTGGAATCAAGGATAATGTCTGGACTTATGCATGAAGTGGATTTAAGTGAGGTATAGTTTCACAAAATTGTCAGCCTTATTCTCTTCCAGAATCATCAATGTCCAGTGGCAGGAGCAAAGTCAAGATGACTGAAAATGGTCCAGGTTTCAGCAGATGACCTTGACATCTTCAATGTCTGACCAAACTCTAAGCACTCTGTGAAGCTCAATTCAGCTTCCTGCATGGCCATAGCTAGAGCAGAAGATAAAGGTGAACAATGAAGGATGATTTTTTTTTAATATGAAAGGCATCATGATGTATTACATATAGGACACTGAACCAAGAGTCAGAAGGGCCTACATTATAGTTCTGTCTCAGAAATCAACTAACTACATGACTCTCGAAAAGTAGTGCTTAAGCTTCAGTTTCTTTATATGAAAAATTAGAGGAATTGATAACAACTAGGTGGCACCGTGAATATTATCAGGACTGGTGTAAGGAATATCTGATTTCAAATGTAGACTCAGGTACTAGCTTTGTGCCTCTGAGCAAATGTATTAGCCAGCACCCTGGAAGGTCTGCTGCAAGGTTTATTTGATCTGCTTTTCTAAAAGGAAAGCAACATTTGGGAGGTCACCAATCACTTTCAAGAAACATATATACCAATGGAGAAAATACAAGCAGGACCAACTGACAGGGCTTCCCACTGTCTGACCAGAGACAATACATACATCATTTCCTGAGAGAGAATTGCCAACATCTGGGTTTTCAAAGCCAGGGAGCTTCTTTAAATGGCTGCCCAGAGCCTCATCAGGCACACAAACCTCTTCCAAAAACTAAACTCCAAAGCAAATCTCACCTCAGTGCATTTATATTCTTTTCAGAGTCAAAGGGCACAACCACTTGTGACCCAGTGCTTCACCAGCAATCAGTAAAAGATGTATGCCCCCATACAAAACAAGCCTGCCCCAATCAACTTCCCACAATAACCTCATGTGAGGCCTATCAATGGTGGGAGGAGGGAGATTTTTAACTGCCATCAGAGGAAATCATTTAACCTCTGCATCCTTCAGGCACTTCAGCTACAAAATGAAGATAATGATAGCACTACCTTCCAGAGTTGTTGTAAAGATCAAATGAGAAATCTGTAAAGCACGATTTACAGTGCCTGGTAGGCTCTATAGAAATATTCTCTTTTCTTCCTGCCTTCCAATGGTAAATATATACAATAATAAGTTGTCTACACTTGCAGTATATCTTTAATGGCACAATTCTCTGCTTTTCATATCAAGCAAATATTTAAGGACAAAAGCATTACAGTGAAGAGAAAATATCTGAGAGGCAATAAGTTGGAGTAATTATCAAATATAAGTGAGTACAATCTATAAACCTTATCTTGAATGGACAGATGCCTATTTCTGACTCAGCAGTAAAAGTATTTAGTAGTTATATGATATTGGAAAAGTAACTTCTCTGAAACTGTTTCCTCATATATAAAGCTGGGATAATGAAAGTTGTTTAACGACTTAATGCTATTGTTATAATTTTTATGAAAAGGTACTATATAGGGAAAGGCTTTGAAATGTGTGAAGATGAGTAATAGAATGATACAGGTAAATAGATACACATACCCATGTAATTTTAATATCACTGGTAATATTAATAAATATGATTTGATAATATTACTGAATCAGAACTATAGAGTTGTAAGGGTACTTAGATGTACTAAATCCATCTTGCATCTGCCTGGATATAGCTATTAGCTTAAAACTCATTAACTATTACGACCACTCTTTCCATGTTTTGACATCATCCTTATTTAGAATTTCTTTTGTAAGTGAGTATTTAAATGGTTCAGTATATATTTCATCCCATTCCATGTGCAAACAGATTACAATAAACCTATCCTTATTCTGGGCATTTTTTTTCCTATATCCTCAGAGTCCTCCAAAAATTTACGCAATATGTTAAAGGTCTTTCTGTGAGTCTCTTAATATTCTTGGGAAAGCATTATAGCACTTGGATTGTGTTTCTGTCATCTCACATTCTTTCTATGTGTCTATCTTTTTAGGAATATTTCCTGAATGATGACAATTCTTTATTCCAGAGGTGCTGAATAAACAATGGCAGGACCATGCACAATCTACATCATACCTAAATGGTGATTGAGTCACATTAAAATACAATCCAGAAACAATAAACAAAATAAATAAAATACAATAAGCAATAGAGAGAATTACATTTTAAAACCAACTCAATATGTAACCCACAAGGATCTTTAGTTACAACTTCAAGACCACGAATTCTTTTTGAGTAGAAAATTACTACTTTATGTCCCTTCTTATATACAAGTAATCAGTGGTAACATATTGCTGTGTTCCTTCTTCATTCTCGAAGAAGACTATGACTTCAGAGACATGTTGACATGGCTTGCACTTGACTTTGTTTAAGTGAGGGAGGGTTGACATACAGCAGTCTTAGATGTATCTATTATATCTCTTTATGTTATTCTGTGGGTTAAATAAGATTTTTTTGTCAGGAATATTTGGTTAACAATATATTGTATCATAAGAGCATTTTTGTTAAAATGTTAGGTATTTTGTGTCAAGGAACAGTTTGGCATCATTGCAATCAGTGAATTAATTTCTGAAGGCAATTCAACCCATTCTTTCCCTTTTCTTTGCTCATGGGCCCAGGTCATAGTCCATCTTCAGTTTCTGTAAAATATAATCAACTGGTTCAATGAACTGTTCATATAATTTATTGTTATTCATTTTTTTCAATGTCCTTATATCTATCATAATTATAGACAAACTCATTTTTAACAATTTCTTTTTTTTAATAAATTTATTTATTTAATTTTTTACATTCATTTTCACAAGATTTTGGGTTCCAAAATTTTCTCCCCATTTG
>CM053771.1:433122355-433161603 GCA_028658325.1 Potorous gilbertii
CAATGTTCCTAGGAGTTTCTCTTTTTGGATCTCTTTCAGGTGGTGATTGGTGGATTCCTTGAATACTTATTTTGCCCTCTTGTTCTAGAAAATCAGGGCAGTTTTCCTTGATAATTTCATGAAGGATGGTGTCTAGGCTTTTTTTTGATCATGGCTTTCAGGTAGTCCCATAATTTTTAAATTGTCTCTCCTGGATCTATTTTCCAGGTCAGTTGTTTTTCTAATGAGATATTTTACATTGTCTTGCATTTTTTCATTCCTTTGGTTTTGTTTTGTGATTTCTTGGTTTCTCAGAAAATCATTAGCCTCCATCTGTTCCATTCTAATTTTCAGAGAACTATTTTCTTCCGTGAGCTTTTGCACCTCTTTTTCCACTTGGCTAATTCTGCTTTTGAAAGTATTCTTTTCATCATTGGCTTTTTGAACCTCTTTTGCCAATTGAGTTAGCCTCTTTTTTCAAGGTATTATTTTCTTCAGCATTTTTTTGGGTCTCCTTTATTAAGGTATTGACCCATTTTTCATGCTTTCCTTGCATCTCTCTCATTTCTTTTCCCAGTTTTTCCTCCACCTGTCTGACTTGATTTTCAAAATCCTTTTTGAGCTCTTCCATGGCCTGAGCCCATGGGTTACGTATTTCACATGTTTGGGGTACAGAGGCCTTGACTCTTTTGTCTTTACCTGATGGTAAGCATTGTTCTTTCTCCTCAGAGAGGAAGCTTGGAATCATTTTTTCACCAAGAAAATAACCTTCTATGGTCTTATTTTTTTTTCACTTTTCTGAGCATTTTCCCAGCCAGTTACTTGACTTCTGAGAGCCCTCTCCACCCCTGGCCTAGATCTGCCCAGCTAGTCCTTGGAGTCTGAGATTCAAATGCTGCTCGCCAGCTTCAGGGCTTTTGGCAGCAGGCCTGGCTGCTATTCAATGGAAGCTTAATTCCTGGTGCTCAGGTGGGGGCAGGGCTGCCTCCCAGGCTCAGTTCCCTCAGGGGGTTTATGCAGAGACCTTCTGTAATGGAGCTGCTGCTGAGCTCCTGCCTGCTCTGGGAGCCTCTGGCCCCCTGCTGCCTCTGCAGCTGCCTGTGCTGCTGCCTCCCAAGGGGGTCTGAGACCTGGAGACACCCCGCTCCCCACTCAGCCCATCTCTCTCACTGACCTGTGCATTTATGGCTGGAGGGACCTTGCGGCTGCTGGAGATTCCGTCCCTGAAGCCTGCTCGGATCTGCTCACTCCTCTCAGTGCTGCACAGCCATGGCAGGGGAGGGCTCCACTCCCATCCTGTGAGTGATGGACCTTTGGGATTGGTTTTTTCAGTCCTCTCTGGAACAGAAATCTCCTTCACTGTGTTGCTGCGCAGCTTCCACTGTTCCAGAATTTGTCAGGAGTTGTTTTTAGAGGAAATCCGTGGGCTGTGGGTGCAGAGCTAGCCTAGGTGAGTCTTTCTACTCTGATATCTTGGCTCCACCCCAACAATTTCTTTAGTTATATCCAAACTTTTGTTATTGTGTAACCTTATTTTTTTAAATAGCATGTATGCTAAGTATATTTGCATTTATTTACTAGTTCATTTATTTATTCAATATTATTGACTCAATAATTACATATTAGAACATTATATATGTTCTAAAATTATAATGTTTATGTGTAGACTGTGCTAATTAACATAGTTAGCATAGTTGCCAATGATCTGGTGGGACCAAGTATGGGGAAAGAAAGAGGGAGTATTGCCCTTGTGGAGACGTGACTTTCCTTTACTCTCTTCTCTCTTCAGGGGGTGACTTTTCTCTAAAATCTAGACTGCCAATGAATATGGCCACTGTTTTGAAAAATGAAAATAAGTGAATAAGCTACCCACACTTCATTTTCTCTTTGCCTCTGATACACATTGGTTCATAATTTATTTCTAGGAAGAGCTGAGTGCCCTCTTGAATTCTAATGCACACTTTATATAGTTTAATATTTGTTTCCCAGTCTGTGTATTAATCTCTGCCTGTCTGCCTGTGTATCTATCTTTCTCTCATCTTCTCTTTCAACCTGTAAGCCTCAAGTAAAACATACTTACAGATTAATATATCTTCTGATCAACGTAGTTTTATGATAGAAAAATTATATAGAAACTAAACTGAGAATTTTATGCACACAGCTAATTAGAAGCATGGAGGAAAACAGTTTTGTTAGAAAGTAAAAGTTGTGTCCCTCTATATCTGCCTCATCTGTTGGTCAGGTATCCATCTGCAGATACCCATAGCTGCAATTCCCACTTTAGCATAGCACAGGATTGGTCCAGATCTGTAGATTAGCTTTCAAAGCTTATCTCCTGCCAGCCATATGCATCCATGCTTTGCTATTCAGATTCCATTTCCTCTTTGCTTGAATTTGGCATCTTCTATTCTCCACTCTTTTTCTCTTTTTTTCAAAATAAAGGCAAAGTGAACTTGAGAGTCAGTCAGTCCCTCGTACAGTTCCTTTTGCCTAAACAATAGAAATTAAATTAAAATAGAAAACCAAAATTTATAAAAGATGAGTGAAATTTATTTAAAATAATTTTATTTAATATTTAATATTTAAAATAATTTTATTTAATATTCAATATTTAAAATAATTTTAATATTTAATTTTTAATATTTAATATTTAAAATAATTTTTCTAATCATTTGCAAAACCTTTAAATTATCACTTTTGATAACATAGTTAATGAAAGCAGTATGATTGAATATAGTTTATAAATATTTTTCTAAACTTTGTTTAACTCTTTTTATATAGCAATTTGTCACAATATCCTTAAAGCAAACAAAGTTTGGGTGTTTCTTCCAACCTTTCGGTAGTGTGGATTTCTTCCCCAGGATCTATTAATACGTAATATGTGACATCTGATATGTGCACTAAAGGAGGATATCAGTGTCAATTGATGTATTCAATATTTGCGAAGCTTATATTCTTCCTTTTCTTTTTTTCACTAATAATTTATTCTTCTCCAATTTATATTGGCACCAATTATGCCTTGCCCTTGTTAGATCCTATTAATTAGTAGCATGTGCTATCCTGTAAACAAACAGAGGGAATCAAATAGAACTGGCATCTTGTTACTGACATATAGTGACAGGGGGCGGATAAGCATTCTGCATTCTTAAGGAAATCATGTTACTATATATCTAGATTAGATAGAATTATTGATTAGAATGTATGTACTTCTTCAATTTATTATGTTTACTATGTGATTTACAAAGGTAGACAATCTTCAGTAATCCTGATGGAACTATGATGGGTGGTGTGCTTACAAATTACTCTTCCATGAGTGTTGTCTTCTTGTACACTTCCTCTTTTAATCTACCAATGGACAAGCATGATACTTCAGGCATTTTTTACTTGAAGAAATCATGCTGTTTTTCAAACACTCTTCTTATTTTTAGATATCTTTAGGGGTTACTCAGATTCTAAATGCTTATCTTAAATTGGAGAGCTTTGCAGGTAAGCATTTTTTTCCTCTTGGGCCATCTTACTCTCTTTCATGGAATTGGGATTCTCTGATGTCTGAGCTTTGGGGATATTGCTATCTTCTTTTTTTATAGGACATCCTAAATATAACAACAAATTTGATTTTTTTCTTTTTGCATTTGTTCCATGACACTGCAATGGAGGGATGATTTTCTGACAAGCCTCAGAAGTAATCTGATCATAACAGGGACCATTGTGAAGGTCCATCTCAACTAATTACCAAGTCTATTGACATCTTTATTTTCTTTTATTTTTTCAAGCTTTGGGGAAGTAGGGGATAGGAGGGGTTTTTCCCTGATTCACTTTACAGACATATTTAATGAGATATAGTTCTTAAAGGTCTCAGACAAATAACTCACAATTCACAAAGAGAGCTATATCTGTGCAGATGACATTTTCGTATTCCTCATGTTTTCCTCCATCAAATCAATCTGGGAGAAGCTAAGCTACAGAGCTAAAGAGGAATCTGTCCTTTTCTGTGATTTTCAGTCTTTATTTGTAGTCTTTTTCAATATCTTGATATCCTTCTTAGATTCAATCTTTCTTTGATAAGAATTTCCCCAGTTTTGTTTTCCTTTTAATAGTTTTCAGAATCATTGGTCTGACATTTAAGGCCCTGCACAAAAATTTCTCAAACTCCTGTTCCAACCTTATTACACATTATTCTTTTTTATGGACTCTTTGATTAAGATAAATTGACTTTATTGTTCTTTTTACATTATCCTTCAATTTCATTTCTCATATGCACTGCCTTTCTTCTATGCCTAAGATGCAAGTTTTTCATCAACTCCACCTCATAGAAGTAGTTTTCTTTAAGATTCATTGCAAGCACTAATTAGTGCATCCATGTATTACTGTTCTCTCAAACACAAGTGTCTTCCCGACCAAAATTTTCTTATATCTATTTTGTATATACTTAACATGTGTACATGTCATTTTCCCTGATAGAATCTGAGCCCCCTGAGATTTTTGTCTTTGTGTCAGGACCTACTGTAGTTTAGGTGGCTTACAGATGCTACTGAATTATTGAGAATCGCCTCTCCAGTCCAATGGGCCAGGGCTCCTGGTCTGGTTGCTAATAGAAACTGCACCAAAGACGGAGAGGGAAGGAGGGAGTTAAAAAGGGAGTAAAGAGAAAGGAAGGAGGGAAAGAAGTAGGAAAGTAGGGAAGGGAGGAGAGAAGAAAGGGAAAAAATAAGGGAAGGAAGCAGGGAGGGATAGTGAAGGAAGAAACAAAAGGAAGGAAGGAGGAAAGAACAAAGAAAATGAAAAGAAGAGGAAGAAAGGAGCAAAAAAATAGAAAGGAGGAAAAGGAACAAGGAAGAAAAATGAAAAACTGAAATTATGAAACTAAAGATTTGAGGATGAAAGTGTGAAATGTTATTGATAGAACTATAATGGTACTATTCTGGAGAATTAAGTGCTTTTGAAATAAATTAGTATTTTTAAATCTTTTTTAATTTTATAGAAATCACTAGCACTGATTTGGACAATTATCCCCTGGAAAGTAAGCATGCCATTTCCAGGGATTAGAAAAGCAGCAGAAAAGTGTTCTTTATAATTCAAATTGTGGGTTATACACTTTTGAGCAGTTCTGCAAGTAAAATTATACTTCTTTAATGAATAGCAAATAACTATGTTTTGTACAAAAATACATATTTAAAAAAAAAACAATGACACACATTGTATTACTCATCATTTTCCCTTCATCTACACATGCTATTGTGACAGATTCAGAAATCTGCAGAAGTTTAAGGGAGGGTATTAGTCATATTGAAGCACAGTTCTTTTTTGTAATCATATCACATGAAATAATTATAGAACAAAGATAGTTTTTGCCTCAAAGCTGGCATGCAGGAAAGACATTCCCAGTGGGAGAAAAATGTCATGAAAATCAATGAAGAAGAGAAAGTAAAGAGTATAGGATTTAAGGAGAGTTTATTCATTATTTTAAAAATAATAATGTGGTATAACTATGAAAAATTTTATATCTTTAATGTAACTGAGGTAAAATTATTAACTATCCCAAATTATCTCTCCTTCCAGAAAACAAGAAATTAAAGGCCACTTGTCATTTGAAATGTCATTTATAGTTTTTGATATTTTCATAAGTCTTCAAATGATTGAAATTAATTTTATATTTAGGTTTGAGAGAAATGTTGAGAGGTAAATTATTGAATTTTAATTTTCAAAAGTCAAAATATTAAGGAGTTGATGAGATATTTACTTTATTTTATATTGCTAATTGTTTTCTTTTCAAAAACTGTTTAGTTGTATACTCTTTTATATGGTGTAACAACAAAAAAAAGATATTTCTCACTTGATCTGGATAAATATTTCTCATTACATTGAAGAAATAAGAAAGAGACAGCTTATAGCAAGGGGAGCACATCTTTCCTGAAAATAACTTTCCCAAGTTTTTGAGAACCCAGGGTCACCAGTTGCTATATGCCATTGTGAAGCAATAGATTAGATGGTTAATGAAAGTATGGGTTTATTATTTATTATTTTACTCTCTAAGTAATTTTGTTAAATCTATGACAAAAATTAAAGAAAACAAAAGCATCACATTATGTTTATCAGTATTTTGTTTTACTAAGACAAATGAATGGTCAATGAATGAATGGATGAATGAAAAGTACTCTAAGTAACTAGATAGAGTAGACAAGGTTTCAATAAATTACAATGAGAAGAGTCCTGATCTGGAGTAAGGAGCTTAGTATAAAGATGAAGGAAACCCGATAATGGTTGTAGACAGCATTAAAGGAGCCCATAGGAAATTTTAATTCAACTTAGCAAGAATTATTGTCTGTATTGATCAAGTTATATAATCTTGGCTTTAGTTTTCTTACATATAAAATGAGGACAATAACACCTAACAGGACGGTTGAAAGAATCAAATGTGATTGCATATATACAGTTGTTTGCAAATTTTAAAGCTCTTTCTACCACAACTACTACTATTATTGACAGTACAAATACTACTATTCTATGCAAAGAATTATTTGACACTTGGGAAGGACAAACAAAATATTCTTTACCTTCAAAGATCTACTGAGAAGATATAATCATACAGAGATAAATGAATATAAACTAATCTGAAAAGAAAAGCTACATTGGCTGCTAAAAGAATCAGGGAATGCACCATTCTGAAAGGAGGATAAACATTCTGAGAAGCAAAGTTAATGAAAAAAGAATTGGAAATGTAAAAGACTGATGCCAATCATCAGGCATTTTATTAAGTATCACATGTGCAAACATTGTGGTAAGTTCTGAGGAAACTAGGAAAGGAAAAAAAAGGAAGACAGCCTAACGGGGAGAAATTTACAATTGATTATGTACTAACAAGCGATGTAGAAATAACATATTGTATGGCATTAACTGAAGATAATGGACAAAGAAAGATTTTAACATTGAGGAGAATCAGCAAAACTTTTTTTTTAATAGATTGGATTTTATCTGTAGCTTCAAGGAATCCAGGCATTTCAAAAGATGATAATAGGGAAGGAGAGAATGCAAAACTGCGGCCACAGCCAGTGAAAATGGCCAGAGTTGTAAAATTCAGTGTCTTTGGTAAGAAAAAGAAAGAATAAATGAAAGACAGTAATTATAAAATTTTAAGGGCAGGAAGGTATCAGGTTATGATGGGCTTTGAATGTCAAATATAGTATTATATTTGATCTTGGAGGTAACAGGGAGCCATTAGTTTATTGAATGTTGAAGGAGGTGACAGAGTTTCACTTTAAGAAAATCATTTTGACAGCTGAGTGGAGGATGAATTTGAGTGGAGAGTGACTTGAATCAGGAAGACTAACTAAGAGATTATTGCAATTATCACTGAACCATTGAGGTAATAAGGGTTGACCTGGACCAAGGTGGTGGCAGTGTCAGAGGAGAGAAGAAGCGTTTATACAAGAGATATCATAAAAGCAAAACTGATAGCACTTTGTGAAAGCTATGTTAATCCGCATTACAGTGAATCCCTGGAATTAGTTATATAGATTAGATTTACATTTTAATTGTATAAGAGCTCAATTTTCCCATTTCTCTGGGCTACAATCTGGAGAGATTTTGTCTAACACAGGAAAGTGGGCCAGGGAGGATAAGTTGACTGTTTTGTGAGCTATTTTACTTGGTCATAAGAGTCTTGATGCAGGGGGTCACTGACATGGGATTTTCTGAGTATATGTTTTTCTGGAGCATGTTGCTTCACTCTGTGGTTTTCCCTTACCATGGACTTTGGAAATTCCCTGACACAAATTAACTTTTGGAGACCTCCTTTTATAAGCAGATCAATATGATTAGCCTAAATGCAAGCACATCCTGTACCTTTACTCCACCTCTATTGTAGACCAATCATAAACTTGAATCTTATGTTACCAATGTTATAAAATCCTGGCTGTTGGCTCTAACATATTCTAGACTACTGAAAAATCTTGAATCTCTCCTATTCAAAAATTCTAGCCTTGCTAATAAATTGATTATGTTTGAAACTTTGTTTCTCAGATTTTCTATTTGGAGATTTTAGTCATGACAATTTGATGAAGAAAGCTGTAAGATAGGCAATGGTGTGGTAGAGGGCCAAAGAGGGATAATCCTTTGAAAATCTGGAGGTCACTTTACCTTCTAAGACAAGTGGAAAGGTTGATAATATAGCTGAAGGCATGTAGAAAATTTTGAGATACAGAGTGTGAAAGATGAAGCAGTCTAAGACAGATGGTCCTGTTTTTCATATAAAGTATTAGGCAAATACATCTCTTTAGAGAGAAAGTGGTAATGTAAAGTGACACATGGAGGCAATATGTGTTTAGAATGCTTGGTGAAAAGTGTGTGTGTGTGTGCTTATATATACACATATACCTATGAATATATGTCTCTGTACATACCTTCATATTTGGGAACTTCAATAATATGTGTTATATGCATACAGATATACACATATGTTTGCATGTATGTATGTAATAAAGTTCCCAAATATAAAGGAAGGTATTGAAGAGAAGGGAAAAATTATGATCCAGGTATCAAACTCATTAAGGAAGGACTGGGAGTAACCTGGAGGCTTTAGACCATAGCTATGAGGATTTCGATTGGGTGCTAGATGTGAACTGCATAAACCTCAAAGGAGGAAAATTAATTTAGTAATGGAATTTAAGTAGAGGACCTGAAAGGCACATTGGGGAACAAGGGGCATTCCAACTTCCCTGCTTTAATACATCATCTGAGGGAAATGAATAAAAGTATGGCCAGCACTGGAAAGACTGTGTGTGGATGCAGTGACATTAAGAATGAGTGAAGTTTCAATAACAACTTGGAAATGAAAGGAGTGAGAATCGAACAGTCTTATAATAAAAGAATGTTTGTTGCCTATGGAACAAGCATTCCAGAGCATATCATGGAGTCTGTGGCCTTGGAATGGGAGGGTTTAGAGGAAAAAATAAGAAATAGTGTACTGGGCCATGGGAAATGGGATTTGAGTTATGTAGTGCCAATATGAAATTCAAAGCACCTCCAGCGACCAAGAATATCACAGTACAATTGTGAATTGGGAAATACAACAGACTCTCCATGTGGAAGACAGCACCAAAACATTTATTCAAACACCAGATAGCCAAATCCATCATTGTAACAAAAATCTATACACAATAATATTGCAGAGAACAACACCATTCCCAAGCCTTCCCCTGCTAGGCTTCCTACAAATTACATCCTTAACCAAATCACGAAAGGATTTCCCTTAAATAAAATGCCCATCTCACACTCACAGTCAGCTGTGAGTTTGGCTGTGTGCTTCAGTTCTCACTACTATCTCATTAATTTCCTCTCAGCTCTGCTCTAGCTCTACCTCTCCTTCCTGTTTCACCTATTCAGCAAACTCCTCCCACCACAGGCTCTATGTGACTCAGACTTCCATGTGACCCAGGAATGGGCATGTTAATGAATGGCAAGGAACTTTCCATTTCAATTATCCTTCCAGGTGATGACCTACAAGAATTCTCAATCAATGGGTAATTAATCAATGAGCATGCGTGAAAAATAACTAGTCATACAATCACTAGTGTCTGGTTCAGCTTTAAGAAATTAGGACTTTTAAAACTAAGATAGGAACTTTAGAATTCAACTGTGTATCAACTAATGTCTTTATTTTATGGGCAAGGTAAACAAATCCCAGAGAATAGAAAGGTCTTGCCCAATGTTACACCAAGAGTCACTGAAAGAATTAAGGTTTGAACTCAGTACTTCTGATCCCAAGCCAATTATTGTCTAAATAATATCACACATTATATTGGAAGAAATTCTTACAGTGATCATTTGCAACTAATAGATTCATTGTCAAAAATTTCTGAAACGAAGGCCCAACTTTTTATACCAACAGTATTCCTATATTTTTTCTGTTACTAGGAGTTACAAACATCTAGCCTCTGAAGAATTGAAAAGTCTAACTAATGGACAATGGCAAATCCAGCTTCATATTTGAATAGCTTCCATGACAGGCATTCCTTTTCATAGTGAATTGTATCTAGTCAGTGTGCTGATTAGCCACTCTGGTCACTGCTTGTAGATCCTGTCATCTCTGTGACTGCATCCTTTCCTCACCCACAGCATGATGCTTTTGCTCACACTGAGTCATTCCTTCTCTGACTGTTGAATGCCAGCACAGTCTGCCAGCTGGTCTCACTTCTCAGCAATCAACAGTTAAGTTATATTGCTTCATACTGTGCTGCAGTGTGTCCTTTATGCTTTCCTTCCAGCTCCTTTGCTTAGATCACCCTGCTTTAATCATTCAGTGGTGGTTGTTTCTGTGCCCTGCTGCCATCCATTCTCCTCCCATGGCCAGGCTGGCTCAGCAGTGATGAAAAACAAGACTTTGATGACAGTGGACCAAATGTACTCCAGCAGCAACTTATTGGTGACCTTTTTTCTTATTCTCTCTTAAGGAAAGCGATGTCATTACTATCAATATGACGCCCAGAGCTATTCAGTTCTCACCCCTGAGCTTTTCACTCAGCTTCTGATTTTGATGTATGTAGAAAGCGAAAAGTATGGGGAAAAGACACATTAGGTGAGTCACTCTTATTTTTTACAAGCAGTACTATTGTGCCTTCCTGTTTCCTCTTAACACTGACCCTGATTCCAGAGAGATGACTCTGAGATTCTTTATAAATATAAGTGAGATAGAAAGGAAAGGAAGAGACAAAGTGAGTGCTTACATTTTCAGCTGTTGAGACTTGTGAAATGAGTTCTGAAATGCCCCTGGTTCATGCTACAGTTATCTTCTGACCTAGACTGAATTCAGAGCAACCAAGGATTATGTGTTTTGTCCTTTGGCACATCCTAGGGTTTTTATATGTGTTTGTCTGCTTTGTTCTGTTTTTCAAGGCCCAAATGTAAAGAGGCTGCAAGAGATTCCTCCAGATTTTCTTATTCTTGCTCCTACTGGATTCACATTAATTTGCATTTACTTTGTATAATTAATGCAGTGATACATTCTGAACCTTTGATTTCTTGAGATAAGGAGATCATGAGTAAAGAAACAACTTGTATGTTGTTTATATGCAAGTTAACAACCTTTCCTGTAATTTACAGTCACAGAGTTGGCCAGGTTCTGGAACCTTCCCTATGTACATAAGTCAGTATCTGAGGCAGGATTTCACAGAATCACTGAATTTCAGAGTTGGAGGGAATGACCCTAAGAATGAATCCTTATTAGTGTGTACTCAACAAGTTACTTTCTAATCTCTGCTTAAAGATTTCCAATGACAATTATATTGTTTAAAAACACTACTTCTTTGGTTGACCAACTCTATTTTATGATCTTTTGGCGGAAAAATTCATGTTTAAATTTGCCATTTATTCAGTCTTTCTCACTCTGGACTCTGCATTGCTTTTCTTTATGCTGCTTTTGTGTGATATATATGGTGTCCCAAAAATATTCTTGCAGTTTTAAGGTTGTGCTTATGTATTTATTTGCTACTTCATTCTCTCATCTACAAAACAAAGAAATAAAATAAAGTAGACAATGTTTGATTTTGCTTAATGGCTTGTTTATTTAGTTCAATCTGAAGCTTGGAAACAAATAACACCTATTCTTTGGAAGTTTGTGTGCCTTTGACAACTCCTTATTACTTGAAGAATGAAGTTCAGTCTCTCCATATGACTTTCTATTGGTCTTCACATCCCTGAAAGGGTTTCTCACCTCCTTTGGATCTAAATTGAATTTTATGCAAATTAAAGTTCTAAGTGAAATACTGTCTTTTCAGTGAAGCCTTTCTTGACTGGTTGCCTATATTCATTTCTCTTTTTTCCAACTCCCACCTTTCTTACTGTATGATCTTTAACATAAAGCACTGGATATTCTGTTGCTGTGCATCATTGTATACTTGTTTTGTGTTTGTAGTTGGAACAGTCACTGAATCTGCCTATATCACAATTTTATAATCTATAAAATGAGAGGATTGGAGTGAATTGGATAAAGCCTCTTTGGTCACTTCTAGTTTTCAGCTTGTGATTCCGTAATAATTTTCCATCTTCAATTGACATTCAAGTCCTTTGATGCTGCAGAATGTACTTTCTGTTTCTGTGTTTGCTACAGAGAAGTTTTCAATCTACTGACTGTATCAAGTTCCTAGACATGATTGCAATCATAGAAATGTGGCCATAATCCTTTTAAAGTGTCACCTAATGGAGTAAAAAATGAGTAGATGAGGATCAATAACTTTCAGAAAGCCATATTCCTCTTCATCACATACTGTAAACACACACACATTCACAGACATATAGATAATAGGTATGTGTATATGTATGCATATACATATATTATATGTACATATATATGTGCATACATACACATAAATATACACTTCTTGAAGAAGTATTACAAATAGAAAGCTGGTTAGCATAGAATTTTAATTAAAAGGAAGCCTAAAGTTAAATAGGAAGAAAACAGATGAATAAATTGCTTTAGCAATGACTAAATAGTGGGGGTGTGAAAGAGCAGGGACTTACATATTCAAGATTAGGATCAATGAAACATTTTACCAACATAAAGGAATGTGTCTGAAACAGCAACGAGAAATATACGAAAACTTTTACTGAAAACATGATAATTTTATTATAGAAGTAAAAGGGATAGCTATTGTAAAAGAAGTAACAATAAGGTAACATTTTGAATGAAGCCAGCTAGTTGGTTTATTGTTGTTTTTTTAAAATAGATAAATGAACTTTAGGCATACAAATGCTGTAAAACTGAAACCTTGTTGAAGAAAACCTCAGTAGGAGTTCAAACAATACTCAGATCTCAAGAAATGTAGAGACCATTATACAAAAATACAAAATTATTTCAAATGTTTAGGAAAAACAAAAAAGCAAAATAATATGACATTTATAAACATCAACAAAAAGAATAAATTAATGTTCTTTTCTCTATTGCATTCTGATATTGAGATTTGATATTAACCTGTATTTCTTTTTCAAATAGCAAAATTACATTAAAATCTAGTGATTTGAAATTCTGTAATTAAAAACAGTTATTCCTCAATTATTTTTCTGTTATGGAAAATTGCTTTATGTCTGCATTAAAATATTAGTCTAAATAATTTCATAAGTATATCCAAAATTAAAGGTGATACCAAAACAACACTTAACCAACTTTCGAAGCAATGAGGAATTTAACATAATTTGCAACAGAGAAAATACAGTTGAAGGTAAGATGAAAGCCCTAGGCAAATATATATTGCCCCCAAAATGCTGAAAGCCACACCAACAGAAATCAGATCAGCAGCACTAGTTATATGCTGTATGCTATATTCAGGGAAGTACAAGATAGTTTTTGTTTATGAAAGTGAGTTTTTATCTGAGTGTGACTGTGAGCGTGTGTGTGTGTGTGTATGTATGTATGTATATGAGAGAGAGAGAGAGAGAGAGAGAGAGAGAGAGAGAGAGAGAGAGAGGGGGAGAGAGAGAGGGAGAGAGAGAGGGGAGAGAGAGAGAGATAGGTATTGTGCATGTGTGGACAACCACGACATATTCATTTGCTGCTTATGTCCTTATGAGAGGATTCACTAATATGTATTTAAACATTACTCTGAGAAAGTATATTTTTGAAAGCATGAATAAATAATACAACTACAAATGAGTTTTATTATTCCTTGGTCTTATATTATCCAGCCATTAAACATTGATTACAATCCTACTATGTGTCATGAAGGATACTATGTGATATACAATCATAAATAAGCAATAATCCCCAGTCAAAAAGATCATACTATGGAGGAATAATAATAGCCACATGGTTGTTCAAAATAAATGCTGTTTTTCAAACTTTTCATCTTCAAAATTTTCATACTCCAATCCCAGTGACCCATTGTTAGCTATCTTATAACTAGATTGCAAAGTATAAAGAACATCTATTGGTCATCTCTTAAAAGAAATCCCCAAATGAACATTGCCAAGAACAGAACTATTAGTCCCATGAAAATTCTGTAAGCAACCAAAAAAAAAAAAGAGAACTAAATTACTGAGGAGTCACAATTAGGACCACATATAATTCAGTAGCCACTGAGATAAGGGATTGGAACGCATGAAATATAATATTCCAGAAGGTGAAGAATATAAACTTATATCCAAGAATTATCCGGCAAATATAAATATAATCCTACAGAATAAAGAAGAAGACATTAATGGAATAGAAGATCTTCAAGTATTCCTGTTTTAAAGACTAAGACTGTGTAGAAACTTTGAAGTTCAAACAAAGGAGTTAAGAGACACAAAAAGTAAACAATAAATAATAATAAAGGACTTTAAACTGTACACATTCTAATACAGGAAGTTAGATATTTCCCTTATGGAGTCTATCATTATCAAGGGTCATAGACGGGGTCTAATTTAAGTGGACTTTAAATGATTCTGTTATACCTTGATAATCTTCAAAGAGTACTGGAAACAGAAGGGAGATACTTGGAGAGGGAGGCAGTAAAGGAAGAATCAAGAAAACAAATTCACATAATCAGAATGGACAAGTAGACATCTATACAAACAAAGAGAGGTTGGGGTGGGTGACTGACACTGGAGTTTCAATCTATTTTGAATTGATAAAAAAGGGAAAATTACATGCACTTACACATGCACACTTGGACTTACACCTGCATATTTACACATGTACACATGGGGACAAAAATATATTTTACTTGAAGTGAAATAGGAGGGAAAGGGGAGAAGGGGAAAGGGGGAGAGGAATCAGAGGGATGATATATTAAGAGAAGGATTAAGACCTAAGTACAACAAATGCCAAGGATTTGCAAAACAATATTTACAATTTTTTGAGGAATCAAAAATGGACACCTAAGGGATTATCTATATATTAGAGAATGGATAAATAAGCTATGGTATTTAAATGTGATAGAATGTCATCAAACTATAAAAAATATATATGTAGTCAAAGTCTTTGAAGAAATCTAGGAAGAATCTGAACTGATGCAGAGTGAATGAAAAGAAACAGGAAAATAATTTATGTAAATAAATACTTTTGAAAAATTAGGAATTCTGAACAGTGCATTTATCAGTCATAATTACAGAGGACAAATAATGAAAAATGACTCAGTGAAGAATGTAACTATGTATCATGCCTACACGCACATATGTACATGCATGCACAAATATGGGTGTATCTGTATCTATGTATGTCACTAATTATTTTGCTTCACCATACAAAATTTTTACAGGGTTTTTTTTTATTTAAGTCTCAATCCATTAAAAGGCCTTGGAGTAAGAGGAAAACAGATCAGATATTTGATGATTCGTACACATATGCATGTGTGTGTGTGAGTATGCATGTGTGGGGGTGGGCAGGTGTGTAATAAATCTCTTTCCAATAAAAAAGGTGAATTTAAGCTGACTCTTGAAGAAGACTAGGAAAGTCAAGAGGCAGACGGAGTAATAGAGCATTTCAGAAATGGTGAACAACCAGAGAGAAGGTACAATATCAAGATATGGAACGTTGTGTACATATGTGTGTGTGTTTCTCCTTCCTTGCTGAAGAAGATGGTGCCATCAGAGAAATGATAACATGACATGCACTTGATATTGTTTTGAGTGAGGGAGGGCTGTGCAAGTCACCAGCCTCACTTCTCCTCCAGAGCCATCTGAATCCAATGATCAGATATTCATCAGGATGACTGGAAATGACCCAGGATGAGGTAATTGGAGTTAAGTGACTTGCCCAAGGTCACACAGTTAGTGAGTGTCAAGTGTCTGAGGTGAGATTTGAACTCAGGTCCTCTTGAATCCTGCACTGGTGCTCTATCCACTGTTCCACCTAACAACTCCAATGTTGTGTACAAAGAACAGCAAGAAGTTCTATGTTGGATTATAGAGTGGAGGGGAATAAAAAATAACAATAATAGAAACGTAGGAAGAGGCCTACTTCTGATACATTATAAGCTATACAGAAGATTTAATATTTTTATCTTGGAGGAAATAAACAAGTGCTGGAATATTTGAGCAGAAGGGTCATACAATATACTTTATGAAAATAACTTTAGTAGCTGAGTGGAGAAATGATTGGAATAGAAGAGTTTTTGTTGTTGTTGTTTGTTTTCAAATACTCAAACTAAGATGTGGTAAGCTCTTAAATATTTGTCCAAATGAAGGCTTCTGATTTGATGTTTTCTCTTTAGAAAGTATTGCCAACTACATTAGATATTTAGAAGGCAAATGTGATTAACCAAGATGTTTAGGGATAGGAGTGACTTAGTTAATCAAATCCTCTCTTCTACTTAAAGTTAACCAGAATTCCTTTTCTATTTTAAAACTTTCTTCTGAGAAACTCTATAAAATGCATGAATCAGTCTTCTTTTTTGAGTAAATCCAGCATACTCCATAATTCTGAGTCATTCTTTGATGCCTGTGGATCTTCAGTGCCTCAGGGTCATCACTCTAAACATCGATGCTGATTTAGAAGAACCGTAAAATATGAAGGATGTAAGAGTGTGTACTAAATAGGTACTTACCCCAGAGCATTTCCTCTGCAGTTTTGTTTGGTTATTTTTCACTTTCTCTCTGACATGAACATATCTACTTGAGATTTATACCACCACCCCCAAGAGAAAACTGCACACACACACACACACACACATGTACACACAAACATACACATACAAAATCATGTTAATTAAATATTGAATTAACTGAGGTCTGACAAAATTCCTATACAAACACATGAAAAACATGTCTAACATTTATATAGCTCCTTAAGAATAGGAAATACTTTCTAAATACTACTCCAAGTCCTTTGATCCCTTAATGTAGAAGCTGCTAGATCTTGTGTCACCCTGATTGTATTTCCACAATACTTGTATTGTTTATTTCTAGCTACTTGCAATATTTTCTCCTTGACCAGGGAATTCTGGAATTTGGCCACAATGTTCCTAGGAGTTTCTCATTTTGGATCACTTTCAAGAGGTGATTGGTGGATTCTTTCAATATTTATTTTGGCCCCTGGTTCTAGAATATCAGGGCAGTTTTCCTTGATAATTTCATGAAAGATGATGTCTAGGCTCTTTTTATGATCATGGCTTTCAGGTAGTCACATAATTTTTAAATTTTGTCTTCTGAATCTGTTTGCCAGGCCAGTTGTTTTTCCAATGAGATATTTCATGTTATCTTCCATTTTTTCATTCTTTTGGTTTTGTTTTGTGATTTCTTGGTTTCTCATGAAGTCATTAGTCTCTATCTATTCCATTTTGATTTTTAAAGAACTATTTTCTTCAGTGAGCTTCTGAATCTCCTTTTCCATTTGACTAATTCTGCTTTTTAAAGCATTCTTCTCCTCTTTTTGAATGTCTTTGCCAACTGTGTTAGCCTATTTTTCAAGGTGTTATTTTCTTCACTATTTTTTGGGTCTCCTTCAGCAAGTTGTTTACTTGCTTTTCATGCTTTTCTTGCATCTCTCTCATTTCTCTTCCTAATTTTTCCTCCACCTCTCTCATTTGATTTTCAAAATCCTTTTTGAGCTCTTCTGTGGCCTGAACCCATTGAATATTTATTTTGGATGTTTAGGATACAGAAGTCTTTACTTTTTTGTCTTTCCCTGATGGTAAGCATTGTTCTTCCTCATCTGAAAATATTGGAGAAGATATCTGTTCACCAAGAAAGTAACCTTCTATAGTCTTTTCTTCCCTTTTTTTGGGTCATTTTCCCAACCAGTTACTTGAGTTTTGGGTCCTTTGTCAAGAGTAGGGTATACTCTGGGAATCTGTAAGATCTCAGTTCCTCCATGGTGGCACAATGAAGTGTGTACACTGATCTGTGAGCAGGTAGAGATTTTTGTGCCCAAAATCTTAGCAGTTTCCTCTCTTTAGGCTCCTGGCCTCCAGTTCTGCCAAGTCAGCACTGGGGCCTTATTTTCAGAAAAGCTGCATGGGAAGGACTGCCATTCAGTGTGAGATAAAGATCAGCTCCCTCAGAGCCTCTACACAGAGCTGAGGTAATATTTAGCTCCTCAGGGCTCCCAAGGGTTTTATGATCCAACAATGGATGCAAGCTGCTGTTCGGACAGTGCAGGGACTGCTGTTGCTTGCCTAATATGGCCTCTGCTGCTGCTGCCAATGACTGAAATTATGGGAAAGCCCTTCTCCCTTCACAACAAGCTGAAAAAACCCTGTCACTTACCTTTGGCACTTGTGGATTGAGGGATCTGTGAACTTGCTGCTGCTAAGAGTGGAGATTACTCCCCTGAGGTATCCTCTCCCCAGAGCTGTCCCATAACTCGCTGTCAATTCTGGGGTGGGCTGTGCTGTAAATCAGTGCAACTGATGTTTCCCATGGGCCTTTCAGGTCATTCTGGGCTGGAAATGTCCTACACTCTGTTGTTCTCCACTTCTGTTGCCCCAGAATTTGCTGAGAGTCCCTCTCTACAGGTACTTTATGGGCTGTGTGGGGACCCCCTGTATATATGTGTCTTTCTACTCTGCCATTTTGGCTCTGCCACCATCCATTTCATTTTTACCTAGAGTTTGCCTTATGTTAAGACACACTATTTGGTCATCAAAATGAAACACTTTATATAATAGAATACCTGACCAATTAATAAAATAACAAGTAGTATCTGAGACCACTACATAAAAGATACATGTATCAGCTAACAGTGTGTCATTAGGTTGAAACACTAATTTTTGACTTTTCTGAACATGGAAAACATGAATGTGTGATGACCAGAATCAGGTGACATGCTTCCTCAAAGGAAATACTTCTCTCCTTTTTCCATTCTTTGTTGGAAATTTCAACAGGAAAAAAGTCTGGGATTAAAGGAGATGGTACAAATACACTATCACTAAATTTCTTATTTTTGTGCTCTAAATAAAACATCATCTCATATCCTTTTTTTCACTTTTCCTCCTCTCTTCAGAATATCAGACATCTTAGAATGTGCTTGTATGTATATATGTGTGGGTGTGCATTTCTGTATATTTTATTTTCCATCTCCAGTGTTAAACTCCATGTATATTATACTCCTGACTGAGTACCCTCTGGTGCCTGTACACATGCAAACACTCATAATTTTTCGGCATTTTCTTTACTCTTTGAATTATAATATCCTTGAGATCAGAGGCAGTCCTTGATTTTTTTTAATTTATAACTCCAGCACCTAGTGCAGTGTCTGGAGTATAGTAGATATTTTAAAATGTTTATTGATTGTTGACTACCCACAGAGAAGAACTTTTCAATTTGGATTCTGCACAGGGATTTTTCCATCATAGTGAAAAATGTCATTGATAAGCGTTGTTATTTCCTTGTTTTAAGCTTCAGTAAAGTTTATGATTAGAGGACTGTTCTATCCTGTTACTTCTGTTAGATCATTCAAGGCATCCAGGATGGTTTTGATATATGACTGAGAGTTATCTTGTTGTAAAAAGACTTATTAAGGCACCATTGTCTTCTACCAACTCAAATACAAGAAGCTGTAGCATGCAGTGGTCATGCCCCACTGTTTTGACAGACAGGTTAAACCAGGTTAAGGGTAACTGCATACCAAGATCATTCCCTGTGTCCTGGGCCATTGCCAGTTATCTTGACTTTTGTCTTGCCACTGGATTTTGATGTCTCTGGAAGAGAGAGTGAGGCTAGCAACTTTGGACATTGTTGCCTTATTTAAATCCCATGCACACTCGCCTGAAAGTTATCAACTTGAGATGTCTTTAGTCTTCTTCACAAAAGAAGGAAGAGTAAGAACAGCAAGGATACTGGTGAAGGAGACACGAATGGAGTTGACTTCTTCAGGTGAACAGTTATTTTATTCACTTATGAATCTAGATCTTCCTCTTTCTCAGTAGGAAAGCCGCTTTGCAAATTCAAATCCCTAATTTGCTACAGTGAGAATTTCTTGTCTGAGGCCTTGCGGCAAAGAGGTTGGCCTGAGGTTGACTTAGCTATTTAAATATTGCAGAAGAATCCTCAGAAAGCAGCAGAACTTACCACCATTCAAATTTCTTATTTGGAACTTAAGTCTTGAAGAAACACACTTGTAAAATAAAAAGAATAATGCCATACTCAGAATTAAAATGTTAATTTTTTATTATATATGGCCAACACTTTTCATTGAACATGAAAAACTTGATAACTTTATGCCATCTAGAAATAATGCTTTTCTATAAGGAAAAGTGACTTGCAAGTTTTGGAGTGTTTGGGGGCTTCATATGGGACTATGCATATACAGATAGGCATATACGAATATTAATGCTTACATAAATGTATATTGTTTGTATGCATAGACACATATGTAGAAAGATATACAGATACACACAGATACACACCAACAAAATGTCAAAGTATTCATTATGTTGTTATCACTCTCTTTTCCTAATGCTTCTGCTGACAGCCAAAATTGAAAACCTGCTGAGTTTCCTCAGCATCTGATGTGCAGTAGAAACTGTGTGTCAGATACTGGGTTCTGTCACAGGTTAGGCAATCACTGTGATGGGAATGGAAGAGTATAGTCATATCTGAAAGCAGCACAGTGCTCTGTGGTCAAAAACATAGAACAAACTTGAAAAACCAGGGCTCAAGATTTTTCTTCTGACCTCCACTGGACTGCATAAAATTCTGCCCCTCCCAATCACTTCAGCAAATTTTGCAGAGTGGCTTTTCCAGAGCTTCCATGAACTTAGATTTTTAATTGTGAAAACAGAATGCTGGAGATTTAGTTCACTATGCCTTGACTGCAAAATAAATAAATAAAATAATGAGATACATAACCATATATAAAATCCATGTCTTGAAAATACTTGGGAGTTTTAAGACTGTGACTACTTGGATGGAAAATTATATGTTTTCTCTTGGGTTTGCTATTGATCGGGCAAAGTAGTTTGTTTTCAAATCTGGCAAAATTCTCACCTCAATCTAATGACAGTTTTTCTAATAAAAGATATAACAGAAAAATACTATAGTAAAATAATTTGTTTTGTTACTCCTTTGGTATACTAAGTGAATAAGAAGTTCATACTGAGAGACTTATAGAAAGTTACATTCTAAAAAAAAAGATTCTTTGACCATGGTTTTCAAGGACAGTGACAGGCAGAAGTATATTTTCCAGTATCTCAAAAAAAGTGGAGGGTAGTGACAAAGAGCAAATAAGAAAGAAAATAAGCAAAATCATTTGTAAAAATCAAGATTTTTGTCCAAATGCCATGCTGCATGTCAAATATTTACTATTTATTATGACAAATATAGCCTGAATAGGAAAGATTTGTAGAGTATGACCTTGAAATGTCCAAGGGAGGAGTTGCCTCTGTATCATCAGACAGATTCTTAGACTAAATATGTCTAAATATTTAAAAAAATAGGTTACAGTTAGTTCTGCCAAAGGAATAAAGCAATTTATTGCAGCTCTTGGCTAAGTCTTAGCTCTGGCATCTGAGTTTACCCAGAGGTACCAGTTACTTCAGAGGAATACAAGGAGGTCCCTCCTACCTTTGGTGTCAATGTGACCCCTCTAATCAAACTTTCTTTGGGGGTATTTGAAGGTAATAGAGGTAGAGGTTGAGTGGTATTAGCATACTGAGTTTTAGTTTCACTATAGGTTTCCTTAAGGACCATTCTGTAAACTCAAGTCACTATGGTTCTCACCTCAGATTGGCCAATAATAGATCCCTGGCCAAATCCCATTTGGTCATTTTTTTTATGTCTTGATTGGTTCAGAGGGAATGCAAATAGAAGTTGTTTCTGTTGTGGCCAGAAACCCTGAGCGTTTTGCCCTCCGTGGATGATTTCTTCTTTTCTGGACTAATTTAAAGAGGCCATTCTTTGCCTGATTTTTTTTTTTTAATGTAGCCTTTGTCATTGAATGGGCATTGTCTCAATCACACTGAGATAAACTAAAGATCTTAGTTTTAAAAAGCCAAGGTCTTCCAATTCTTTTGGGGCTATCTCCAGTCTGCCTTATGTGTATCTGGCCACTAGAAACAAATCACTCTGGAGGAGAAAGTGAAGCTGATGACTTTGCATAGCCCCTCCTTACTTAAGTCCAATTCTTGTCCTCTTCAAGAGCATACAAACAATAGGTAAGCGTAATTTAGGGATTAGCCATATGGAAAATATATAGTCTCATCTTTCTTTGGCCACATAGAGAAAATTGAGACAAATTTAGTTGACTATTTAGTTTGGCAGACATCTGAATAGACTATACTTCACAGGACACTAAAGAACACTGTGCTTTTGTTATTTTAGAATGTAAAAATCTTGCTGATCTATGTACTAGAAGAATCATTCCAAGGTTTTCTTAGTTGCTTGTTTTCATTTAATCTCAAAGAGGACCAAAATAACATCACTATGCTACAGTCAAGTTTCAATATGTCCAGTTGTGTCTGATCAGACCAATAGGAGCTCAGAATGCTCTACTACAGGTTGGGCACAAATAGTGTGAACATTTGGGGTGCATACACTAAATTTGTGCATCCTGCATTTCCTTTGATCCGTTCAGTTCTACTTTGCTCATAGAACATCTTCTCTGATGTGGGTATGGCATGCTGAGTGGTCCTGTGCCAGTGTCTCCTATGTTACACAATCAATTCCAAAGTTCTTAAGAGAGATCTTTAGAGTGTCCTACTGATGGGGTGCTTGGGTGAATATGCTTGGGCCCCAATTCTAAAAATCACATTTCTCTTTAAAAGTCACATTTCTTCCTAGTCTCAACATATTATCTCAGGCAGTTTCTTCCCAGTCCAAGGACATAACTTGCCCCAGTAACAGCCATTATCTCCCTTCCTGCTACAGTAGCCAGCTATTCCTATAGTACTTATTAATATGAACCAGCTGCATACTTGACTGAACTGACTGTGCACTGGTTCATAATGACATTTGCTATTCACTGACCAATCGTATGTATCCTAGACTTAGACATTCATATAATCCTTTAAATTTATCTTGTGTAACAAGACATTGATGAGAGCATTCTGTTATTCCTGAGTCCTGACTGTTAGTTGATTTAGTGATGTTTCAGCCTAAAACCACATTTCCAGGTAGCCCCCACTTGGATTATTTCCTGATGAACTCTGGGTAAAATACCTGCACAGTAGATACCAAAAGTTCATGTTCCCTGTAAGAATTTAGCTACTCCCTAATTCCATCCCCAAACACCTAGTTAGCACATATAGCACATGTTTGCTATAGAAAATCCTATTTAAACTCTACCTGTACCCCTCAAAGAGAGGCACTTCCCCCTGCAGCTTCTCTAAGAACTCTTGCCTGCTGAAAAGTGTAATAAATCTTTACCTTGATCTTAATGCTTGAGTCTGTGAATTCATTCCGAGTGACCTGACCATGGTACTCTAATATTTGTGGGGCTCTCACCCCCACTTTCAGCCTTCATCAGTACCACTTCTGACCACCCTATGATTACTTGTCCCATGGGAGTTTTCTATAATGTAGTCTTTTGGATAAGTGTGCTTTTTGCATTAGAACAATGTGACCAGCCTATCAGAGTTGTGCTCTCTGAAGCAGAGTTTGAATTCTTGGCAATTTAATTCTAGAAAGGACCTCAGTGTCTTGTATCTTATCCTGCTGGTTGATCTTCAGAAATTTTCTAAGATAATTCAAATGGAAATGATTCTGTTTCCTGGCATAGCACTGGTATACTGTTCAGGTTTCACAGCCATACAACCATGAGGTCAGTACATTGGTTCTGTGGACTTTCAGTTTGGTAGTCAAATACTTCTTGTCTCCTATACCTTTCTTCAGAGCCTCCCAAACACTGTACTAGCTCTGGTAATGCTTGTGTCAGTCTCATTATCCGTGTTTCAAAACTTCTTCAGTCATGTCAACAAAGTTTTCTCTAATGGATGTAGATATTTAAGTTCATAGGTGATCTACTCTTCACCTGCACAGGAGAGGAGACTGGAAGGTGAATGGAACAGAAGATGAGGAATGTTGCTCACTGCTCCACAATGACTTTTCAGTTTTGTATGTTTGCTTGCTTGCTTTTAAGACAGAGGCTCACACTTTATAGCAATACTGGATTATTCTTTTTCTTACCTACTTGCTTTATTCAGGTAATGTATATAGTTAGAAAGGTATATTTTGTTACTACACTAATTCAATTTCTCAAATCTGTATATCTACATGTATATAGATATGTATAGATTTACTTCCTTTATGAACTTTAATTCTAATAGACACAATTCCAACTTTTTCCCTTTTATATAGTTGTTCTTTAAAGGAACACATACATTTGTATTAGTCAACCCCTTCAATTGATTAACTGAGTAATCCCTGAGGAAAAAATAGTGAAAATTCTTACAAAAATCATCAATATACTTTCAGTGACACAAACAAAATTTTGTAAATATTGCCATTTTGAGAAATACACTTGTGGGGATCAAAGGACTTTCCAGGCAAGGTCAGGGAGTAAGCCCAGGCATGCTGCCACAGTGCACTGTTTCCCATGGTGGTCAGCCCTCAGAATGATCAATGTGATAGACATATTTTCATGAAAAGAACTCAGAACCCTCCCACCCCTGCCATAATATGAGAAACATGATCATTCTAATATTTCACTCATTGTGAAATCAGGAAAGCTTTCATTTCTTTTAGACAATTATTTTACATTCCTAGTGAATGAGTCCCTCTTGAATGAAGAGTACATTTGCTTTAGACAAATACTGGGCTTCTATTCCCAGCTTTAAATTCTTATTTCCCTCTTCTCTCCCTTTGGGCAGCATTCCGGTGTTCACTAAATCCTACCCTTTGATTACATCTTCTCATTTCCACATTTCAATCCTCTACCCCCTTTTCATAGGCTTTATTTTTTTTAATATACTTTAGTCTATTTGTTTGCATCAGATTGCATGAGAGAGGAATTTTTGGTTTCTAAGAAAATTGACAAAGACATGAGTTGAAGATAGCCAGGATATCAAAGATAAAAGTCCCATTATCTTGAAAATGCATCTGGGTTTATGGACCTTCCCCCTCAACCTTTGTGAATGAGACCTGGCCTGGCAGTTCTTTTTGATATAATTTCCAGAACAAAGAAAAGTAGTAGCTATGCTAATTTCCAGGCTCCAGCATTCCCCACCCACTCCCTTATATAAGTAGTTTTGTCTCTGACATCAGTATGAATTATAATTTCTGTCTCTATATAACTTCTATGGAAACAAAATTCAATCATACCTTACACTGCTGGATTTTACAAAACTGATAAAATGAAAAAATATACGTATTTTTTCCATGACTTTGAGACAGTGATTTTTATTCATGACTTTGTGACCAAGAGAAGTGACAATTCAAAGAGAAGTCACATTCTGTTTGGAAGTCAAATTTCCTTTACATAATTATATTTTACTAATTTCATATAAACTAATGAAATGATTTCATTTATTAAATATAGATGTGTTTTCAGGTTTAAGTAGGCTATTTTAATAATTTATTTCAGAATTGGGGGAAAATAAAATACGGTAAAATAATCTGTTCAATCAAGAGAAAGAAATATATTGCCAATATAACTACTATGAAGAATTTTGAGATCATTTTAAAAGAGTTCATATAAATCATGCATCATAACTCATTATTTAAAAAGAACGATGAAACGATTCAAAAGCCTATAACACTAGTTTTAATTTAAGACAGCCTTCTCCGAGCCTAAAAACAATCTCTCTATTTTCTCATAGTACTTTCTCTAGGCTCTTACTTTTCCTTTCATTATGTTATCCAATTTTTTCATTATGATTGCATATAAATATTATATACCATATGAAATTAGAATTTCATGGAGGAAAAGGGCTATTTTTACCTGATAAGAAATTACAAACATTATAAATCCAGAGGAGCATGGAAAGATTTACATGTGTGAAGCCAAGTAAAATAGAAATAAGAAAATAATACACATATTGATTGCAACAAATCTGGCCTTAAAGAGAGATATTTGTATTTTGTATGGGCAGAATTTTGCTTTTTGTTTCCCTTCATTAGACTGTGAACTCTTTGAAGGCAGAGACTGATTTTTACCTGTCTTTGTATCCCCAGTGCTTAGAATGGTGCCTGGCACATAACAGGTGTTTAATAAATGCTAGTTGACAGATTAATGAAAAAAAAGAAAGAAAAAGAGAAGAGATATTTGCAGAAGTGACAAGGGTCACAATTATGGAATACTGAATACATTTTTAGACTTTATTGATGTACTGATCAGTTTTTTCTGATTTTTTTCTCTTCATCGTTTTTAATTTTATTTTGAAAAAATGTACTTTTTGTATGACATGATGACATTTTGGTAAGGAAAGGAAAAATGTCAGAGATACTAGGAGAAATTTAAGCAATGGAAATACAAAAGATAGCAATAAAATGTATCTTTTTGAAGAAAATTATTCATATTCTTTGTCAATTCATTAATTAGGGAATGGTTCTTATTCTTAGAAATTCAAAATCTATTTCTTATATGTTTTGGAAATGATTTCATTATCTCAGACACTTGATACAAAGATTTCTTTTTTCCACTTACATATTTCCCTTTGAATCTTAAGCTGCATTTTCTTTTTGTAATTAAAAAAAATTAATGTGAGCAAATTTGTCCATTTCATCTTCTGTAATCCTATGTATTCTTTTCTTTTTAGTTTGATCATGATCCTTTTCTCTTTCCACAGATAATTTCTTCCTTGCACGTGTGTCCATGTGTACATATACTACATACAGGTATATGCATGTTTACACAGATATGTGTATATATGTATATGTGTGTGTGTGTGTATATATACATACACACACATACACACCCACAGGTGTATACACACAAATATACATACACATATATCCATTTGAAACATATCTTAAGTTTTCCCAGAAGTTTTGCTGAGATCTTTTGTTTGAGTACAGTCTTTAGGGACTGCTCTGATACCCTTGGGTTTATCAAATAGTAAACTAAAAAATTATTTTTCTCTTGTATGTTTTGCATCAATTTTGTTTCAAATTTGCTGAGTAACAAATACTTTTGTTACTCATTTGTAGTATATTTTGAGATCTGGTACTGCTACATTTCCTTTCTTCCCACTTCTATTTCATTATTTTTCTTGAGATCCTTGACTTGGATTCCTTCAGATGAATTTAATTATTATTATTCCAACAACTAAAAATATTCCTTTTCTGGTTTAATTGGTATGGCGCTGAACAAGTGAATTAATGTAGGTACAATTATTTTTATGTATTAGTTGCATGCATAAATGATCCCTGTTCAATCTCATCTTCTCCAGTAGGTGGCCTGGTCCATAATTTTCCCTCTTACTTATCTTTACTGACTCACTATCTACTCAATGCCTCTCTGTTTGCTACAAACATCCATGTCTCCCCCATCCCAAAAGAAAAAAAAAAGCTTCACTTAATTTGTCCATTCCTTCTAGGTATCTACTTATCCCATGTCTCTCTTTTGTGGCTAAACCCTTTGAGAAAACGATCTATAATAAATGTCTCCATTTCTTTTCCTTTCTCAAGTCTCTGGAATCTACCTTCCTACCTTATTATTCAAATGAAATCACTCTCTCCAAAGTTACCAGTCATTTCTCTATTGGAAAACCTATTGACCTTTTATCAATCCTCCTACTTTTTGACCTATCAGTAGCATTTTATCAACCATTCTTTTCTCTTTCATTCTCTTTTCTTGCAGTTTTTAGACTAGGATACTATTTTATCCTTGTGCCTTACCTCTCTGATCCCTACTCTTCAATCCCCTTTGTTGGGTCTTCATCTAGATCATATTTTCTAATAATGAATAACTCTGAAAGCTATGTCCTATGGTATGTTCTTTTCCTTTTCTACTACTTCTCCTGGTGATAACCACTCCTATGAATTAAATGATCTTCTCTATGCTCATTATTCTTACTTCTACTTATTCCATTATTCCATCTCTAACTTCTCTCCTAATTTCCAAATTTGTATTCCCATTGCCTAATGAACCTCTTAAATTGGATGTCCCTCGGACATACTAAATCCCACATATTCCAAGTTAAAATCATTATCTCCCCCAAAATCCAATCTTCTGTTCCTTTGGTAGCAATTACCAACATCATTTCAGGCACTTAGGCTCACAGCCTCTTTGAGATTTTCAATTCCTCAGTCTACATACACTTCCATATCTAATATACTGTCTAATACTGTCAATTTTACATTTATAACATTCATTGTACTAGCCTGTTTCTCTAATCTCACACTACCAAAATTTCGATACAAGTTTTTATCCTTTCATACCTGTACTATTGTAATGGCTTTCTAAGTGATCTCTCTCCTCCAAATCTTTCCCCAATTCAGTCATTCTTCCACTTAGCAGTGAACATTGTTTCTCTAAAGTGCATGTATGACTATATCACCCTATACTCAATAAACTTTAAAGATTTCCTATTTCCTCCAAGATCAAATATAAAATCATTTGTCATCCAAAGTCTTTGATAATCTGACTCCTTTTTACGTTTCCATATTTCTTACATCATATGTTTCCCTTAAACTCATATACAAAGTAATTCATTTGTATTGTGTCCCCCAATTAGAATTACTTAAGAGTAGGAATTGTTTTTGTTTGGTTGTTTTCATGTCTCTGTGTGTGCCTCTCTCATTCTCTCTCTCTCTCTCTCTCTCTCTCTCTCTCTCTCTCTCCATCTCTATCTCTTTCTCTCTCTGTATGTGTATTGGTTCTCTTTTATTTCCCCATTTAGACCAATTCTTGATATGCAGTAGGATCTTAATAAATTCTTATTTAGTGATATAAGGAGTATTGAAAAGTGTTCAAATTGTGGAAGACAAAATTTAAAGCAATTGCTTTTTCAAAAGAACATGTATTTTGAATACTTGGGCATTTAAGTATCAGGGTTTAGCAAGAGGTCAGTAGCAGGAATGAAATTTAATTTTCAACAAGAAGAATATAAAATGAATGTGAATGGATAAGAGAATGAGACAGAGGTGGTATCAAGAGTATACACTACACTAGAAAAAACAATAAATATAGCCTATTAATGAAATTTTTGTATTCTACTACTTATTTCTATTAAATATTTGCTGACCTATTTTAAGAGTTTCTGTTAGTGTAAATTTAGAGATGTGGAAGGGTATTACTAAGAAATGGAGCACAGATGAATTTGACAAGTTCATGACACAAGGGATATTGGTGCTCATCGAATTGAATGTTTTCATTTTGTAACAAAATAAACTGAGACCCTGAGAGACAAAGTGATATTTTTCGAGGCCATATTGCTAAGTAAAAACAGAATTGGGACTTGAAATTAGGTTGTTTGATTTGCAGTGCTGTTATCTCGTAATATTATACTGTTGCCATGGTCAAAACTGAAGCAGGAAGTAAGTTCGATAATGATGAAAAATTTAAATTTTGAAAGAGGAGAGGCATCAAGGTTGGTCAAGGAAATTATGGGAAGATTTGCAGTAAACAATTATTAACTATGAAGTGAAAATATTGTCACCAGAGGAGAAAGCCCACTTCTGTCTACTCTGTCTGTCTATGTGTCAGTTTCTGTTTTATCTCTATGGGTCTCTCTATTTCTCTCTACTTATTTTTTGTCCCTCTCTGTGCCTATGTCTGTCTGTCTGCCTGTCTCTTTTTTCTCCCCCCTCATCAGCTCACATAGCTTTAATTATATCCTTTCTTATAATGACTCCGAAATCCACATTTTAGTCACTAGTCTTTCTCCTGCCCTCCTTAGTTAACCATTGCATATTCTGAATTAGATGTCACACAGATATTTCAAACTCAATCTCTCAAAAACTAGATTATTTTGTTAACCCTCCATATGTACATAGCTGCTAAATCTTGGAACATTTACCTCTATAATCTTTTTGTCAAACAATCCCCTCTTTTCACTCCAAAAAACACCCCAAAAAACAAAAACAACACAACACAGATTGTTTCTAATCAGTTTTCATTTAGATTATTAAAATAGTGTCTTAAATGTTTTCCTTCTTCCTCCTCTATAATCCACCCTTCCCATAGTTAGGCATTAGTTACTTTTTCTTGCCTAGAATGTACTCTCTCCTCACCTGTGATGTTTTTCAGAATACTCTGGTCCTTCAGCAATCAACTTATTGTTTTTACAATATGCTTCTTTCGCTAAATAGTACCTTACATCTCTATCATATATTTCATTGAAAACTTTTACTGGATTACTTGATATACCACCATCTAGCCTTTGAACTAATTTTTTGAAGGCTGGGGCTCATCACTTTTGTATTTGTATCCATAGTTTCTCATATACTTTCTGGCACAGAGTAGGTATTTAAGACATTCATTTGATTGATGGATTTTTTCAGATTATGTAGAGACAAGTGAAGCAATATTTGATGAATTTATATGAATAAAAGGAAACTAAAAATTATAATGATAATGCTACTTTCTTCAGGAATTTGTTACGCTAGGATTAGATGATCATAGAGTTAGAATCTGAAAAGACAATAATGGCCAACAAGTCCAATCCTCTCTTTTTACAGAGGAGGAAACAGATCAGAAAGGTTAAGCAAATCCTTGCCCATTAATAGAGACATACCTGATATCCAAATTCCAAATTCAGGTGTTCCTTTTCTCTAAATGCAATATTCCACCTACCACTTGAGTCTAAAATAAGAAATACTTGCCTATTTATTTGAAACATCTATGTTTGGAATACATATATCTGTGCATGTGCATATCCAGGATTTCATAGCTAAAAATACCTATTTCCTCAGGGTATTAGTGACTTAATATTATAAACAAGCTTCTGGGTTTAACACATTTAAATTTTTACAAAATCAATTTTTGAATTACTGCACAATTTTTAAAAAATAACAGCAGTATATGCATGGTATCTAGCCACTGGGCAAATTTAAATTGCCCTATGTTGCTAACAATAGTTTACATTTATATGGTATTGTAGAGATTGCAATGTACTTTCCTCCTAACTACCCTATGAGGTATACAGTGAAAATGTTATTCTCTTCTCCCTGACACTTACCAATGACAATGAGGAAACTGGGAGTCTGAAATGCTAATTGATTTTTCCATACTTTATTAAGAATCAGAGCCAAGACCCAGATCTAAGTCCAAGTGCTGTGGTCTTTTTAGGAAGAGAAATACATATTGATAGTCAATTAGTAGTCTGTCAAGAGGATTCTTAGGATGAATTTTCTTTCCTCTCATCCTATTACTCTAATTCCAATCTTACTCTTTCATGTGTTATTATAAGGATGGTAGAAACGGGATTTTGTCGGACTGAGGACATTCATGCTATGACTTATGACTCAAGTTTATTTTGATTTGTTTATGTTTCTGATATTGCTATCTGAATTCTACTTTCATGATCATATTTGAAACTCATTCTTCTCTTCCTTCTTTTAGCTGACTAAGAATACCTGCTATGTGTAAGTGGAACAAGAAGTATTAAATGAATTCCTTAATTAAAGTATTCCCATATCATTAAATCTTTATACACTTGGTTCAGACAAAAGAAAGTGGCAAATGTCTGAAGACATTTTTATTACTTCAGTTGAACAATTGCAGCATCTGGTTCAAGCTCTATAAACTGTATCAATAGACAAATAAATACAATATACTATCTTGAATCATAAACCAATCCTTAATGGTATTCTACATACTGGGTCATAAAGACATAGTTATAAATAACCTCTCTTTGCTTTTCCAGACTCATCATGTTACAAAGATAAGGTTTTCACATGATGATACTTTCAAAGAAAAAAAGAATCTAGTTTCTAAAGAGAAAAATCTGTAAGATTATACTATTACATAACCATCTACCACATATGTTTTAAAATCTCATTTTCAAGAATTTTAAAAAATGGTTTAAACTTCAATAACAATTGGAATAAAACTGTAAATGAAGTTCAAAATATCGATTATATTTCACTAAGGGGAAAAGATTAGATCTGAAAGGGACCTCAGAAGCAATCTGGTTTAATGTCTTCATTTTACAGATAAGGGCACTGAGGACCAAAAGCACTTTTTTTTACTATGTTTTGTTTTAATTTTTAGCCAATGTCAGTCAGAAAGTTAGTGTGGGGCATATATGGGATGTTAAGCCACCATTTTTGAACCTAGAATTAACACACTTTTTCCTGTACCACACTAACTCCTACATAGTTTCAGGTATATTTCTGACTTAAATTACCTTTTGACCCCAATTATTATATAAGTAATATTTAATACAGTGTGGTAGAACATCAAATTTAATTGTTTAATGAAAAATATTTTAGAAATTTTAGTAATTATTGTATAAATATTAGACTGTGCTCCTTCATGTTCCTATAACACAGGATGACAGAATGAGTAACAAATTTAATTAGGAGCAGGCAGAAAAAGGGATGGCCACCCAGTGCAAGCAAAGTGTGAGTGAGGTCATTTATATCATTAATGGGAAGTTGGTGGTGCAGTGTATAGAGCACCAGTGCAGGGTTCAGGAAGATCTGAGTTCAAATCTCACCTCAGGTACTTGACACTCACTAACTGTGTGACCTTAGGCAAGTCACTTAACCCTAATTGCATCATGCTGGGTCTTCTCCAGCCATCTTGATGAATAACTGGTCACTGTATTCAGATGGCTCTGGAGGAGAAGTGAAACTGGTGACCTGCTCAGCCCTCCCTCACTCAAAACAAAGTCAAGTGCAAGTCATATCATTATTTCTCTGATGACATGGTCTTCTTCAGCAATGAAGGATGAACACAATATATTTCAGGAACAAACAGCTTTGTGTAATATTTATTTTTTCATGACATTTGAATAGGACAAATAAGAAGGAGCTATTAGGGCTGTAGTTCCATCATGTTATATGTAACATTATTGATTCTGAATGCAAAAATACAAGTTCAAAATTCCTATTGAAACTAAATTTGAGAAGGCAGTTTTATGAAAAGAATATATAATTTGGAGTCACATGTTCTGGGTTTGAATTACTCATCTGCTGCTCACTCTATGTATGACCTTTAAAAAGTGACTTCATCATTCCAGGATTATTATTTTGTCTTGTTTAATTGTATTTTTCTTCCTCAAATTAAAGATGCTGAACCAAATTTATGACATCAAAGATAGTAGAAAAGAAAAAGTTCAGAACATTTTAGTAACTTATTTTAATAACTAACAACTCTTTCTGACATTTAAGGCCCCTCAATCTGGGTTCAATCTCTTTTACCAATATGATTACTCATCTTCCCTCTCCCTTATTTATTTTTGCATCAGCTGAACATTTACTTATAGATGACTTTCCACCTTCCACTTTGGTGCTTTTATACAGGATATTCCCATTCCTTTAATATTCCCCTTCTTTACTTCTACTTGTTGAACCCCTAACTCTTGTTATAGTTCAACTCAAGAGCCACCTATCACAAGATGCTTTTCAAATCAAATTGAATTAAATCAAATCAAATCATCCCTGGTTCTTCTCACTTTACTTTGGATCACTTCAAACAACTCTTCCCAAGTTTCTCTGTAAAGATTTCTTACAGAACACTATAATTTCATTACATTCATATGCAATCATTTGTTCAGCCATTTCTAACCTGATAAAATTCCTTAGTTTCCAATTGGGTTACCACAATGTAAAAACATAATTTAAAAATGTTGGGAGCATATTTCCAATCTTCATTCCAGAACAACACGAATGAAGCAAAATAAACAGTTTGGACTTTATTAGTAACATTTTGTGGCACTAGAAGACAATTCAAGCAAGACCCCTGACTCAAGACCCAAATTTGACCTTGAATGGATGGGTGTGACTGACCTCCAAGAAAAGAAGTTAAAAGAAGTCATTCATTTCGCTGGATAGATATTTTTCTTGTTGTTACCCTCCTGAACAGGAGCCAATGTTCTTTTGGGTTTACAGTTGATTGCTTGATCAATAAATTACATATGAATATATGATCAAGAGCTTGTCATTCTTTCAGATGTCATCATTTAGCTTTTAATAGCAACCTACAATGCTTATCTTCAAAAATCATTAGGATACTTATAATTTTAGTTTGTTTTTTTTCTCTTAATCAATTTAATTATTGATCATTGAGATATGTCCCTCATCAGTCATTGGGTGATGTTTCACATACACACACACACAAACAAAATAAACAAATAGAAATATATACAAAGTAAACTACATACAGGTGGTAAACAGGAAACAGGTAACAGAGGGAAGGAGATGGAATTAAGAAGGGTTGGGGAAGTCTTCCAGCAAAAATAAAAAAAATGATATTTTAGTCGAGATATAAATGAAACAAGCAAGGTAGGCTAATAAAAGGAAAAGGAAAACTTGTCATTTTGTTCCTTTTTGACAACTAAGGACAACAACCAGGTTAAGTTTACCTAACTTTCTGTTAAAAGTTTATTGAACTTGGAATCTAATGACATTTGTTTGAAACCAAGTTTTGCAGTTTTGTATTTAGATTAATCATTTGACTTCTAGGTGGCTCAATCTTGATATGTTAAAAAGGAATGATGACATCTGTCCTGCCTTCCTTGAAAAGTTAATTTGACTGTAGTTAGATAACCTACATGAAAGCATTTGGACACTTGTAAAGCACAATATAAATGTAAAATACAGTAGAATTATACAATAATGTTTGTAAGGAGCTTTATTCTTTCCTCTTGTTTAATATTTATTTGTTTATTTATTATTTATGAGATTTCATCCTTCACAGCAATAGCTGCCTCAAGGCATAAGGACAAAAATTAAAAGCATTCAGGATGTTGCATTAAACTATAAAACCACAAAAGCTACTACTAGCATAATAAAATCGTGTTTAAAACATCATCTAAATTCAGAAAAGGAGCTTTTAAAAATATCTCTTTCCCTGAGACAAAACTGGTCATTTTTTTCCCAATAGCAGTGGAAAATGAGTACAACCAAATCCAAGAGAAAGACTGTTTTTTTATACCTTGACCAAATTTGCATTTAAAAAGAGACACAGGGATGTAATCCAGAAATCCCAGAATCCCAGATTGGAAAATTGGCAATAGTGGGAACTATATCACAAATAAGATTTCCCTATGTTTTCCCTGCAGTTTACTAAAAAAAAAATATTTTGCCACTAAAATATTCAAATGAACAGTTATTAATGAGTAAAACCAGGAATTTGCATAACTAGGTATTGAGACAAATATATAGCACAGTACATGCAAATGCTGTTTAAGGTACTTAGGGACTGAGTACAATCAGTCTGACCAGTTCAATTCCAAATTGGTAATATATTTAGTTATTAGATTCAATGATCCATCACCTCTGTCATGGGTATATGATGTTAGTTCAAAAGTAATTTCATTTCTTTTATTAGAAAATTGCTTTCTAAATATGCCTACCTTAGTTGTTAAAAGATTAAAAATCCTTGTAATGATAATGCTGATATACAATGTCTCAAATCCTACTTTTTTATCCAATTTAATATTCTCTGAGAAATTTTCCTTGAATTAAATCTCACAACACAACTGAATGGCAGCTAAAGCACATATTGGGAAAAATATGTAGCTTCCACTGGTCTGTTTTTTGGTATTAATACCTCCTCCTCAAGGAGCATGTTCTATTATGCCAAAGGAATTTTTGTTGTTACTTGAATAGAGCTGCCAGTTCCTCCTCACCAATGTAGGTAAAGGGACACTTAAAAGATATGAATTCCTACTAGTTTCCTTTATATGGAATGCTGGGGTTAACTTATGAAGAAAAGCCTTACTTCTCTTTAAATACTTTAAGAGAAAATATTGGGACACTGCAAATTAAAAACACAAAAGAAAATTATAAACAAAAACATTTTTTTTACCTTGTTTTGGGAAACTGTATTTTTGGGAAAAAACAAAACAAAACAATTTCCTAAGAACACATATGTCTTTAAGCTAACTAAATCATATACTTTTGAAAAGAAATCACACCTACTGTTTAATAAATATTAAGCATCTGATGTTTATATAGGACTTTGCTAAGTGCCATGATTTCCTCAATAAGCTTATGTTTGGGTGGGAAAAGGGTAGATATGAAAAATGCATAAAATAATGATAGCATAATTTACAAAATTATTGAAAGGGAGAAGATTAAACATAGTAGCCTAAGAAATTCAAGGACAGAGAGATGGATTCCAGGTAATTCCAAGTAGAGTTTCAGGGAAGGTTTTATGAAGAAGGGAATAAATGTGATAGTAATTTAGACAGGAAAAGGATGCCAATAAGTAAATAAGGGAAGTTATTTCAATATATGGAAGATAGTATACATAAAGTCATAAAGATGAAATAGAACACAATTAAATCAGTAATTACGAGTAACTCAGCATAACAAGGTCATACAGTAATTGAAGGAAACTATGATGATAGAAAGGTTGGATAAGTTGAAACCAAAACATAAACAACTTTGAATTCTTAATCACTGAAAGCAATGAAGAAGAACACACACAAAAAGAAGACAATTCTAACTGGGGAAGGTTGAAAAACTCATTCAGAGAATAAATATTAAAAAAGGAAGTGTCTATTGGGGAAAGTAAGTCACTTAATTTCAAATTTTCTTGAAAGTCTGTCATCTAATACATATGATGAATAGACAGAAATATATAATACCAAAGGTGCATTTTAACAGATAAGTGACTTAATTACATAAATTAGTCCTGAAGAGATTTGATGATGGTAGTCATCTGAAAATACAATCCAAATTATTAATAGGGGCAATTAAAGTTTTTAAAAATCTAAGATTTTGTACTTCATATTTTGCATATTGACAAGAATGTATGTTTGAATGAGTTTGATAATACAACTATTCAATTTGAAACCCTTAAAAATTGACTAGTTTGTCCACATGACATGTGGATGTCCAAGTTAAATATATGCCAAAATGTTCATAACAGTACTTTTTGTGGTAGTCAAGAAATAAGAACCAACTTGATGCCTAGATACTCTAATATGTGAATATAATGTATATTATTGCTACAATATGCAAAATTCAGAAAAGAATAGGAAGATTTGTATGAATGGACAGAGAGTAATTTCAGCAGAACCATGAAAATAAGATCTACAATTAGTAAAATGATTGAAATGAAAAGCTAGCTGAAAACTAAATAATGGAAAAACCAATGAAGTTCCCAGAAAAGTGATAATCACCCATCTATCCATTTGGTAACTCAGCACATCTGTATTGAGAAGCTAAAAAAGATATAAACAATTAATATTTTATTACTAGGCCACATCATTATCTAGAGGAGTTAGCTCTTATACTTGCCTTTGTCTTTTGATATGCTCCTATTTAAATCCCCTCTTGAATATATCTTCCTTGTGCTCTGTTCTTTCCCTGACTGTGCTACTAATTCTACTTGATTTTCCATTAGACAATTCATTTTTATAGGTACTAACATGCCATTTGTTACTTATATGAAAGATTAGTTACTTAATTTTAAAAACCAATGACCTCTCTGAAAACAAGTAAGTTATAATTGCTTTTAAATATTTGTCACATCATTTGAAATTATTGGATTAAGCAATTAATAGGAAAAGAAAATTGTACTGTTCATGGGACTCAAAAGCCCATAGGTTAAATATCCTCTATATCATACTGTACTATAACATTTTACCTATTACTATCAATTACTATGTATACACACATTATTTATTTGTGCATTAGAGCATTTAATAACACATTTTTACAGAATTTATAAATTCTGAATCAATGGACATTAAGTTCTACTATGTTCAATTTAATGAAAGAGATATAAAATTCAGAAATAACAGTATATGGACATCACTCTCCATACATACACACACAAATATATATTAAACACACACACACACACATACACACATAAGTCTATATATGTGTGTATGTGTATATAGTATACAAAATTTAAAAATAAATGTGGTTTGGGGAAGGTGCCCACTACCAATTAAGAAATTATGTGAGAAGAATTGATACCACTAGTATCAATATATAATTATAAACTCTATTTTAGGAATTACTTGGCAGGGTTCTAAACAACCATGTTCAGGTTCAAGTATGTACCTTGGTTGATCAATATGGAATTTTGGTTGAATGGGAATAATGGATGGAATATGGACCTAGAAGAATATTTGAAAGAAAATAAATAGACAAAAGTTTCTCCTGTGTTGAGAAATATTATTTACATGAGGAAAAACTAAACAAACAATTTTTCTAAAAGAGAAGAAAGGATAAATTCTGGCTGAAGATCAATAGAGAGTAAAATAAAGGTAGTGTTACTCCGGAAGTATAATAGAGCTTGCCTAGACAAAGAAGAGGGGGTGGAGGAAATGGGATGAAGTCTAGAAAATATATCAAAGAGCAGGGATGAAGAAAATAAATAACAATGCTGGTTGACTTCAACTTTTGGAGGTCACTCAGCCAAAGAGAGGGTCATTAATAAATTCCATCTTGCTTTTGTGATAATGCAAGGACTCAGGCATACAAAAGAGGACCTACTGTACAGGTTCTTATATCTACTTTTTAAAATGGAAAGCAACTTCTGAGGGGTCAACAATCTATTTTAATCAAGCACATATATCATTCACTTAGTTCAGGGGAAAAAATCAGCACCCTAACTTTCAGAGAAAATATAAACAAAAATTGCAAGCAGAAATTATAAACAGAAAGACCTAGGGACAGGGCATCTAACTCTCCAACAGTAGGTAACACATATATCATTACCAGAGAAAAGAGTTTTAACGTCTGGGTTTCAAAGTCACAGGGATCCTTTGTGGCTACCCAGTCTCATCTGGCACTCAGAACTTCTTTCAAAAAAATGAGCCCCAAAGCAAAACCTCACCTCAGAGTATACTTACTCTTCTCTGAGCTGGAGGGCCCAACCCCTCTTGACCCAATGCCTCACCAGCAATCAGCAAAAGGTGTGGGTCCCCATACAAAACAAGTTCCTCCGGTTGAGCCTTCCTCAGTAGTCCTACCTGAGGCTTATAAATGGACAGAGAAGATTTTTAATTCCCATTACAGATAGTTTCATTAATCAGAAGCAAGGTTTTCTCTGCTTTTGATACAATTCATTTTGTTTAAGAAGGAAGAACTAGTTTCTAAACTAGAAATGACAGGAATTTTCCAAATGAGTATCCACTCTTACTTTAAAAAAAAAATTAGAGAGGAAAAAAGTAGTTCAGCCTGATGAACACGTTAAATTTTTTCTTAAATAAATTTATTTAACGTTTTACATTCATTTTCACAAGATTTTGGGTTCCAAAATTTTCTCCCCGTTTGTCCCCTCCCCCCTCCCTGATACACTGGACATTCTAATTACCCATATCACCAATCTGCCCTCTCTTCTATCA
>CM053771.1:433162103-433183088 GCA_028658325.1 Potorous gilbertii
AGCCAAGTGGAAAAAGAGGTGCAAAAGCTCACTGAAGAAAATAGTTCTCTCAAAATTAGAATGGAACAGATGGAGGCTATGACTTTCTGAGAAACCAAGAAATCACAAAACAAAACCAAAAGAATGACCAAATGGAAGAGAGTGTGAAATATCTCACTGGAAAAACAACTGACCTGGAAAATAGATCCAGGACAGACAATTTAAAAATTATGGGACTACCTGAAATCCATGATCAACAAAAGAGCCTAGATACCATCCTACATGAAATTATCAAGGAAAACTGCCCTGATGTTCTAGAACCAGAGGGCAAAATAAGTATTCAAGGAATCCACCTATCACCACCTGAAAGAGATCCAAAAAGAGAAAACTCCTAGGAACATTGTGGCCAAATTCCAGAGTTCCCAGGTCAAGGAAAAAATATTGCAAGAAGCTAGAAAGAAACAATTCCAGTATTGTGGAAATACAATAAGGATAACACAAGATCTTGCAGCTTCTACATTAAGGGATCGTAGGGCGTGGAATAGGATATTCCAGAATTCAAAGGAACTAGGTCTAAAACCAAGAATCCCCTACCCAGCAAAACTGAGTATAATACCTCAGGGGAAAATATGGTCTTTCAATGACATTGAGACCTTTCAAGCATTCTTGATGAAAAGACCAGAGCTAAAAAGAAAATTTGACTTTCAAACACAAGAATGAGAAGAAGCATGAAAAAGTAAACAGTAAAGAGAAGTCACAAGGGACTTACCAAAGTTGAACTGTTTACATTACTATATGGAAAGACAATATTCGTAACTCCTGAAATTTTTCAGTATCTGGGTAGTTGGTGGTATTGCACACACACACATACACACACACATGTACAGGTGTGCATGCACACACATACGCACATGCACTCACACACAGAGACAGAGAGCACAGAGTGAATCGAATATGATGGGATCATATCTTAAAACAAATCAAGGTAAACAATGAGAAAGAAATGTAGTGGGAGGAGAGAGGGTTAAATGGAATGGGATAATTTATCTCTCATAGAAGAGGCAGGCAGGAGTCTTCTTAGTGGAGGGAAAAAGAGGAAAGCTGAGAAAAAAAAAGCATGAAGTTTACTCTCATCACATTCGACTAAAGTAAGGAATAAAATGCACACTCATTTTTGTATGAAAACCTGTCTTACAATACAGGAAAGTGGGGGAGAAGGAGATAAGCAGGTTGGGGGGGTATGATGAAAGGGAGGGCAATGAAAGGAGGGAGCAATTTAAAGTTAACACTCTTGGGGAGGGACAGGATCAAAAGAGAGAATAGCAACAATGGGGGGGCAGGATAGGATGGAGGGAAATATAGTTAGTCTTACACAACAAGACTATTATGGAAGTCATTTGCAAAACTGCACAGATTTGGCCCATATTGAATTGCCTGCTCTCCCAAAGGGAATGGGTGGGGAAGGAGGGAGGGGGAGAAGCTGGAACTCAATGTTTTAAGAACATCTGTTGAATATTGTTCTTGCTCCTAGTAAATAAGAAATACAGGTAATGGGTAATCAAACGTTATCTGGCCCTACAGGACAAAAGAGAAGATGGGGTAAGGGATGGGAGGAATGAAAGAAGAGAGGGCAGATTGGTGATATGGGTAATTAGAATGTTCAGTGTATTGGGGAGGGGGGATAGGACCAATGGGGAGAAAATTTTGGAACCCAAAATCTTGTGAAAATGAATGTAAAAAGTTAAATAAATAAATTTATTAAAAAAATAAAAAAAAATGCATCTATTTCAAGACTGTTCATCCATTGCTCCCTCCTTTCATGTAAAACTGAATATATTATTTTGCTAGTATCAGTCATATGCAAGGGACATCTTTTTCAGCCTGAGTGAACTCATGAGTATTGTAGAAATTGTTTTGGAATATGGTATAGTAATAATTATAAAACTTAAATGTAAAATATAATAAAACAAAATGTAAGTAATAGCAGAGTAATTATTATTATTGAATATTAATTTTATATTATTGTATATATCATTATTTCATTACCATCATTGTCATCATTCTTTTGGCTTTTTTTTATTGTTTCTTGAAGTTTTGTTGGGTCAGTAGTTTCCAGGTGCCCAATTTTAATGTTTAAGTAATTATTTTCTTCTGTGAGCTTTAATATCTTCTTTTCCATTTGACCAATTCTACTTTGTAGGTGTTTTTTCTTGAGTGAACTTTTGTGCCTCTTTTATAAGTAAGCCAACTCTGCTTTTTAAGGTATTATTTTCTTTCATGTTGTTGGCGCCTCTTTTACTTAGTAATTCTGTTTCAATAATTTTCTTGTATCCGTTTCATTGCTTTCACCATTTCTTCTTCTACTATGTTTATCTTTGTCTATAATTCTTCCAGAAATGCTTTGTGAGTTTATGTCCAATAAACATTTTTCTTTGAGGCTTAGTTTATAGGTATTTTCACACTGTTGTCTTTTTCTGAGTTTGTGTCTTGTTTTTACCTGACAGTATAATAGCTTTTTTTATGGTGGTTTTTTTCCATTTTATTTCTTGACTTAGAATTTTATGTTAAAATTGGTTTCTGCACACCTTGGGACAGATAGTTACTGTCTTAAATTTCAATCTTTTTCATACTGCTGTTTTCAGAGCTAGTTCTATAGTAATGTAAGTTTTCCATGCTTCCGTGGGTGGTATGATCCCAAAAGAATTGTAGTCACTGATCCCTGGGTATGTGCTCTATCTTTACCCTGGAAGTACCCTTGTTCCTATGTATCTACAAGTTCTAATACTCCTCTTAGCCCTGGGACTATGACTATGTTCCCTCTTTCATGCATTAGTAAGCATTAGTTCTCCTCTCTTCCTTGGAACTGGGACCAGGTTTCCTGTTCCCTTATAACCAATCAGAAACATTCATGTCCACCCTTGAACTGAGACCCAAAACTATATGTTGGGAATTAGGTTACCAGTCATCATCAGCTACACTCTGTACCAACAATGAATGTTCCTTTTTTACCCATTATCTGCGACAGCTATGTTAGCTTTCTCCAAGACTCACTGTACTGCCAATGCTACCTGTATACTTCTCTCCACCCCAATTGCCAACCTCGTTAGCTGTCTTAGACTGGAAAAAATATCTTATACTCACTTTTTAGTGACTCTGTTACTCCAAAATTTGATTTGAGGTGTTATTTTAAGGTTCCTTAGAGAAGAATTTTGAGAAACTTTGACTGAGTTGCTGTCTCTAGACTATCCTGAAAGTTTCTAAAATAACTGCTTTTGGTGATTCCTTTTATTTAGAATAAAAGTATTAGGATTTAAGGTCATCCTTTGTATGCTCATCAATAGCATTCTTAGTACATCTTCAGCATTTAATACCCTATATAGAGGAGGAATTTGTTAAATGTTCATTTGAATTCAATTGAATGGGATAACTCAAAAGGTACAAAATATCTAATACATGACCTCTGCTGAATATCGATTTGAATTTTTCAATCCTGGCTGCTTTAATTAAAATTCCCTACTGAGTTACTCAGAATATTTTTCACAAGGATCTCTTCTTTCCCAAAATAGTTTCATAGTTTATCTTCTTCCTTTAGTTCCATATTTAATACTCCTTGTTCAATTAATGCTTTATTCAACTATCAACTCTGAGTGAATGCCTCCTGAATTTCTTGTCTTCAGGCCCTGCTTCTTTCCTGAAGTATGGACATGTATTTCCCTTGTCTTTTTGTAGTGAATAAGACATTTCATTAAGAGTGAGAAAAATCTTACTTCAAAGCCTCTCCTCACTAACTCTGTGACCCTAGTCAAACCACTTAACAGATTCTGGCCACAGTTTACTCATTTGTAAAAATAGGAGCTAAGGTCACTTCTAGGTCTGAAATTATGATTCTATATATGTTTACATGTATCCTGAAAACTCCTCCTTCAAGATGCCACAATGAAATGTTTCATATTCCTCTCTCTCCCTTTCTGTTTGTCTCTCTCTCTCTCAAACCACTTCTTTCTTATTTCTCAGTAATTGCAAACATCGTTTCCATTTTTCTTGTCATACAGAAGTGAAATGTTGTGTAATTTTTGACTCTTCCCTGAACCTAGACAATTACTGAGACTTAACTCATACTACCTCCAAAAGCCTCTGTCTTTCCTTTTAATGGTCAATAAAAAGACTTCTTAGTTTTAGCCTTATTTATTACTCTCAATTTTTACACTAAAGTTTTCTAATATGCTTCTTCCCATCCAGTGTCTCCTCTTTGATTTACAATTTACACAAGGTAGACAAATTCATCCAGCCCCATATTGCCCTCCTCCCATGGTTGTCAATACCCCAGGGGAAACTTAATTATTACCCCTGGACTGTATCCACAGTAAAAAGAGTTATTATGCTTTATTCCACCTCTCCTCACAACTCAGTCTTTTGTTCTGCTAAATAAGATTCCACTTCCCACACTTATTCAATAGAATTAGTCTTTAAAAAAAAACATACAGGGGTGAAGACAAGATGGTGGAGAAAAAGCAGTGTCTTCCCTGAGCTCTCCACCAAAGCCTTCCAAATACCTGTAAAAATTACTCTAAACAAATTCTAGAGATACAGAACCCATAAAATGAGAGTGTAACTAATCCACAGGCCAAGACAACCTCAAGAGTCGACAGGAACAGTCTATTGTTTTGGGTATGGGGCACAGCATAGTCAAGCATGGGCAGAACTGGCACGGGAGGGCCTGAATAGGTCTCAGGGGACTGAATCTTTGACTGGGGATTTTCAGGCTCCTAAATCTATGGCCACCTAGGTGATTGGTGGAAAACTCTGTGGGGCCTGGGTGAAGGGGAAGCATGTGGTCTGACCAGCTGGGGACTGACCTGAGAGTGATGAGGATGGTGCCAGTTGTAGGAGGTGGCAGCAGCAGCAGCAAAGGCTGCTTATGAAGCACTGGGTCCTTAGATGGTGGAGGATCAAGGGATTGATACAAAATTTCTGAAGAATGGGATGATACACCCATCTTCACACCCCCTCCCCCATCCCCAGAGAAAGTAGAGTTCTACCTTGACAATGAGTTAGAAAGTCAAGTATTTGGCAGGAAGAGGAGAAAACCTCATAAAAGAACTCAGACTATAGAATCTTACTTTGGTGACAAAGAAGATCAAAACATACAGCCAGAAGAAGACAACAAAATCGAAACTCTACAGAAAAAGCCTCCGAGAAAAATGTGAATTGGTCTCAGGTCATGGAAGGACTTAAAAAGGATTTTGAAAATCAAGTAAGAGAAATAAAGGAACAATTGGGAAGACAAATAAGAGTGATGCAAGAAAATCATAAAAATTGAGTCCATAGCTTGCTAAAGGAAACTGCAAGAATACTAACAAAAATAACTCCTAAAACCAGACTAGCAAAATGGCAACAGAATTCCAAAAAGCCAATGAGGAGAAGAATGCTTTATAAACCTGAATTGGCTAAATGAAAAGGAGATCCAAAAACTCACTGAAGAAAATAATTAATTCAAAATTAGAATGTACCAAATGGAAGATAATGACTTTATGAGAATCAAAAATTTTTAATACATAGTTCATTTATTTTTCAGTCCTCAACATTTACTTTCACAAGAATTAGATTTCAAAATTTTCTCCCCATCTTTTCCCACACCCCAACCCAGAACAGCATACAACTCATCCACTCCTTCTTTCAGTCTATCCTCCCTTCTATTGCCCACTCTTCTTCCATTATTTTTCCCTTCTATTTTCCTGTAGGGGAAAATAGATTTCTCTCCTTCATTGACTGTTTATCTTAATTTCCAGTTACATACTAAAATAATTTTTAACATTCGTCATTAAAGCTTTGAGTTTCACATTTGCCCTTCCCTCCCCACACACTCTCATTGAGAAAACAAGCAATTCAACACAGGTCCTACATGTGTAACAATGTAAAGCACTTCCATAAGATTTATGTTGTAAAAGAATAAGCACATTTCCCTCTGTCCTATACTACCCTCAATTTATCCCATTTTCTCCATTGACCTGTGCTTCCCCAGTAGTGTTTGCTTCTGTTTATCCCTTTCAGCAGGTTGCTTTTCCTTCTGTTATATTCCCTCTCCTATCACCTTCCCTTTTGCCTTCCTGCAGGGTAAAATGGATTTCCATATCCAATTGAGTGTATGTTATTCCTCCTTAAGACAAATCCTGTGAGTGTAATGTTCACTTATTTCCTTTCATCTCTTCCCTTCCCCTTCGTTGTAAAAGCTCTTTCTTTCCTCTCTCATATGAGATGATTTGCTACCTTGTACTTCTCCCTTTGTCTTACTCCTAGTATGTTCCACTCAACAGTAAATTTTAGTTTTTAGATATTCTCCCTTCATATTCAACTCACCCTGTACCCTCTGTCTATGTGTATACACACATATGTATATATACGTATATATACATATATATATGTGTGTGTACATATATATATGAACACATATAAGCACACATATACATAAAGAAAAATATTTACACATACAAACATACATCCATACACACGTACATACCTAAACATATATGTTTATATATTTTATATTATATAAATATTATATGTTTATATGCATATATATACAGAATGTTTTGATCTTCTTTATCACTAAATATATGTATATATATGTATGTATAAGACACAGGCATATATATACACAAACATACATATACATATATACACACAAACATATGTGTTCATTCACACCTACATATATATACACACATATATACATACATATAGACATACATGTATATATACACACACATATTCCTCTAACTACCCTAATACAGGAAAAGGTCTCATGAGTTAAAAATAACATCTTCTCCATGTAGGAATGTAAACAGTTCAACTTTAATGACATGCTTAAGGCTTCTCTTTCCTGTTTACTTATTCATGTTTCTCTTGATGCTTGTATTTGAAAGTAAAATTTCTATTGAGCTCGATTTTTTCAACAGGAATGCTTAGAAGTCCTTTATTTCATTGAAATTCTATTTTTCCTCTAAACTATTATTCTCACTTTTGCTGGGTAGGTGATTCTTGGTTCTAATCCCATCTTCTTTGACCTCTGGAAAATCCTATTCCAAGCCCATCAATCCCTTTGTGTAGAAGCTGCTAAATCCTGTGTTATCCTGATTGTATTTTAGCAACACTGGAATTGTTTGTTGTTGTTTTTTTTTTTCTGACTCTAAATTTTTCTGCTTGAACGGGGAAATCTGGAATTTCGCTACAATATCCCGAGGAGTTTTCTTTTTGGGGTCTCTTTCAAGAGGTGATGGGTGAATTCTTTCCATTTCTATTTTACCCTTTGGCTCTAGAATAAAAGGTTAGTTTTCCTTGATAATTTCTTGGAAGATGATATCTAAGCTCTTTTGGTGATCATGGTTTTCAGATAGACCAATAATTTGTAAATTATCTCTCCTGGATCTATTTTCAAGGCTAGTTGTTTTGCCAATGAGATATTTTACATTGTCTTCTATTTTTTTCCATTCGTTTGGTTTTCTTTTATAATTTCTTGGTTTCTTATAAAATTGTTATTTTCCATCTGTTCAATTCTAATTTTGAAAGAACTATTTTCTGCAGTGAGCTTTTGAACCTCCTTTTCCTTTTGACCAGTTTGTTTTTTAAAGCATTCTTCTCCTCATTGACTTTTTGGAGCTTTTTTGCCACTTTGTTAGTTTACTTTTAAAGGTGTTATTTTCTTTAGCATTTCTATGGGTCTCCTTTAGCAAGCTATTGACTCTTTTCATATGACTTTCTTGCATTTCTCTCATTTCTCTTCCCAATTTTTCCTCCACCTCTCTTACTTGATTTTCAAAATTCTTTTTGAGATCTTCCATGAACTGACACAACTGCATATTTTTTTGTGGCTTTGGATGTAGAAGTCTTGACTTTGAAGTCTTCCTCTGATGGCATGCTTTGTTCCTCCTTATCCAAAAGCATGGAAGAAAATACATTTTCACCAAAAAATAACCTTATTGTTTTTTCTTTTTTGGACATTTTCCCAGGAAGTTGCTTGTGTTTTTAGTCCTTTGTGAAGTGGAGGGTATAGAACTCTAGGCTTCAGAGGTTTTCTGCAGCTCTTCTCTGAGATATCTCTAGGGACCTGTAAGTTATCAGTTCCTGCAAGGTGGCACAATCCAGGGAGAGGAGCTTAATCTTCTCCTGGCCTATACTCTGGTCTGTGAGCAAGCACAAGCACTCTTTTCTGTCCTGTAACTGGGAATAGAATTCCATCTCCAAAGCTGACACCACCTCCTCCACGCCACTGCTCCTCCTCACCTCAGGAATGCCAGTCAGGACTGAGACCCAGATCAGCTGCTCTCTTCCCCCAGGACCTTTAGGCCAAGGGCTCCAAAAGTGGGCACTACTGCCACAGTGACTGTGCTACCCTGGGGCAAAGGCTGGGACCAGATCACACTCTCCCCTCTCACCCAGGTGAAAGTCCTTTCTTACTGACATTTGTGGCTGTCGTTGACATTTGTGGGTTGAGAAATCTGGGAACTGCAGCTGCTACCTGTGATTGTGCTCACTGAAGCCTGCTCCAGTCCTGTCTGTGCCATGTGGCCCAGAGTAGGCTGTGTTCTACTCTGAGCCTGGTGTGATAAACACTTTCTGTCAGCCTTCCAGGCTGTCTTGGGCTGAAAATCTATTTCACTCCATCTTTTTTGTGACTTCTGCTACTAACAAATTCATTTAGAGTCATTTTTACAGTTATTTTATAGGTTATGGGTATGTGTGTGGGGGAGCTAGAGTAGGTCAGTCCTCCTCCTCTATCATCTTGGCTCCATGAAAATCAAGATTTTTTAAACAGAAACAAAAGAATAATAAAAAAGAGCATGCAATGTAAAATATTTCATTGGAAAAAACTCACCCAGAAAATCAATCTAGGACAGATAACTTAAAACTTATTGGACTACCTGAAAGCCATGAAAAAAAAAATGAACCTAGACATCATCTTTCAATAAATTATCAAGGAAAACTACCCTGATATTCTAGAACTAGAGGACAAAGTAGAAATTGAAAGAATCCATTGATTGTCTCTGGAAAGAGATCCTAAAATGAAAACTCATAAGAATATTGTAGCCAAATTCCAGAGTTCCAAGATGATGGAGAAAACATTGCAACAACCAGAAAGAAACAATTCAAGTATTATGGAAATACAATGAGAATAACACTAGATTTAACAGTTTCTACCTTAAGGAATCTAAGGCTTTGGAGCATGATATTGTAGGAGTCAGAGGAGCTAGGATGAAAATCAAGATTCACCTACCCAGCAAAACTGAGTATAACTCTTCAGGGAAAAAATGGTCATTCAAAGAGATAGAAGACTTTTAAGGATTATTCCTGAAAATATCAGAGATGCAAAGAGAATTTGACTTTCAAATATAGAAATCCAAAAAGCATGAAAGATAAACAGGAAAGAGAAATCATAAAATACTTATTAAAGTTGAAGTGTTTACATTCCTACATTGCAAGTTAATATTTGTAACTAATAAGACTTTTCTCAGTATTAGGGCAGTTGAGGGAAAGAGAGAGAGCACAAGTTGCATATGTAGGGATCATATCTAAAATATTAATGGATTTGAAAGTAATATATTGGGTGTACAAGAAAGGGGGAGATAAAATGGTGTAACTTATCTCACATAAAAGAGGCAAGAAAAGGTTTCACAATTAAGAAGAAGAGGAGTGAGGTGAGAGGTAGTGAGTGAACCTTACTTTCACTGGATTAAGGTTAAAGAGGGATTTTATATATATATATATATATATATATATATATATATATATATATATATACTCAATTGGGTATCTTACCCAAATGTAAAGTATGGCTTAAGGGAAAAGGGAGGGGGTGAAAAAAGGGAGGGCAGATTGGGGAAGGGGGTGATCAGAAGCAAAGAAGTTTTATAAAATGAGAGAGTCAAAAGATAAAATTGGAGGACAGGATAGGATGATGGGAAATATAGTTAGTCTTTCATAACATGATTATTATGGAAGTGCTTTACATAACTACATATGTATACCCTATATTGAATTGCTTGTCTTCTAAATAAAGGAGAGAGGGGAGGGAAGAAGGGAGAGAATTTGGAACTCAAAGTTTTAAAAAAATGTTAAAATATTGTTTTTATGTAGAACTGGGAAATAACATATACAGGCAATGGGGTATGGAAATCTCTCTTGCCCTTCAAGAAAGTAAAGGGGAAGGGGGTAATATCAGAGAAGGATACAAAGGAGGGCAGACTGGGGGAAGGAGGGAAAGATGTGGAGAAAATTTGGATGGCAAAATATATGCCATCTTGGGCAAGGAGGAAAGATGTGGAGAAAACTTGGAACTCAAAATCTTGTGGAAATGAATGCTTAAAACTAAAAGTAAAAACAAAATTTAAAAATATATATCAAAAACTCTAGAAAAATATTTATTTCCCAGTCTAGGGTAAATGAACTCCTATCAGACGTTGGTTCAACTATTGAATATACTTTGTTCTCCAAACTGAGTGGCTGGGAAAATCATATGGGGTGATCTAGATGAAGCCCAATTTTTTTGAAAAGATAAAGAGCAAAGAAAATAGAGAGGGTGATACCAAGGAGGCAGAGTAAAAGCAGGGACAAAACTGAGCCCATCACAAATTCCTTCAGATACTTCTAAAAAGTGAATCTGAACAAATTTTAGAGTGGCAGAGTACACTAGGAGACAAAGTGTGGGAAATTTCCAGGCCAGGACAACCCAGAGAGTAGAAAGGAAGGCTCTATTACACTGGATTGGGAGAGTATAGAGCACACAGCCTACACTAGCACAGATTCGACAACAGCAGAGTGGGGTGGGAATGGCCCTGGGCAGACTGACACAGCAGTGACAGTGTGAATTCTCAAACACAACAGCCTTGAAGTGGAGTCCAACAAAACTGAATAAGAGAGAAGAATACAGCCTCCCGTGATAGCAGCAGTCAATCCTAAAACCATCAGGTCACAAATTAAATGTTTTGAATTTACTATACCTGCCTGAAGCCAAGATGGTGGAATAAACTGTAAGTTTTTCACCCTCTCCTTGTTAACTTTGAAAAATCCAGAGAATATTTCCCCAGGAAAAGTCCTGGAATAGTGGCATCAGCAGCATGGGCATAGCAGTCTCTCAGTCTGAGAGGCTAGGGAGATCTATGAGAAGAGTACCTCTTGCTGTGGCTGAAGAGCACCAGTGCAGGACTAGAGGTGTCCCAGCAAACCTCACTTCTGTGAATTAGGAGCAGATCTTGAGTCCCAGAGGGTTAGAGCCCATAATTGACAATGCGAGGACCCCAAGCACACCTTAGCACTGCCAGGGGAATTGGGTAAGCACCAGTGCATACAGGGTTTCACCAATTGCTGAGTCTATTTTTGCTCTAGGTCATTCATAGGGAGAATTACTCCTGTGGCCAAACCACTCCTCCCCCATACCTCACACAGTGAGTTTCAGTGTAACCCTGGAAATACTTGGAAAGACTTCACCTAGCTTCAACATTTGCACACACCAGTCAGCTCAGCATCAGATAAGGTACAGCATTAATAGCTTCTAGCTGAAAGAACCAGAGGCCACAACACACAAAATCATTAACCAGACATCAAGCTATCAGCACAAGAAATGTGAGACAGAGACCCCTGTGCCCCAGAAGCAGCGATGCAGTTTAAAAGCCAGGAAAAAGATGATCTCCATGAGCAAGAAGCATATCAGAAAAGCAAAGAAAAATACTGGGGACATGATCTAGGTATAAAGACTGACACTATAAAAAATTAAGGGAAAGAGGAATATTTTATTAGTCAGATATGTGGAGAATGGAAAATCTATGACCAAATCAGAGATAGAGAACATGAAATGCAAAATAAAGAATTTTGATTACATTAAATTGAATTATTTTTGCACAAAGTCAATGCAACCAAGGTTAGGATGGAAGCAGAAAACTGGGAAAGAATTTTTACAGTTAGTGTCTGTGATAAAGAGCTTATTTCTAAAATCTATAGAGAACTGAGTAAAATTTACAAGAGTACAAGTTGTTCCCTAATTAATAAATAGTCAAATGATTTTAACACACAGTTTTCCAAGGAAGAAATTAAAAATATCTATAGTCATAAGAAAAAATGTTCTAAATCACTTTAGTTTAAAGATATGCATATCAAGAGAACTCTACGGTATGGCATCACACTTATTAGGTTAATTAGCATGACAAAACAGGAAGATAATACATGTGGGAGAAGATGTGGGAGAGTTGGAATGCTCATTCATGGTTGGTAGAGCTGTGAGCTGATCCAACCATTCTGGAGAGTAATCTGGAACTATGCTGCAAGGACTTTAAAAATATGCCTACCCTTTGACACAGAAATATCGCTTCTAAGGTTGTATCCCAAAGAGATCACAAAAACGCTGAAAGGACCCACATGTACATACATATTTATCACAACTCTTTGTGGTTGCCAAGAATTAGAAACTGAGGAATTGCCCATCAATGAGGGAATGGATGAACAAGTATTATTGTATGAATGTAATGGAATACTACTGTGCTGCAAGAAATGACTAACAGGTGGACTTCAGAAAAGCCTGAAAAAGCTTATGTGAACTGAGGTTGTGTAAAACGGGCAGAACCAGGAGAACATTATATATAATAACAGACACAGTGTGCAAGGACTGCTTCTGATAATTAACCCTTCACAGCAATGCATTTCCAATGAACTCTTTATGTAACATACCATCCACATCCAGAGAAAGAACTATAGAATCAGAATGCAGAATGAAGAAGACTCTTTTCTCATGTATCATGTTTTGTTTTGGTTTTTCTCATGGTTTCTCCCATTCATTTAATTCTTCTATGCAAGATGACTAATGTGAAAATGTGTTTAATAAAAATGTATGTGTGGAATCCCTGTAAGACTGCATGCCATCTTAGTGAGAGAGGTGAGTAGGGAGAGAAAATTTAAAACATATGGAAGTGATTGTTGAAAACAACAAACAAATAAATTAATAACAAATAGAGTGCTCTATAAAGTACAGTATTGTGATTTTTCTGTGGCAGCTAGGTGGCACAACTGATAGCATGCTAACCCTAGAGTCAAGAAGGCCCAGTTTCAAGTCTGACCTAAGACAGTTGCTAGCTGTTTGTCCCAGGGGAAGACATTTAACCCTGTTTGTTTCAGTTTCCTTATAAATGAAATTACTAAATACTTATATCATGATTTCTGTTTTGTATGTTCATTTTCCTTCTGAATCCAAGTGGTTAGAATTAATGTCTTCCATTTATGTTGCATTGATCATCTCTGGATTGACATTTGACCTACATTAAAATTTCAGTATGTCTTCTGAGTGTGACTGCTGAGTGTGAGTCATTTGAAGTTTTCCCAAAACTTAATAATATATCATATCCACTACATCTGTTTGAGTAAGGGTTTTAGTGAGACTAGAGAAGAGGTGTTTTCTTTTTATTGTTATTAAGTTTGATCCTATGATCACAGATTTAGAACAGGAAAGAAATTTTAAGAGTCATTTAATTTAACTTTGCTCATGTTACATATAAGGAAATTGAAGTCTAGAGAAGGTAAAGAGACCTCGTTGATGACAAGACACCACCTGAACTCAAGGAAGTCTAATAAGAGAATCTAACAAGGGAAAACATCTAAAGGAGCTTGGAAAGGGCAGTGGAAAAAACAGTAGATCCAAGAATATTATTCCCTGAAATTTAGAGCAAGCATGACTGCAGATGGAAAGTGGAATAAGCTGCAAAATCCAGGTCTGGCTCCCTATAAAGAAAATCTTTAGGTGGAGTTCAGTGCTCTAACCTGCAGCTCTCCAATCAGATGGGAGAGCAGGCTAAAGGAGTTGGAAGGGGTTGAGTTTCCAAGATTGAGTTAACCAGAGTAATGATATTCTCCGTTACCCGCTTATCTGAGGTAGGGCAAGTTCTATGGAGTTCAGACCAAGTAGGTTCTTTAACTCGAATAAATGAGTGATCTTGGTTTTAGAAAGATTATTGAACTTTTTGCCTGTGTTTTGAAGGGGTAGAGGAAGGGAGAGGAGAAATGTAATCGTTATGTATTTCCCATTTCAATTCTGACTCCAACTATAATAAAACAATGTTGTTTCTTCTCTACAATACTATAAAGCTATTTGTATGTTTTCTAAATCTTTGACATTTGGTGCATTTTAGCATTTCTCACACCTTATAGCAGAAGGCTCATGTAGCTGTTTATTCAGGAGCCCTGATGTTTATAGGCATGAGAAGATTTCTGAAATGGATACATAAATTTTTCAAAGCAGCCAGTTTGAAAATGTGTCAGTTTTGTTTGCAGCCTTTCCCTCTGTGTCTGGTAGTTCAGAAATTAATTACCTAGGTGATTTAAAATAGCACTGTTGGACACTTTCTTTTTCATAAGCTGCCAGAACTGGCAATGTGCTGTTAAATTTTCCCTCCTTCCCCCTTTCCCCCCTTAATGGATTGAGGGAGCAGAGAAGAAAAAGGTCCTGACTTTGGTCTATTTTTGACTTACTCATCCCATTTCATGACTGATGTTGGTTGATGAACTATGTCATTCTTACCAGTAAGAAGAGATGGCATACTGAAAGTGGGTTTCACCATCACAATCAGGTGATGTCATGCCATGCAGCCTTTTTTAAATGATTTAACATGAATATTGTCTGCATTCTTCTCTATTATCTAAGATTTACATTCAGGAATGTTTCAGGAGCCCTAGTCTGCTCTGTGATGCTCACCAGGTAATCATGCACCAGGAGAGTTCATGCTGTCAGTTTACATTTTGAAGTTGGGTAAGTGAGAGAAGCTTTTTATTGATATGGAAGATTCCCCCATTATTGGATCATTTGTGGAAGTTTCTTCTTTAAAGTCATGCTGGTCACTGGAGAAAATACTTGAAGTGAAAATGCAAGAAAAAGATATATGAGGTTGTTAATAAGAAACTGGCAGTAAGTATTCACTCAATTAACAGTCCTCCTATTTCTGTGGTTCTCAAAGTAGCTATGACCTCTTCTGGCAGAAGAATCCCCTTTCTGTATCTCTGTGTTTTCACATGGCGAATAAGTTGGTTGAATTAAACAATAAAAATTTTATATTTGAATTTTGCAGGGGCAGGGGCAGGGATGTTATTCAGTGTGAGATTAAATTCAGGTGCTCAGGTGGAGGCAGGGTCGCTGCACAGGGCTCAGTTCCCTCGGGGGTTTATGCGAAGACCTTCAATAATGGATCTGATATGCAATAAGGGCTCCTGCCTGCTTTGGGAGCCCTTGTCCACTGATGCCTCTGCTGCTGCGTCCCACGGGGGCCTGAGTTACGGAGACACCCTGTTCCCCTCTCGGCCAGCCAAACAGACTCTCTCACTGACCTTTGGTGTCTGTGGGTGGACGGAACTGCATGGCTCCTGGAAATTCTGTCCCTGAAACTTGCTCGGATCTGCTCCTCTTGGTGCCTTGGCCAACGTAGGGCTGGGCTCTGCTCTGGGTGTGGTGGGCAAAAGACTTTTGGTGTCGGTTTTTCAGGACTCTCTAGAATAGAAATCTCCTCCACTCCATTGATGTGTGGCTTCCGCTGCTCCAGAATTTGTTTGGAGTTCTTCTTTATAGATATTTTATGGGCTGTGGGTTAGGAGCTCACATATGTGAATCTTTCTACTCCACTATCTTGGCTCCTCCCCCCATATTTGAATTTGAACAACCTTGTGTAGCTTTTCAATACATAGAAATCTCCAGACTGTTAAAATTTTTGAATCATTAATTTTTAATGAAACACTAACAGTATAATTAATTTCATGCAACCCTGGGAATAACTCCTTTTCCTCTATTCAAAGACCCCAAGTATGAATTTCCTCATGTGAAGGAAGGGGAACTGCTTTTCATGGACATATCTCTTTGTTTACAGACCCTTCTGTAAACAAAGGCACTTGAATTATGCTCAAAGCTAGATGAGGCATACTTTTCCATATTTGAAAATTATTGATCCATTTTGTAAAATTTGACTTAGAAAAGTAAAAGAAAAAGATCTATATTAAAATAATATTTTACAGTAATTTGTGATTATTACACTTTGTATTATGTACTCATATGTTTGTAATAAGTTATATTATATCATTTGGTTTCAGATTATATAAGAATAGATTCAACTAGATTGCAGTTAGGTTAAGTGCACTAGACTTCGAGTTAATACTTGAACTCTAATCCTACCTCAGACATGTAATTTACTGTGCATCCCTGGGCAAATCATTTAACCTTTCTCATCTTGGTTTCCTCATTAGTAAAATGGGGATAATAGCACCTACTTTGTAGGATTGTTGTGAGGATCAAATGAAAATATTATTTTATTATATATTATTATTATTATATTATTTCATTATCTATTATATATATTAACCTATATTAAGCTTCAGATGCTATTTATTATCATATCTGGGTGGATGAGGGAAGAAGCATTTACTACGCACTTAACCATTGTCATGACAAATATTTGATTAAGTGAAACTTAGACACAAAAGTCTGAATATAATCTATTTATTAGCAAAACTAGCAATTGTCACTAATATAGGTCAGTGGTCCCTCAGCAAGCAAGGATATTCCTTATAATTCAGAGTAGCTTTTTTATGTAGTCTGGTTCCATAGGTTTTATATAATTGGTTCGTCATTGTGCTGGTTTATAAAAGGGGTCTTCTGAAACCATAGTAACAGGAAAAACCCAGAATTTAACTGTATCTCCTGGAAAGTCTCTTAACCCCTTTATCAGAGAGATCTAGTGTTAAGGGGAAAAAAAATCTCCTCATCATACTGAATCTATCTCATTCAGTTTTTAAAAATCTCCCTCAAGAGGTAGAATCAGTTTCAGTTGTATGTGTGTAGTGTCTTAGGAACTTTTCTACCAAGACATATACAAAATAAATAAAATCTAATCTTCAGAAATTGGTTACAGTGATTACTAAAACTCTTAAATATAAATCAATAAATAATCTAAATTTCACCCTCTGTACCAAGAACCATGCTAAGTACAGTGCAGATAACTTGGTCCATCCTTCTAACAGCTCTGTTAAGTAGGTACAGGCTATTATAATATCCATTTGAGAGTACAGGTAATAGCCTGGCATTATATTTGAATTCATATCTTGCTGACTCCAGTCCCTGCATTTTATCCACTAAACCACTTCACTTATGGTTTATTAATTCGAACAAGATATAGGACAGTGTCAGAATGAATTTAATATGATTTCTACATTTAAATTACAAATAATGGTAAGAGAATGATACCAACAAAAGCAGAACCTCTTCATTTGTCCCTACCAAAAACAAACGATCTCTATTTTTTTAATTGTGAGAATAAAAAAAAAGGAAATTTACCTTATAAGAGTGAGAAAAAGTATGGTACTAAATAAAATTAATTCTCTAATATGTAACAGATTTTAAGTGGATGATTTTATCACAAGGAAATGTGAGAAGAGAAGCATTGCCCTTATATTAAGTATAGGAGATACTATTAATCTTACATGAGTACAATTATATTGTTGTCCACACAAACCATCACAGAATTCAATATCTTTGAGTTAGAAGGGAGCTCACAAGTCACCCCATCTAAGTTCTACCTAAATACAAAATCTCCAACAGGGATTTCAGCCTTTTCAAGAAGCCCTCCAGTACTGAAGACATTCCATCATTGTGCACATCTAATTTCCTTTTTTTTTTTTAATTTAAGTTTTCAACATTCATTTCCACAAAATTTTGAGTTCCAAATTTTCTTTCCATCTCTCTCCTCCCCACATTTCAAAATGCCTTGTATTCTGATTATGTCTTCCACCAATCTGTTCTCCCTTCTAACACCCCCTCTTCTTATCCCCATCTCCTCTCTTGTCCTATAGGGCAAGATAAATTTCTATACCCCATTACAGTGTTTCTTATTTTCCAGTTGTATGCAAGAACAACACTCAACAGTTGTTGCTAAAATTTGAGTTCCAACTTCTCTTACTTCCTCCCTCCCCATTCATCCCCGATGAGAAGGCAAGCAGTTCAATATAGGCTATATATGTGTATTTTTGCAAAAGACTTCCATAATAGTAAGACTAACTATATTTCCTTGCATTCCATCCTGCGCCCCAATTTTTCTTTTGTCTCTTTTACCCTTGTCCCTCCCCAAGAGTGTTTAGTCCTAATTGTTCCCTTCTCCCATTTGCCCTCCCTTCGATCATCCCCCACCTTGCTTCTCCACTTCTCCCCTACTTTCTTGTAGTGCAAGATATGTTTTCTACCAAATTGAATATGCATGGTATTCCTTCCTTGAGCCAAACATGATAAGAGTAAGCTTCACTTTTTCTCTCTCAGCTCCTCCCTTTTCTCCTCCATTGAAAAAGCTTCATCTTGCCTCTTTTATGAGAGGTAGTTTGTCACATTCCATTTCTCCTTTCTCCTTCCAATATTTTCCCCTCTTAATCCTTAATTTTATTTTTTAGACATGGTCCCTTCCGATTCAATTCACTCTGGGCTCTCTGTCTCTATGTTTCTGTCTCTGTGTGTGTGTGTGTGTGTGTGTGTGTGTGTATAATTTTGTAAGTCCCTTAAGATTTCTCTTTCCTGTTAACCTTTTCATGCTTGTCTTCATTCTTGTGTTTGAAAATCAAATTTCTTTTCAGCTCTGGTGTTTTCGTCAAGAATACTTGAAATTCCTCTATTTCATTGAATGACCACTGTTTTCCCTGAACAATTATACTGTTTTACTGAGTTGGTGATTCTTGGTTTTAATCCTAGTTCCTTTGACTTCTGGAATATGGTATTACATGACCTTTGATTCCTTAAAGTAGAAGATGTTAGATCCTGTATTATTCTGATTGTATTTCCACAATCCTCGAATTGTTTCTTTCTAGCTGCTTGAAATATTTTCTCCATCACCTGGGAATTCTGGAATTTGGCCACAATGTTCCTAGGAGTTTCTCATTTTGGATCTCTTTCAGGCAGTGATCGGTGGATTCCTTGAATGCTTATTTTGCCCTCTGTTTCTGGAATATCAGGACAGTTTTCATTGATATTTTCATGAAAGATGATATCTATGCTCTTATTCTGATGAGGGCTTTCAGGTAGTCCCATAATTTTTTTAAATCACTTCTCCTGGATTTATTTTCCAAGTCAGTTTTTTTTTCCCAAAGAGATATTTCATATTATCTTCTATTTTTTTGGTTTTTTTGTAATTTCTTGGTTGCTCATAAAGTCATTAGTTTTCATCTGTTCTCTTATAATTTTATAGAACTATTTTCTTCAGTCAGCTTATGAAGCTCCTTTTTCATTTGGCTAATTTTGCTTTTTAAGGCATTCTTCTCCTCATTTGTTTTTTTGATCTCTTTTGCCAATTGAGGTAGCTTGTTTTTAAAGGTGTTATTTTCTTCTGCATTTTTTGTGTCTCCTTTAGCAAACTATTGTCTCACTTTTCATGATTTTCTTGTGTCTCTCTCATTTGTTTTCCCAATTTTCCCTTCACCTTTATCACTTGATTTCAAAAATCCTTTTTGAGCTTTTCAACGGCCTGATTCCATTGCATTTTTATTTTGGATATTTGGGAAAGCAGAAGCCTTGACTTTTATGTCTTCCCTTGATGTTAAGCATTGTTTTCCTCATATGAAACGATGGCATAAAATACCTTTCCACCAAGAAAGTAACCTTGTATAGTCTTATTTTTTCCCCATTTTGGGGCGCTTTCCCACTCATTACTTTGGGTCCTTTGTCAAGAGGAGGGAATACTCTGGGGACCTTGAAGTTCTCAGTTCCACCAAGGTGGCACAATCAAGGGAGAGGAGTTTACTCCCTGTCTGCTTTGCTGTGGAAATTCAGATCAGCTGCTCAATTCCCCCAGGGACTTTAAGGGAGGGTTTCCAGGGCCAGGCCTCCACTCATGGCCGAGATTCAGGTCAGTTGCTCAATTCCCCCAGGGACTTTAAGCTGAAGTCACCAACAAAGAAAGCTGGCTGCTGTTTTCTGTGGCCACCACTAGTGTAGCAGCCACTGCCCACTGCGGCTGCCACCAGCACCATAACGTAGGGCTAGGTATAGGGGAGGATCCTGTTCCCTGCCCTAGGGGGTAAAAATCGCTGACTTTTGAAGCTGCTTTTGGCATTTATAGGTTTAGAGATCTACAGATCTCTGCTGCTGATGAGGATTCTACCCCCAAGGCCTGATCCTGCCCTTTTTCTTCTGGTGCAGCTTGGCCAAGGCTGGGCTATGCTCTGCTCTGCATCTGGTGTGACAGACCTTTCCTGTCAGCCTTCCAGGTCACCTGGGCAGGAAAACTCCTCCACTCCATCATTCTGTAGTTTTTGCTGCTCTAGAATTTGTTCAGAATCATTCTTTACAGTTATTTCATTGTCTGGGAAAAAGCTAGAATATGTAGGTCTTTCCACTCTGCCATCTTGGCTCCATTCCCTGCAGCTCTGATTTTCAAGAAACATTTCCTTATAACAAATTGACATCAGCTTTTGTTTCAATTATACTCATTGTTCCTGTCTCTCACCACTGGAGCCCAAAGAAGGTAATTCCAATTCAACTTCCACGACATTTCTTTAAAAACCTTTTATAATATCTTTGTGAATAAAAAGAAAAATGCTGCATAGATGCTAATAGCAAGATAACAACAACAACAAAACATATTTATATAGCATTTGAAAATTAATAAAACATTTCCTAATTTCCTAATTGTATCCATTAGATACAATTATTATCCCCATTTTACAAATGAAGTTACTAAGACTGATATACATTCAATGACTTACTGAGGTCACACAAACTAGCAAACGCCAGAATTAGTGCTCAGGTCTACCTGATTTCAGTGTCCTAACCAGCGACATTAACATGAAAGTATAACTATGGTCTATAGATTACTTTTTTTTTTAAATAAATTTATTTAACTTTTTACATTCATTTTCACAAGATTTTGGGTTCCAAAATTTTCTCCCCATTAGTCCCCTCCCGCCTCCCCAATACACTGGACATTCTAATTACCCATATCACCAATCTGCCCTCTC
>CM053771.1:433183588-433228793 GCA_028658325.1 Potorous gilbertii
TGGTTCTAGAATATCACGGCAGTTTTCCTTGATAATTTCATGAATGATGATGTTGAGGCTCTTTTTTTGATCATGGCTTTCAGGTAGTCCCATCATTTTTAAATTGTCTCTCCTGGATCTATTTTCCAGGTCAGTTGTTTTTCCAATGAGATATTTCACATTCTCTTCCATTTTATCATTCTTCTGGTTTTGTTTTGTGATTTCTTGGTTTCTCAGAAAGTCATTGGCCTACATTTGTTCCATTCTAATTTTGAGAGAACTATTTTCTTCAGTGAGCTTTTGTACCTCTTTTTCCACTTGGTTAATTCTGCTTTTGAAAGCATTCTTCTCCTCATTGGCTTTTTGAACCTCTTCTGCCAGTTGAGTTAGCCTATTTTTCAAGGTGCTATTTTCTTCATCATTTTTTGGAGGCTCCTTTGTTAAGGTATTGACCCATTTTTCATGCTTTTCTTGCATCTCTCTCATTTCTTTTCCCATGTTTTCCTCCACGTGTCTAACTTGATTTTCACAATCTTTTTTGAGCTGCTCCATGGCCTGAGTCCATGGGGTATCTATTTTTGATAATTGGGATACAGAGACTTTGATTCCTATGTCTTTACCTGATGGTAAGCAGATCTCTTCGTCGTCAGAGAAGAATGGCGGAATCATCTTCTCAAGAAAATAACCTTCTATGGTCTTAGGTTTTTTCCCTTTTCTGGGCATTTTCCCAGCCAGTTACTTGGCTTCTGAGAGTCCTCTCCATGCCCTGGCCTAGATCTGCCCAGCTAGTGCTTGGGGTCTGAGATTCAAATGCTCCCAGACAGTTAGTTGACTTCTGAGAGTCCTCTCCACCCCTGGTGTAGATCCACCCAGCTAGTGCTTGGGGTCTGAGATTCAAATGCTGCTCCCCAGCCTCAGGGCTTTTGGCAGCAGGCCTGACTGCTATTCAATGGGAGCTTATCTGTTGGTGCTTAGGTAGGGGCAAGGCCACCTCTCAGGCTCAGTTCCCTCAGAAGGTTTATGCAGAGATCTTTTGTAATGGAGCTGCTGCAGAGCTCCTGCCTGCTCTGGGAGCCTCTGGCCAAGCTACCTCTACCTCTACTGCGGCGGCTGCCTCCCTAGGGGTTTCGAGTCCCTGAGATACCCCGCTCCCCTCTCAGCCCATCTCTCTCACTGACCTGTGCGTCTGTGGGTGGAGGAACCTTTGTGGCCACTGGAGGTTCTGTTCCCTCACGCCTGCTTGGGTTTGCTCCCTCCTCTCTGTGCCGTGCGGCCCGGGGCAGGGCAGGGGAGGGCTCCGCTTCAGTCTGGGGCGCGATGGACCCCTGGGGTTGGTTTTTCAGGGCTCTCTGCAACAGAAATCTCCTTCACTGTGTTTCTGCGTGGCTTCCACTGTTCCAGAATTTGTCAGGAGTTCTTTTTACAGGAAATCCATGGGCTGTGGGTTCGGAGCTAGCAAATGTGAGTCTTTCTACTCCGCCATCTTGGCCCCGCCCCTACAATATATTTTAGATAGGACTAGATACTGGTTTGTGTGAAAGTAGTTTATTGACTTTTTGTTATTGTTTGCTGCAAACTCAATTATTGCTACTAGTTTGAGATGGAAAACACAAAAAAAGTAAAACCATCTTAAATTAAGTTGAAAGAGAATACGTATACCTAACACAGTAGGATATAGTTCCATTGAAGATTATCATGACCAAATCACATCTAATATACTTTATTTGTCTCTGCTTATATATTTTGTGAGGGGCAGGGGTAAGCTATAGGACTTCCAGAAGACAATGGCAAGATCATGGAAAATCTCTTAACCCTGTAATACAATTATGAGTAGAAAACCTGAGAATATTTGTCCTGGAAAACTTATGTCATGTGATACTCTCATTGTCTTCTAATATTTAAAGGAGTATCATTTGCAAGAAGAGTTATACTTCTTCAGTTTGACCATAGAGAGTAAAATTATGAGCAATGAGTGGAATAAGACAGAATTAAAATTGATGTAAGAAGAAATAAAATAACCATCACTTTTGTTTAAAGGTCAAAAAAGCTTTCTTAGTAGATAATGGATTTCCCTTCACTAGATATCTCCAGTCACAGATAAGAGCATCACTTGCTGAGAGATGTTTAGAAAATATTCTTGGTCAGGTAATGATTAAACTATATTGCCTCAAAGGTGCCTTCCAAATCTTAGAGTCTGTGATATGTTCATGATGTACAAAGATAAAGGTATTGAAGTAAATTCTTATTCAGACATGGGTTCTAAATGACCTCTGATGTCAATCCCTTTCAACAATGATATTCAGAATTATTGTGTGACTAAGGTAAATTTTAAATCTTTAACTCCCTTGTTCAAGCTAAACATCTCCACTTCTTTCAAAAATATTCCTAGGAAAATGTTTCTGGGACTGTCATCATATTATGTTTCTTTGGAAGTGCCTCAGATTTGTAAAAAGTTTTCCTAAAGGTGGCACCAGTTTTGAACCACTGAAGAGTACAGTGTGACTAGCACCAACTTTACATCTGGATGCTGTAGTAATTGTATCAATGCAGCATTAGTTTTCCTTAGCTTTTAGGGTGCTTCAAAAATATACTGAGTTTATAGTTCGCTAAAATTAAAATTCACATATCTCTTTCATGTGAATATTTATCTACAATATCTTCCCTATTAAAATTGTGTGTGTCTGATATTTAGAACCCAAATGTAGATCTTCCCATTTTTCTCCTATTACATTTCATTTTATTAGATTTCACTCTAATTTTCTACTTGCTGAAACATGTTGGATCTAATTCTGTCATTCACTATATTAAGCCATATATTCCATATTCATGTCACAAGCACATTTCATAAGCATGTCACACAGATCTTTATCCAAGAGTACTAAAAATTATAAAAATCCACTAATAAAAGTCATCATCTTTTTGACAAATTATTTTTGTTCAGCTTCCAACTTCCTCTCCTTGTCTCAGCCTGTAACTTTTTTCTCTTTTGTTTCTTCTCTTTAACTTTTCTCATTACATTCCATACACTTGAAGTAGTTCTATAAAGTGATAGTGAATAACACTGAGATATTAAAATAGACTATTAATGCAGTATCCCTGCTTTTGGAATACAAAAAATGGTGGTTTCACCATTTTTACTTTCACAACAATTGAAACCAAATTAATTTTTATTACCAGCTTCACATTATTTTGCCATGATCATATATGTGAACTTTATAGTAATCTCACTTTATATTCTATCACATCAACCAAACCACATATTTCCCATTACATGAATGTCTCTTAAATTATGCTCTTCCCTGATGACATCTATTGTAGTTTAACCTCTTAATTCACTCAAGTGTGACACTAAACAAGGCCATTTTTTCTTTCTTGTATATGGTAGATGCATTCAATATTTAAAATATAATGAGATGTCTGTGTGCGATTTTATCTCTTACCATATGTGTGTAATGATGGCTGCTGAAAATTGTGAGAGACTAAAGAGGATACATACCAGCAATAATAGAAAAAATTATGCTTACCTTGAGAAATTATATGAATGCAACTCCAATCATGTACATTGATAAATAAAAGGACGCATTTCTCTCAACAAAAGCCATGGCAGTATAATAGTATTTTAAGCATTCTGTCAAAATTGATTCAAGTCTAATAATGCTTCCTAAAGTAACTTTCTAATTTTGAACAATATTAATATTGTTGAGTCTCTCAATGACCTTTAATTATACTGATTTCCATGAGTAAATATCAGCTACCTACTGTGTGAAGAACACTGTGTTAGATATTATTGGAGATACAAAGTTAAATAAGACATGGAGTATGTCATCCTGGACCATACAGGAAGGATAGGAATCAGAGCTAAACCAAGATAGTTGTAATGTGATAATACAAGTAAGTGCAACAAAATTTTTTACAGTTGTTCATATGTTAAATTTGCAGAGATTTGGGGCAATAAATGTAGAACTGGGCAAAACTGGTTTAAGTTCAATGACATACAATTATGTGTTTGGTGGCTTAAGAGAAACTATTTGGTAGAGGATTTGACAACCTACTAAGGATTTATTATTGGTTACCTGGGTCGCAAGTGGCCTGGAAAAGGGACGGGAAAGAAACTATGAAAGATAAAGAAAAAGGTAGGTAAAGAATAATTAAATTCCCTTCCAACAGAGTAAGGGGATTTGATTCCACGTGATAGGGAATGAGATTGCATTCCTCCCCCACTCCAATTATATTGTCCCTTTACCCACAAGAAGGGTAATAGGAGACAGAGCCCACAACCCAAACAATTTTGAATAACATTCAAGAAGGAGACTATTGCAGATGAATAAAGTGGGACAAATGGAGGACCTACATATTAAGGAAATAAAATGGTAAGGAATGGGTCAAATAAGTGAGGATAAATATGGAGATATAAGTGTAGTAGAATTCTCTGGCTTTATTGGGAAATACTTTAATGAAAATAGTTGCTTTTACCTAAGGGATCCCTTTCATGTGAATATACAACTTTGGGAATTGTTTCTTTGTTTTCCAATTATTTTCAAGGTATTTTAAAATCATAACTGTGGGCCCCCAGCCATATCTCTGAGCAACAAAAGAAAGTCTATATGCACACTTGAAGAGAGGAGTGTTACTACTGACAAAATTGACCAGGGAAGAAGTTACACTTAAGCAATGAGTATCAATAAGGAATAAGTAAAAAGAAAGCTAATATTCTAGCCTAGTTATTCTAGGAATAACAGGTGAGAAGTTATACAGTGAAAAGATATATACAGCTATACAAAACAATTTAAGAAAAACAACTCTAAGACAAGGGCACTGTGCTATAAGAAAGAAATATATAAGACTGATAGGTAAGGTGATATTGAAATGTGGAAGATCTTATGTCAGTGAAAAAGAACTTAGACTTTACTAATCATAAAACTGAGAGTCATTAAAGATTGTGAGCAGAAAAGAGATAATATCAGATCTATAGACAGGATTTTTGCATAGCAGTGATATGAAAGATAAATTGTAGTATAGATTGAATTTGGGAAGCTGTTTACTGGTGTTTTCTGTTAGGGGATCATTTCAATGATCCACACAAGTGATAGAGAGGACCTATATCAGAGTGGAGATATCAGGAATAGAATTTTAAGGATAACTCTAAATTCTCCAATATGGGAGGCTGAAATGTCTGCCATGTCATGGATGATGATATCATAAACCAAAATAATGAAATACAAAATGTAAAGAAAGGAAAGAATATAACTTTAGTTTTGGACACGTTGTTCCAGGTGTCAGTATTATACCTATTCTTTCTATACTTACCTACAGGTTGCCCCAAAAGTCAGTGCAGAGTTAAACTTTAATAGTAAATTTTATTAGTTTAACCTTGCACTACGACTTTTGGGACAACTTGCATGTACTCATTCTCTCGTTCCCTTCCCCTTCTTTAATTTGATAGAGGATTTGACAACCTACTAAGGATTTATTTTGTTAGTAGTAACACTTTTCCCTTCAAGTATGCAAAGGTATGACAGCAAGAAAGTGTAAAGAAAACTTGGAAAACAACAAGTAGTGGTGTTTGCCTGGAATCTAGAGCAGTTCTGGAAGAGACGTCAGAGATGAGGCAGACTGGATATTGTATAAAACTAAGAATGCTGAACTAAGCTGTTTAGATTTTATTTATTAGAGATAGAAAAGCTACTGAAGACTTTTGAACTTGGCAATATGGTCATCAGTGAACTGTGTTAGAAGTAGTAATCAAAAATAATATATAGTTTGAATTTTTTGATAGACAGGGGAGTCTAAACCCCAGGAAAATAGTAAGAGAGTAGCATCGGTTTTTCAGAAATAAGTATTTGGCATGTCAATTGCTGTTGTTGTTTTTTAAATGTTGTACTGTAGATTTGACTATTCAGTAATCACTTAGCAGCTTCAGGTGCTTCTTAAGAGTCAAATATAAATATTTAAAGGTTTTTTAGGATGAGACACCTAGACTGCTTGAAAGAACAAGAACGAAACATTAAATCAGGAAAATTTGAGTTCCAATCCGACTCTAAGGCCCTAAGTAAGATATGTAGGGGCTCTGAGTCTCAGTTTTCTCCTTCCTAAAATAAGAGATTTGTTCTTGATGATCTCAAAGTCACTACCAGCTCTAAATCTATGATTCAATGACAGGACCCTGAAAGGTAATGAAAAGGGAAATATAAACATTCCATTTCTTTTTGTTCCTCCTTTGATTCTTATGGAGTCTTACTCTCACATATATGCAGAAGAACATATATAATGTTCACACATAGAAAGTACCTTCTTTCTCCCTTTGTCAAAGTTCTTAACTTTAACTTTTGATTTGGAAAGGGAAGTGTTTCAGTAATACTTTTTTTTTTACTTCTTCACTGCTCTGGCAAATAAGTAAATTAGATTATTTTTTTCCTCATTTCTAGGATTTGAATATGTTCCCCAAAGTGCCTCTTAATTCAAAGCTTGAGTGTCAGAACAGTCACTGAGTAAGCATTTACTTGAAGAACTACTCTGTGCCAGACACCATGCTAAGCCCAGGTGGTACAAAAACAAACGAATAAACGAAAAAGCAAAAGAGAGTCTCACCTGGGTGGAGTCAGTGTTACCCCTGCAGGGTCAGACTCAATAGAATTCATGTAAAACTATCGACTTGTACAGATTAAAATAATTTCTTTTATAATTTTCCTGATAAAGGCTCATCTTATAAAACAAGCAGTTCCCCTATTCTTTCAAAATGTGTGTACATCAATTATTACAGTGAGAACTTGCTTTAAAGTGTTCATTTGTTTCCTTATAGAAATATTCCTCGACTGAAAGGATGCTCTGAAACTGTTATCTTCAATTCTGAATGTTCCCATTAGGTGGAGAAAGAATACTATGAAGACATAAAGAGCCTGAGTGATAATTCTAGTCCACAAATACTAGACTCTGTTGAACTGGCCACAGGATGCTGCTGTTTCTCTACAGGACTTGGGCTGCATGCCCATTAAACAGACTGGAAAACCTGTAACTCTCAGAAACAAAGGCTCAGCAGGGGGGTACTTTGCCAAACTCTCATTTTTGTAGTCACCCAGAGACATGGTGTCACCTTACAGAATGATGCTTAGTGCCTGCAAAGAAACTGTTTAGAAAATTCCTGAGTAGACCCTACTTTCTCAAGTAATTAATTAAGTAGAACAGTTAAGAAAAATGATAACACCTGTACAAAAGCCATCTTCCTTTCAGGAGACAGAAAAAAAAATGATTCTGAAATTGTGTTATTAAAATAAGAAATAATATTTTACATAGAACCGTATGTTTTCCTTTTACTGATAGATGTGAGATCTGCTGATGTTCATTTAGGATAAAAATAGAAAGAGCTACAAGCTGTGAGATGGACATGTAAGAATATATTTTCAACCTGATGTGTGAGGAGTTATTTACGCTACTGCTACCATTGCAAATGGGAAAGGCATACTGTGATGGAAATTTACCCCCCACTGAATAAAATTGTGAGGTCCAGCATATGTGAACTAGATATTTTGGGAGGTAGGAGCTCTTCCTTTTTCTGCCATACATTATATTTGCATCAATAATCTTGAAGTTTTTTTTTCCTCATAATGTTCTCACCATTTATTTTTCTTGGCACAAACTTCCAAATGTAATCATTTTTCTTTTTGAAGGTGTTATTACAATCAAATATTCTTCAATAACATTACAGATCTAATGAACTGAAAGAATAGTGATTTCTTATATGCAAGTGACCCATGATTTTAGTCCTTGCCATTTTTATTAAAGGGTAGTTGTAGCCTTCAAAGAATAAGGCTCTCTTGTTGCTTGAGTTAGTGTGAGTCATTTGGCTCCTTCTAAGGTTTTTAAGTTTTTTATCGACTGTGAATTAGACTGTGAATTCCTCAAGAAGAGAGAATGTCCTTTACTGTTTTATTTGTAGCATCAGCCTTAGCACAGTGCTTGTCACATAGTAGGCACTTATTAAATGCTTATTGAATTGCTGACTGACTGAATATTCATGCCAAGATCTGGAAGTAATAGTGTTTTTCTTATTTAGTAAATATACTTCTATAAATTAGGAATTAATAGTCTCTGATGATTAATATAATTCCAAATGATAAATATTTTCCATAAACCACAAATCAATTCACAGCTGCTCTATACATATATGTTAACATAATATATATATAAATTAATGTCAATTAATGAATTTCTACAGGTGCTTCCTGAGTAGCACTGCTAATTTTTTTTCATGGGATAGAAACCAAAAATACCAAACCTTTAAGAGTTCTGGATCAGTAAACTTAGGAGTCTGTTTATTGAATATGATACTTAATATAAAAATAAATTTAATTATTATTTTTACATTGTTTAGATGCTCAGACATGAAACTTCAGTATTTCTTTTTTTATTTCAAATGATGATGATATTTCTACCTAGCATAGCTAGGCTAGTGACATTCAGATGAGACAAGTACTGATGGACACTACAAATAATGGAGATAAGAGTTTTCACTGCTTCAAGTCCCTTGGCAGAAAAGATGAATGGTTACTATTGGAGTTAAAATACCATGATTAGTAGTATGGTGAAATGGGCCTACTGCTCAAGCAGCACCAGGGACCAGTAAGCCCAATGGTCTGCTATAAACTGTTAATTATTGTAAAACCATAGTCTAAACATGCAAAAGAAAAAGAAGAAAAGGAGGGAAAGACGAAGGAAGAAAGAAAGAGAAATAAGATATTCACCATCATAGCATAGTCGATTTTGGTATTCAACTGTGTACTTTCATTACATTGAATATTAACAGGTCAAAATCCTGTCTTTTATTATCTAATAAAGAAAATAAAAATTAAAAAAAAAAGAAAGAAAATGATTAGTCTTTCCACAATATTCTCATGGTACTCTGTCCTGAACTCTTTCAGGAACTTTTATATCCCAGCTCATTATATATATAATTTTAGTAGCTTGTCAGCTTCTTGAGAACAATAACCATTTCTCAATTGCCTTAGCATTTTCCTTAGCACCTAGACAAAATAATTGTTTAATAAAGGTTTTTGGCTTTTAAATAATACATAAAGTAAATTATGGAAAGTAATATAATATACATATAAGTGAAATTTCAATTCATCCTAGATATTTGGAGCCATATGACAGCTCTGCTATTTATGTCATGTGACTACAAAGAAATTTCTTTGGACATTGTTATTTCCATATGTAAAATGAAGGCTTGAATTAAGTGAACTCAACTCTAAATTCTATCATTTATAATTTTCATTTGAAGCACATACAAAATGTCAACTGCACAACTCATCAGTATGTAAGAGACAAAATTAAAAGAGGCTAAACTTCTTTAAGTTGCAGATAGGTTTACTCATTTTTCAAGAATAGGTAATTAGAGACAGGTTGATGATAATTGGTTGCTGTGGGTCACTTTAGAAACAGGAGACAGTGTTCCATGTTGGACCTCCAGAAATGCAGGCCTGATAAAAGCACTAATAGTCCTAACAAGAATCAATGAACCAAATCTTTCTATACAGCACATTTTCACAGTTATTCCATGAATTAAGTTTGGCAAATATAATTAATCTTTTAAAATTTATTTTTAAAATATTTATTTAATTTTAGTTTTCAACATTCACTTTTATAAGATTTTGCAATTTAAATTTTCTCCCTTCCTTCCCTTCTCCTCTTCCCAAGACAGCATGCAATTTGACATTGGATATACTTGTGCAATCATATTAAATGTATTTTCACATAAGTCATGTTGTAAAGAAGAATTAAATGAAAAGGAGGGAAAAACTGTGAGAAAGAAAAATATAAAAAAAAATGGAGAGAAAGAGCATGTGTCAATCTTCCTTCAGATTCTATAGTTTTTTCTCTGGATATGGATAGCATTTTCCATCTCGAGACGGAATTATCTTACATCATCGCACTGGTGAGAAGAGATAATTCTATCAAAGTTGGTTATCACTCAATGTTACTTTTACTGGGTGCAAAGTTTTCCTAATTCTTCAGTCCATGTAAGTCCTCCCAGGTTTTTCTGAAGTCCACCTGTTCATTTCTCATAAAACAATAGTATTCTATTATATTCATGTGCCACAATTTGTTCAGCCATTCCCCACTTAATGGGCATCCCCTCAATTTCCAATTCGTGGCCACCACAATAAGAGCTACTATGAATAATTTTTGTCTATGTGGGTCCTTTTCCCACTTTTATGATCTCTTTGTGATACAGACCTAGTAGTGATATTGATAGATCAAAGGGTATTCATAGTTTTATAGCCCTTTAGGCATAGTTCCATATTACCCTTCAGAATAGTTGTATCAATTCACAATTTCCACCAACAACGCATTAGTGTTCCAAATTTCCCACATCTTCTCCAACAATTATTACTATTTTGACATGTAAACCAATCTGATACCTACAATTAGTCCTTATAAAAGGAACAAAAAATATTTTTCAAACATAGAGAAGTTAAGTGTCTAGTGAGTGTTGACAAAGAGTCCAAAAACTTAAGATTCTATAAAAGAGGCAAACTATGTCCGATAGAAAGTGACTTAAATTTGATGCAATTAAACTTTTCACTTTCATTTCTATTATTTCTCTTCAAGCAAATAATTTTTAGATAAGAAGTTGTCCTGTAGTATGTTTTTCTTTGATCCAATCAGAAATATTCAATAAATTTATTCTCATTTTCCCCTCCATCATTTCTTTTGGACTTTTGTTCTAAGTGTTTATTGTAAAAGAAAAAAATATGTGTATGTATATATAAGTATACATATATATATATATATATATACATTACATATGTAAATATGTACACAATGTGACATTATTATAACATTTCTATTGAGATATATGTACATACACATATATACATACTTATATATGCTGCTCATATACATTGTCTACTTTCCAGTGTTTTCATGAGAAAAGAAATACATAGATACTCAAGTGTGCATACATACACATGCACGCACACACACACATACACACACACATACACATATACTGTCTCTGACAAATCCTAGTAGTCTGACAATAGGCAAAGTAGTATGATGATCTTTTCATTCCCATAAGAAAATCTCTAAGGCCACAATTTGCAGGACAGTTCTCAATCTTTTCAGTAGAATTGGTTGCCACATATCAATCTCCCTATAGCAATTCAATCACAAAACTTCCTTCTCAGCAGGCCTCCCCATCAAATAAAATATACAACAAAAACAATAGATTTTAATTACTAAATTAACATGTTTGCTGTTGTAAGGGACACAATCATCCTACCAGGAACAACATTTGGTCAAATTGATTCATAAAAATTTCATCTTTATCAAAGATCTTGGAATAAGCTGTTTCAGTTATTCAATCACTCAAATTAAATACATTGATCAATCTGCCTGAAAGTTCTGGGAATATTTCTTTCAAGCATCCTACTTGTTTCACCTGTGTTTTGTTTTGAAGCCTGCTTTATTTTGTTTTTAGGATGCACACCATCATTGGAAAAGCAAGGAAGACATCTGAATGTGATCTTTGGTTTTCATTGCCCTAGCCTAACCTTTGAATGAAATGCAGCATTTGAACTGACGGATGCTCTCCCAGGAAGGGGTAGTTTCCACATGATAGGTTTGATTGCTTTCCCATAGACAGTTACAGTTCTGGAATTGCTCCTACTTCCTCATGGCAACCTGAGGTAGATTATTTCTACCCCATTCTAACTGCCAATTTCAGTCATTTTCAGAGGATAAAATATCAGGAAAAGAATATGAACATTATAGACCAGAGAATGAAGGAAGTTGGAATCACTGTTTTTTCTACTTTCAGACAGGCCTACTTTGGTTGTCATAGTGAAATCAATACATTTGAAATAGATAGATGGACAGATATGTGTATAAATATGTATATAAATGCATCTATACATACAAATATATTTTCCCCTTTTTGATAACTATCTCTTTTTATTGCTATCCTTCCTACTCAAGAAAGCTGCTCTATTTGCTGCAATCCAGGATTTTAAAACCAGTGACCTGAAACATACAATTAGCAAGGGATTCCTTCTAATGGTTGTACTCTGGAATGTTACAGTCTTAAGACAAATATATCCACTTAGCCATATGGATTCCATTTCACTCCATTTCAGTATAGTTCAAGAAGATGATGTTGAGTTTAAGCAGAAAACATCTTTCATCAGATAATTGTGTTCTTAAAACTTTTGGTCCTAAGTGTAATGCCAGAATACTTCTTTTTTTGACAAAAAAGAAGAATATTCTAAAGGTATAATCAACTTCAAAAAAAAAATCTTTCTCTTAAAGTCTAGGTCCATAGCTAGATGTGGAATCACAAAAGTGCAAATCTAGCCTCACTTACTTATCTATGTGACCCTGAACAATTCACTTACCCTCCATCTGCCTTAGTTTCCTCATTTGTAAGATGGGTTAAATAATAGCAACTCTGTCTCAGGGTTGCTGTGAGTATAATTGAGATAACATATGTGTAGTGTTTCGCAAACCTCGAAGCTATTGTTGTCATCATCTACAGCATCATCTTCCTCATCCTCATCATTATAATTTCAAGACATTCACTAATATTGTGGCATCAGACGTCAAATGAACAGTAGAGGAATGATTTTCTCTTATTTGTAACTATGAATGTGGATAATTCAGCCTGTATAATCCTTTGTACTCTGTGCAAAGCACTATTAGGTTCTGCTGAGGGTAAAAAGAGTAAAAAAGTAAACAAACAAACAAGCAAAGATAAAATTTACAATCTGTGACTGGCTACGTTCAAATAAATTTCATGGAATATGTTATAATAGTGTTTAAGTGTTAGTTTGTATTTTGGTGTATGTGTTTGTGTGGTGTGTGTGTGTAGAAGTATGCCTCTTCTCATTCTATTTCTTTTCTTTTTATATGTTTCATGTTTACTGGTTTATGAACAAATTTTCATATAACACCTTAATTGTTTAACCCTTATCCCAAAGCATGTTGGTGTGGCACTCTCCTTTTTTGATGGACCCAAAGAACCTGCTTCATATGTGTCTAGGGACAAATCAGACCAAGAGCAACAGCTTCAGTTCTCAGTGAGTGCCCCACTAATCCCACTTTGAGAGAATCTCTGAGAGTCTTCAAACTTCCAAATTCAAGAAAGAAGATAGAAGAGAATGATCTCATTTTGAGTTGCTCAAAAAAAGATTGTAGGAAAACATGAGTAGAGTTGGCACTCTCTGTTCCCAGCTTGCACCTCTACAGATTTCAGGGAGTTTATTTTTGGATGAAATCCAGGATCCTCTTTTTCGGTTGAGCTGAGTTACCTCACTTCCTATAAGAGAGCTCTGCACTCTGTGTTGTGTGATATATGTTCTCCTATATATACCTACTCTGATTTATATTTTGCTATGATTTGGATAAAGCTCTTTTGCAACTTTCTATGTGTATTCATTATAGAATTGGTATTAGGTAGAGGAGGGGTCAACAAACCTGGAACATGAAAAGTTGTGAAAGGTAAGATCAATCTCAACCATAACTCCTTGATAAACATGTAAAGGAGCAGACTGATATACTTTTAGCCCAGGAATATTTCTCTTAAAGAAGAGGAGAGTGGTGGCAGCTTCCCTTCCTGGCAAGAACGAAATCCAAACCTTTCATGGAGCTTTACTACAAGTATGACACCCACTTGTCCAGTCTGGGCATGTAGATTCTGTGGGTGAGAATATAATTTGGGGTTGAAAGATGTTTTGTTTTTTGTTTTTGTTGAGAGGGGAGTAGCATATTTTTTTTTAATAAACCAGGGTCAATTTTCTTTTCATTTTTCTCTTTCGCTGGCCTAGCATATTGCGTTTTAAATAGAGCCACTTGACTACTTCTTTAAGACCAAATCACCTCAGTGTTTTATAGCAGCCCATAAAACATTTTAGCCCTAACCTTGGAAAGCTCATTGTTTAAGGTTTAATGGCTTAGAATGAGTGTAAATAAGGAATTGTTTTCTACTTACAGTCTGGTTTACATTTTATATTTGTTAGCTAAAATCTTGAATAGCTTTCTCTCCCAGGAGATTTTACTTTTTTTTTTTCTTTTTTGTAAAAGCAAATCTTAAGTCCCATCTTTTTTCCTCGGTTTTTAACTAGGTCTTAATGATTGAATGGTCACCAGCTCCATCAAGCAAATTGAAGCCTGGAAAATGTCTTTGATATAGAAAACTTCGGGGAATTTTTTTCTGTGGTCAGTTATACTTCAAAAGCAGGTTTTATTTTGCCATTCTGGAGAACATTATTATTTGCATTTTAATCACATTGTGAGAAAGAAAGGAAGGAGTTCTGTTTCCACAGGGTTAAAACTCCTCTCAACTTTAAGTGACAGCAGATTTGTGACCTACTATGATCAGACAAAAGATCAGAAATTTGTGTACAGGCTTGATGAACTGTTTGCAGGTAAGCCTATCAGAGAGAAGAACATGAAGTGAGGTGCTCTGGAGGTTTCTGGCCAACACATGGTGTGGTGGAAAGTTCAAATTTGAAACAGTAGAAAGGGCTTGGCATTGGTCTGAATAAATTGTTGTCCTGTGGCCTTCTTTGGGAGGTACCCATTCATTCAGTGGAAATGAATGTAAAAATTAATAAAAATAATAAAGTATTGTTCTGTCTTTAAGGTGAGCACGTTTTTCTCAGTTAGGGGCTTATTGGAGGCTTATTTCTCACAATGTGTAGTGAAAAGAGAGGAGTGAGCTCCACATTTGTATTGAAGGTCTGTATATGTCAAAGGACTGTCCTTGTGTGTGGATTGAAAGGAGATAGAGCAGACAGTTTTAGTCACTTCTCCTCCTACCCTTCTCCAAGGGAGACTTTCCAGGACAGGAAGCAGGAATTTGGGATCAGAGATCACTAATCTCCACTCTCCAGAGACAAAGTAATAGTCTTGAAATATAGTATTTTGCTCCCTTAAATATTATTCATCTAGGAGATATGATTGGGTTTCATTTAACTTTTGATCACTTTGTCATTTTGGGAAAAGGAAAAGCCCAAGCCCTATTTGACCACTTTCCCACATAATTCCAGTTCTATGGTTAATGCACATAAATAGCAAAGAAGTTCATTTATCCTGAGGACCTGAAAGTCTGGTCAAAAATGGCAAACTGACTGAATGTATATCATTTATTCCCTTAAAGTTGGCAGTCACATGGCCATGGAGTCAGAAGGAAATATCTGACTGACTGTTATTGGAATGACCAGGCTTAAATCTGTTTTAGGACAATTCAAGGGTGTCTGTGTCCCTCATATTTATGGTCTCCATATGTGTTTAACTATACCACAAGAAAAGAATTTCTTAATTGAATAGGTTGTAAGTACAATAAGAGCATTGACAAAGTTTCAATTCAAATTACAACTCAAGATACCTGTATTTTCTTTACCGTTAACATGCCATAACTTAGCATATGTCCACAAAATATTAAGGTATGGAAAAAGGCCCATTATTCAAGATAGTGTCTTGGGTTAAAGTCTCATAAAATATGCTGTCAGCCCCATCTGGCTTTGTTGCCATAAGAAGAGGTATTCTCTGAGTTTACTTCAAAGAACAGAGACTGTTAGGTCCAGGTTCTTCTTCTGATGGATTAATTCAGGCTCTGGCCCTTATTAAAGCCCAGAAATGATATTAAATGTTATCATTCCAAATCATAGCAAACAGATATCAGAGAAGATACAAATAAGAGAATATATGCTAGACAACATAGAATGAAGGAGCTCTCCCACTGGAAGTAGGCTGACTGAGATCATCAAAGAGAGAAGATACTGGATCTCACCAAATAGAAAACTCCCTGAAGTCTCTAAAGTAGCAAGCTGGAAATAAGGACATGGTGCATACTACCAGCTTTATTCTTTTCTTCCCATAGTCTTTTCCTTCAGCAACCTATAGTGGGATTAACATCTTCCTTCTCTGTCTCTCGGTCTCTGTGTCTATTGTCTTTCTCTGTGTCTCTGTCTATGTGTCTGTCCTTGTTTGTCTGTTTCTCTCAGTTGGAAGGTCAAAGAAGTCTCTTGCAAGGAGAACCTTCCAAAGAGGTATTCCCACTTGTAGAGTCAGTTGCAGGAAACCCCCTTTGGGGATCTGGCTGAGAATTAAAATTCTTGCCACTTCTGTCCCTCCCCTCTGGCAAAACTGGGCCTTCATCTTCATCTATAAGGAGACTTCCATACAAATGGCTTTGGGACAGGGGATATCTATGCATGCATGCATTTATGTATGTGAGTTGATAATTGACCAACTCACAAGACCCTTAACAATATCTCAATATTTTAATAAGATGTTAAAATATATGTGTAGATCTAGTTATAACTTTGTCTTGTGTGAACAATTTTCTCCAAAGGTATTAAGGAGATGGGAAGTAGGAACTCTATATTTTATCAGTAATATGATCCTAAGGAAGTTTCTTTCTTAGTCAACTACTTATGACTTAGGTGATTGAACTATGTGGTTTGACTGAATTACCCAACCCCATTCTGTCACAGACTGAATAACCAAATCTGACTCAACTAGTTTGTTATTCAGTAGGCTAAATAAACAAAATCCTGTTGCACTTGGCATCAGCTTCACGTGGCTTCATAAATTTCACAATTTGTGCAACAAGAGATTTTCCACACCAACTCTTTATGGATACAGAACATATCCTATCAATCCTTTCAAATACCACAGAATACTATTGATCAGCGTACTCTTAAGTAGGTCTGAAAAATTATATAAACCAAATCTACCCCAAGACAAATGAAGCTGCAACCCACAAGTTTTCCTTTGTGCCTCAACTAGTAAATATCTGATGTCCAATTTCAACTCAGTTCTTCTTGACCCAGGCCTAGCACTCTATCTATTGTACCATCACCTATTTCCATTTTTATGTTTTTTCTTTAAGATTGATTCTCCTCCTCTCACCATAACTGATAATTCAAAGGCTACACATGTCTGGATCAGACTTTTGATGGACCTGATAGCATATTTTTTTGCTTAAGAATGACCCTTTAAATTTGTTTTTCTTCAACTTTTTCATTAAAAAATGTTTTTTTTTAATTCTGCCAACTACACTTTTTGCACATGGAAATGTTATCAATGAATAGGGTTGCATCAGCAAATGATTGTCCCATATTTTGTGGGGATAGGGTAATAACAAGTAAGTGGGAAACTGCCCAAAGTGAACCTAGATTCTGTCCCCTTTGTGTTTTAACACAGTTTTGTTTCATTTTGTTTTGTCTTTTGGTGAAAAAGGAGTTGGAGCAATAGAAGGGAAAGACAAAAGCAACAAACATTTTCTGTTTTACAATTCCCCTTAAGGTTAATTCTAGAAACCAATACATACAAAATTTCTAAATCAGAAGACATACCAAGTCTTACCTAAATGGGGAAACCTTCCCACAGTCACAGAGATCCGCCACAGGCAAGATTCAAAGCCAAGCTTTTGAATTTTAAACCTTGCTATTTCCATTACAACATAATTTTTTATCACTGAACTACCACTGAAACATCACTAAATCTTAATAAATTACTTACTGATGCACAATCTCAATTTTATTTAGATTAGGATTGATTGGATTAGATTAGAATTTCAGGCATGAACAGAAGTACCATCAAAGAATTGCACCTTAACCTGCGGGTGTAGATATGATGTCAGACTTTAAATATGTTCATAAGATTTAAACTTTTTTTGGAATTGCTCTTCTCACTCTTTAAAAAATTATTTGTTATAAGGGATTTTTATTTGGGAAAGGTAAAGATATACATGGAAAAATACAGATGATGTTAAAATATTGATGAAAAGTTATTTTTTCTTTTATTTATTTGTATGTTTATTTAAGTAGGAAGTCTATTTTTTTAAGTGTCTTGGAATTATAATTAGTCCTAGGACACAGATTTTCCTTTTATGACTTATTGTTGGCCCCACTATCAATTAGTAGCATTTTATGGCTTGTGGAATACAATGTATCCAACATAACAAGTTGGTCTGGAAAGTACCAGTTGTTTTATGTTCAGGATTTGTGGAGTTGTGTACAGTTCGTTGTGCCATATGGGGCAGGGCTTTATGTACTAAGCCTTTGGACTTTTATTTCCCTTTATTTCTTTGGATTGAGTATGCAGAAAATTCAAGGGAGAGGGGTTATTCAATAAAAAAAAAGAACATTGTGTGAACAAGATTGCTTTTTTCCTCCACACTGCTACTATATGATGAATTTTTTCTTTTTCTTTGACTTAGGGTCTGAGGAAGGAGTATTGCAATTCCCTTCTACTAAAGGAAACAGAGAATGAATAGAATTCTAATCCTTCTGCAGTTTTAGAAAATATTGGTTTGCATGGATGTCTTTGGTACTCAGAAATTTCCTCTTGCTCTTTTCTAAAGATATTTATGTTTTCTTTGTGATAATACTATTTCTAAGCTCCCTTTCACAGAGATATTTATTTTAAATAAAAATAGGACCACAAAAACTACTTAATGGATGCTATAAAGTTAATAGAGATGAAAGGATGTTCTTTAGCATTCATGTGTCACTAAGGAAATAGAAAATAGGCAAAATTTGTCTTACATACTCTTGGCCCATGTTCTCTTGGGTTCCCCTGTTTTGGGCCTTTTTCTTTTGCCACACCCAAAATTATTTCAAGAAAAACAACCACAGCCCAATAAACTTCCACTGTCCTTGACATAGCCTTTAAATGTTCCACCACATTTTTCCTAACCAACCAAGATTCCTTACTATCCTCTCTCCTATTTATTTTCACCGTTCCCTTAACAAATTAACATAAGTCTGTCCAGTACATTATAACTTCAGTATTTATTTTATATATTTTCAAGGTGTGAAATGAGGTTTCAAATCTCCCTCAGATCAATGAAAAAATGAGAATGAGAATACTACTCTCAATTACAGAATCACTATGTATTAGGAAATAGAAGAGACTTGAAAGATATAACTTATCTAACTAAGTCTTTTGATAATTGCACAGTCTGAGTCCCAGTCACGCAAAAATATCCAGTATCTCACATCTTGTAAATATGTCTCACATCTTATAAGTGTAGATGAAATTTAACAGTATCATCCTAGGAAATATAAACCTCTTACTAACTTACTAGAGTATCTAATGGCAAATGGGAGATGGTAGGAGGATGTATTTTCATTTGGGGGAATTTGTTAGGATTCTTTAAAATGATGCCACATTTCCTCTTTCTCCCATGCATAAATCAAGTACTACTTTTATGTTCAAAAATCACTCCTACACCATATTTATTACATTTTTCACTTTCAACAACAAAAATACCTCTCTTTTTTATCAAGGAATCATCCATTCTTCTTCAAATAATACAAACACTTTGGGAAGGTAATACCCCTTTGGCTTCTATCCAAGGAATGTGAAACAATCTTCCCTTAATGCTAGTATTCCATAAGTCACATTTTGGTTAGGTGAGTTTAATTTTGACAGAAAACAGGCTTTCAGTTAATTAGTTGGAAGTAGAATGGCAATGAGTCCCAAATAATAAAGAACAATTAAAGAAAATCAGAGATGAAAAAATATAGCACTTCTGCTGCTACTGCTGTTATTACTAGTATATGTAGTTTGGGTACTATACTTCATGGTTGTCAAAGTTGTACCTGACTTATTCCCTGGTTTTCTGCAACTCAAAGAGAATGGTCAATTCTTTAAATAACTAGCTAACCAGCTAGTGAGTGTATTGTAGATTTTAACTGCCACCTGGCACTAGCCTCACCAACAGACAAGTAACTTCATCAAAGAAGGGTAGTTAGTGCATATATATGGCACTTTACCAAAACTGTACTATCTTACCTTGTTCCCCTGCGGGTGTTTGGGTTATACACCAGCAGATTGCTGTCCTTCTTAAACTGCTTGTGTTCTCTGAAACTTGCAAGTAGCCCATATAGCCCTATGGTTTTAGAGAGGAATAAAAGAATAACTGCTATATGGTGAAAGAATTACCAAAGTAAGAAAATCTTTTACTTGTATTCTGAACCCCTATCACAGAACTGAAGTATCCCTTGCTCACTTATGATAATTTAACCTCATTCATAGATCGTAGTTTTCTTTCCAATGGAAATGGCTAATTCAAAGAAAATGAAACTGGCAGTAATGGAACTACAGACACTATACCTCTCTAATCTTCTTATCCCCCTACCTTCACACATTAACTGGGAAATGAGGAAAGAATCAGGAAAGACATTTTAGTTCTGAACTTCACTAACATTGACTTGGGACATACTCTGAGAAAGTACAGGACTGTGTTAGGAAATGTCATTACTTACTACTTATATTCACTGGGACTCTCATGTTTCTGTATGTTTTTCATTTTTTTTGGAGTCCTCTGAACATCTATTTGTGGGAAACAACTGCTTTGAGAATGGGTGGAATTCAGTGATGAAATGTGGTTGACCCACTGGTATAATATGAAGAGCCAAAAGCCTGAAATTGTGCCTTGAGATCTAAGCCCTCATTTCATTCAAAGGAATGTTTCCCAAAGACTAAATAGTCTTTAAGATCTTTACCACAGAACACATCTAGAATTGGTCTGCATGCCAACTCTTAATTTCATCTTAATTTTTCAGTTGTAAGGGCAATAGCAGAGGGGGTACATGGTCACCTTTTTCTGCCTAGCTTATTTGGCCTATATCATTATCAACATTAAATCAGTATTATCATAGGAAGTAGAAGTGAAGATTCACTACATGGAAATTGATTAAGCAGAAAGAGTCTATGGAAAGGTACCTGTAGAAGTAATACTGACCAAATTAAGAGTTCTAGAACTATAAAAGGAAACAATATTAAAGTAAAGCAGTTTTGATTTTTTAAAATAATGATGCTAAATTGCTGAGTAACATTCATTTAAAATTATGCACATATAACATATAAACTGAAATCATTGAACTTTTGTTAAAATATTTTGCACTCTAAACTGTTAATTAAACGTAAAATGAATAAAGCAAACAATCCATTATAGTGGACCTAAGTATGTGACTGGATTATAGAACTCAAATGGAGACACAAGTTCTCAATAGAGAGAGAAATTCATCCTGTTGTCGTGGATGATGAAGGAAGAAGGGACCAGAGATGCACATAAGGAAACTTCTTTTTGCATCCGAATGATGTAGACAAATAGAAATACACATGTTCCTGGTTCTCATGAAAAGGGGTTTAGGGACACTATTAAAAGAATCATCTATATTAAGGAAACAAAGCAAAATAAAACTTCAAGACAACCAAAGACTGGTAATTTTAAATGATTGTTGAATATTAAGTACTGAAAAGAACTTTTTCTGATGATGTTAGTGATATAATTAGACAATTTTGAAACACTATTGACAAAATGTTTTTTTCTAGCCCTAAGAAGCACTACAATATTCCAGGATTCTTAAAGTAATTCTATCTCACAACTTTGTGGGCAAAAGGATAGAATAGGGGAGGTAAAGAGATAGACAAGGGAGAGAAGGGAGAGCAAATAGTAGAGAAGTGAAAAGAAAGGAAAAGAGAATAAAAAAGAAATATCCATGCAAGCAGCTTTCCATGGTTACATTGACAGACAACTTTAAAGTATATGTCTTTCAGCCAGATTGTATCATCAGCCATATTCACTCTTTTGGGGAACATACTCCTGTTTCAAATGAAATGAGGGCTTAGATATTTCAGGCAGTTTTAGACTTTTGGCAATGTTGAACATATACATTGACTATATCTCTCCATTGAATTCTATCCATGTGCAAACCAGCTGTGTCACATAAATACTGGAAGCACTCAAACCAAGTTTTATTATACTTGAGATCGGATTGATGATGTGTTTAATCTCCTTTTTTAGTTTTGATGCCTGTTGCATCCCTGGCAGTATTCATTACAAGTATACCAAACATCTCACCTTCATTGATAAGCAGAGCACTCCTTTGAGTTTGCCTTAGTCCCCTGTGGCATCTGCTCCATTTCAGTTTGATAGGAGAAAACAGCTGCATACAAAGTTATGTCTAAATATAACTCCACAGGATCCTAGATTTCAAATAGAATACAAGTGAAAAAATACTTGTTGTGCTTCTTTTTTGTATTTTTTTAGGTATATGTCAAATGAAGCAAGAAACTAAATTGTTGACTGACCAAAGAAAGACCAATACTGTTACTTCCTCAAGAGGTATAAATCTTTTAGGCCAGAATTATTTAATTTAGTATTTTTTTAGCTTGAATGATCTGAGGGGACTATCTTAGCTCCAAGATGGTTAATTGAATCTAGGCATGATGATTTTATTCCCATTTCTCAATATAAAGAATAAAAGGCAATATTCTGTATTCCAAAACATTTTCAGTCTGCAAACAGCTTCTTGTTATTGGAAACAATAAAAGAGTGGAGCATAGAGGTTACCAGGGTGCATGGAAAAAGTGATTTTGAGCTGGCTGGATAAAGAGACATTTAGAATAAGTCAAGGGGAAAAAACAATGTAACTTTATTGTGATATTTAAAAAGTGTGTTCATTGTTTTCTCTTTTCACAAAAAGGAAAATAGCTTTTTGGTTAGCATACCAGGTCTCTAATAAAATAAAATAAAGTTATTTGAGCCTTACCTTGGTTTATTCAAAAATGTCTGCTATTCTTTGCTTTGGTGCAGCAGCAGAGCTGACAATATTCACTTTGAAAAGCTCTCAGTGCAGCTTCAGATAAAATCAAGGACAAACCTATTAAATTCCAGGGAAACTATCCCAATTCAAATAGATATATATTCAAACGTTCACTGATAATCTTAACAAAATTCAAACTGTCTTGCCTACATAGGATCAGAAATTGCTAGAAGAGGCATATGTCACAAAGTGTAATTTGGACCCAAGTCTGTTTCAGCTGCTCAACACTATAGGTTTCAGATGATAAATCACTTCTGGGCCTCCTGGCCAATCCTTCCTCTGTTTGTACTAGAGACATTCTATTCACGACTTATTGCTGAATTTTACACTTGATCTTGGTTGATACTTCTTTGTGTAGCATTTTTTTTATTGGAGGATAGGATATCTTTATATCTATTCTAATTAGTAGGCAACTTTGCCTGGAGTAGAATACCAAAGTGGAGAAAAGTTCAGTTACTGTTCTCAAAAATAGGAACTGAATACCTTATTTCAAATTTGAGGGGGGAAAGATCTTTCTGTCTCTCTCTCTCTGTGTCTCTATCTCTTTCTTTCTCTGAAACTTCCAGGCTCCAAATCCTTATTTCCCGTAAGTGAAGGGTGGATATATGATAGTGGTCTCCGGCAGATTCATGAACAAACAACTGGAGTCTTTTCAAGTTGAACATATGAGATGAAGTAGATGGACAAGAGAACAGATACTCTGACAAGCATACTAATGTCATGAATGATTCCTATCTGTGGTGTTGTTCTTTGGGGTATTGGGCTTATATTTTTGTTTGTTTTTGTTTTCCTGAGTTAGTCTCAATTGAAACTTTTAAGGAAAGTTATTACTAGCTTGTATATAAAAGTTACCAGTAGTTACAGTCAGATAGTTCCAGCAGTTTAAGTCATTCCTCTTTGACACATTTCATAAAGCCAAGCAAGGGTAATAACATCTCTGGTGGAATTTTTGATGTGGAGTTCTTTGTCTTGTTAGCACTGCAAATTCCATTCAGTCTAGTTATTCACCTGTAGGGAACGATTAGAAAGCTCTACAGTCTTATTTGCTTCTGGTGAACACTACTCAACCAAAAAACAACCACTTTTTCCCTTAAAATGAAGCAGAAACCTGAAATCTGGTGAGGGAGAATTTCTCTCTCTCTAAGGAACTTACAGAGCTTCAGGATTACCATCTTAAGGAAGAGAAGGCACACTCATAAATTCCTAAAATCTCTTCATCTCCTAACCCTTAAACTAGAAAATTTGAACCTATTGGACACAAAGTTATCATAAATCCCAAATTAAGTTGGTCTACTATAGTTGCAAGTGAGATGTGCTAGGGAACCATATTGCATTATACTTTCCAGGTTATTCTATGTAATATGATATATACTTGATTTTAATTTAAGGTATTTTTTTATGTTTCTTAGGTTAAAGTGAACAGCTAGAGGATTTATTGTATAATTTTAGTCAGTGTTTTTTTAAATTGAATGTTGGAAAATTCTTCTGTCTGAAAATTAGAAGTCAAGAAAAATAACCTGTTTAAATTTTAAAAAAAAGTACAACACCAACTTCATTTACCTCTCTCATGAAATTCATTTTTTTTTCATTTTGGGTGACATATAAAATAAATGATCATAGCATTATTACTTTGACAGTGAAGTTATTTTAATTAATGCCTTAGGTTCCACGGTACACATTGGGCCATTGGCATATCAAAAAAAGTCACAGATGTGACAAACAAAAACAAAATGTAGTAGTTAAAACCTTGTGAACTCATCTAGGGAGACCAAAATATGAGCATAAAGAAGAGATATTGATCAAAAATAGTGTTTTGCTGGAAATGTTTCATTTGAAGGGATTTAAATTAAGAAAAAAAACATACTCATCATAAAATTTCAGTGTTTTCATGATTATAGTATAGAAAATCCATATAATTTAAGTATTTCTTATGAAACAAATTCTACTGAATTTAGAACCACTGGGTCAAATGCTGCTCTCTGAGACTCAAAATAGACTTGATTTAATGGGAAGTTATATAGGCATGTGTATTCTTGGATGCCTCTTAACTCAGATTTATATAAGTAGGAATCAAACCTGATATAAAATAAAACAAATATGCATAATCTGCAAATAACCTTCGAGTGTAAGGGGATTAAGAAATTATTCAAGTATTATATAAAGCTTCAAAATGTAATCAAATCAATTAAGACTATCAAATGAAACAATCTCAAGTTACAAAATCATACCAGAAGTTCATAATACCATAAGAGTACAGGGACATTTATAATAAAAATGTTTTTGAATAATTTTTAAAGTTTTTGAAATGTTAGAGGGCATTGGAAGTTTTATTTTGTATATGTATCTGAAAATTCATGTATTGTTTCTAATTGAATAGAGAGAACTTTAGCATAATTGAAATTCTTTGCTTATTTGTATTTGAAAAGATAGCTCATAATATAAGAATATTATGGTAAATTTAGCCAGTGAAACAATGCAATTTTATCAGATTTTGATCATTTAATTAGCATGATATTTGAATGATAGAGTTTTTACTAGAAGAAATAATATCTAAATGATATAGAATACAAGCAATGAGTTATGGTAGTTAACCTAGTTTGATTACAAGAAAATAATTTGCCAATGTCCTATGTACTAATTCATGGCTTGTACATTTATGTAAATATGAGTGTGTACATATACTGTAGTGTGTTTAATTATGTGTAGATACATATATATATACATATATAATGAAGTATATGTATATACACACATGCATACATGTGTGTATGTGTATATATCATATATACCTCTAAAATATCCCTAAAATAAAACATGGATCAGCCAGAGAGATCTGACCATAAGAACTCTCCATTCTTTTCCTGATAGCACTGAGAATTTGTCTTTCCCCACTTAGAACCTGCTTCCAAATAATGTAACACTCCTTACATATCCCTGGTCTCCATTCACCACCACTATCATATCTCTTAACCCAACTCACCATCTGGCAACAAGATTGGAATAAAAAGAGGGAGGGGGATGAGGAAGATGAAGAGGGAAAGCTATATTAATCTGTAGCTACTATAATATCCTCCTATCTTCTTTCTCTCAGTCTCAAAACCTAATTCTCAACTTGATGGGAGAGCAGGAGGAGTAAGAAAATTTCATCCTTTCAGCTATCAGACCCCCTTAGCCCTCCCACAGTCCTCCAACATTATTTTTCTCATGTTGGAGCAAGAATTGTAATACTTCAGTGTATTTAATTCTGAAAGGAACCCCAGGGGCCACTTTGCCCAAACCATTTATTTTATGAATGAAGAAACTGATGCCCGTAGAGTTGTGTGACTTGTGTATGACTTCATACTCTACCTAATGTGTAACATGTTTTCTGGGTTCTGTCGAAACCCTATTAACTAAGTAGTACTCCAGGATTTGAGTTTTTTTTTTTTGTTTTCCTCAATTTTTTAGCCAAGGAAACACCTTGGAAATTCAGCTGTGTGGCAATGACTCAGGCTTGACTGAAATCTATGGGTCTGTGAAATCTGGAGCTCAGTATTACTGAGACAGGGACTGCAGTAGATTTCGGAGAGCTGGAATACATAGACCTTGACATAGATCTTTAATAATAATAATGACCACTTTAAATATTCTACAATTATTATAAAATTTGATCAACGGGTAGATACTTTGACCTCCTGCTGAAAGAGTTTTCTGGGGCTATGAGGAAACCTTGCACCCATTAAGTCTACTAATTCCCATTGAACTTCCTCTTTTGCTGTATGAAGCAAAGCTTTACAACCTTTTGGTTATGTTTCATCTGCTATTTTTTCATCATTTCTTCATATAAAAATAGGGTGCTCTGGTAAATTTTTAACAGATAGCTATCCAGAAAACACAGATACGCATGACCGCTTTTAAATTTATTCTGCTTTGCTAACTTTTTTCTCCATCATTTTCTCAAGTTTAGAACAAAACAATAAATCACCCTCTGATTTCTCTATTTCAATTATTCAAACCATTCCAGTACACCAATGTGTTTGACCTTAGAGGTGCACATTTTGTTACATATGAATTAAATTTAAAGTGGCAACAACTGTGTCGCTTCTTAGGACACAAGTAACTAGAATTGTTCATTATCAAACCTAGTACTTTAAAAGTCCCTGAGCAAAGTAAAAGAACTGAGAATGACTTTATTTTATTTTTCCCAACATCTGATAAATCTCATGACATGCAGATCATCTTAAAATTGAGTTTTAGTGCTTTCATACTTCTTGATGTATAAAGTATAATGGAGCTTGTGTTTTCATGTGTGTCCTAGACCCCTGGGATCAAGCTGGAAAGAATGTATGCATGATTTGGGAGAGTAGACACTCCCTCTTAACTCTTGAGAGGCGGTTATAAGGAATGAGTAAGAATGGGTTTCTTCCTCTTGGTGATTTCAGCTTCTTTCCCTCAACCCCAGCCTTCCAAACCTTGATAATTTTGCCCACCACAGCAACACTTAGTGGTTTCATGTAAATAGAATCATTGCTCCTTGTCCTTTCCCACTACCTCTCCCCAATATAAAACTTGCCAGCTACACTATTCATTATCGTGCCTTCTTTTCACTTTCCATCAGCTTCCATCAAGAATATTTGCCCCTAGTTATCATCACAGCAGAGCATTCTCTTTAGATATTTTTTCACAATGTAAGTACTTCATTCTTGTTCTACATTCAATCATCCTCCTGTTCTCTCCTCTCATATATTCTTTACAGATTTACTCCTAACTGCTTAAAGTTCCTATTTTGATTTCCATGTCCTAGAGTTAGAGCCATTGTTTAAGGTCATGGGAGTAATCTCAGAGAACTTGGGCTTTGTGGGACATCTATTGCCACTGTCTGTTATACAAGAGGGTAAAGAGAGGTGACATCTCAACTCATCTTTCGGGGGTCATTGGTTACTGTAATTCCATTTTCCCTTTGAACACATCATGTATGATCATTAAATTCTAGTTGCATTAGTTCTACACTATAGTACTATAATAGTCCTGTTTGGATTTTAGGGACATTAATAATTATAGAGGCTTTAGTAACCTAGTTTAATTAACCCTTGACCACTGCCATCAGAGTTGACAACTTTTTAAATGAGAGCATGGATTCTCATTTTTGTGTTTGTTTTTACAAAGCTTAGTACAGTATCAGACAAATGGTAAATACTTCATAAATGCTCATTAATTCATTCACTCATTGATGGGGAGCCACTTGGAATAAGTTACTGTTTGAGATTGATCTGACCTCTTTCATCTACAACTACTTTACTTAATTATGATCATTAAATTGTTACTCATTTCTTAGAAAAGTCACCTAGTGTCAGAATCTCTCTCTTGACATGAAAGGTTAAGGTAAACTACTGAAAATCCTTCACTTCTCTAGCATATTTTCCTCATTAAATGACAGTGTGGCTAGAGTATTAGACTTATAGTAAAGAAAATCTGAGTTTGAACACTGACCTAGAAACTTACTAGCTATATGACCATGGGCGTAACTTCTGGTAACATCAGTTTCATCATATGTAAAATGGAAAGGATAATAGTATATACCTCAAAAGTTAGTTGTGAATATCATAAGACATATGTAAAGTATTTTATAAATCATAAAGCTACATGTAACAGTGCTTTGCCATGGAAACTCAGATCACCTAAAATAGAGGCACTTATTTGGAAGATGACATGAATCTGATTCTAAGGGAAGACATCATCTTCACAACCACATAGGTGGGAGTGGTTTCTTTCTATTTGCCTCCTAGCCAACAGATAACCAGTATTGTCCAGAGGGGGAAATTTCTGTTTGTCTTCAGTATGAGCACCATGCACTGAGCTATGTAAAGAAGAAGTACTACTTTCCCTCCCTTCTTTAAGCTCCCAAGAAACGGACTTGGAGTTCTAGGGCAAGGTGGTAGAGTCCACTGTTTCTGAAGTTTGAGCTAAAATGGTCTTGTAGGCAGGATTCCTGACCAGATGTTACTGACAGTCTAGCTGGAAAGCTCTGAGAAGTAAACTTGTCCCAAGCCCAGGAAAACTTTAGAACTGAAACTGAATGTTGCCAAATTATGTAGGAAATTAGTAAAACTGAAAATCCAATCCCAGAGCCTAAAGTGATAGTCAGGATTATACCCTCCTCTCCTTCCTTCCTTCCCCCCTCTTCCAGGTTTGATATGTTTGTTTTGACAATACCTTTGAATTCATGATTTCTTTTTAAAAGTTAATCAGACTGAGTGGTTAAATGGACGTTTTGGGCAGGAAACTCCCAAAATTGGAGGAACATGGTAAATGGGAGTTTGCATTAATAGTAGAGGGACTAGTACTCCTTGAAGTCCCTTAAGAGTATCAGAGATCCCTGGGGAATGGGAAATATAACATACATGGCCTTGAGGCCATAGGGGACCAAGAAAGTCAGTGTTATATCCATATAAACTTCAGCATCTTTTACCAATGTCTTTGCTCCAGAAGTGCAATCATCGATCATCCTTAAAAGCCTGGAGGCTGACAAAGCTAAAAACAATAAAAAATTCAGAATATTGACTGCTATCTCTCTCTCTCTCTCTTTCTCTCTCTCTCTCTCTCTATCTATCTATCTTTCCTTCCTTCTTTTTTCATCAGTTTCAGAATCTCCTGGTAAGGAAAGTTCCTTCCCCAGTGAGAGTTCATTTGTACCTTATAGTTACAGGTAATGAAAGGTTAAATGGCATTATCATTGTCAGGCAATTATTTAAATGTAGAACTTAAACTCAGGTTTCCCTGACTCTGAGGTCAGATCTCTCTATTCATTATGCCATACTCATTTTCATCTCATAATTTACATCATCTTCAAAGATTAAGAGTACAAGTAGGACCAGAAAAATAACAATATTAAAAAATGAAAAAAAAATTACCTTCAAAGACCTGAACAATAATTACTGAACATACTGCTTTAGGTAGGACTCCTCCAGGAGCTTGCTTATCAATGTTGATCCTTCCCTCCACAGTATCTCTGGATAGCTACACAATGCTATTTCATCGTTAGTTCCCTTCTCCAGTCAGTTATGACTATCACTAAGCACTGTCGTCTGTTGCATTCTTAGCCTTTTCCTCTTAAAGTTCTCTTTGTATCTTCTAAGAGAGCTTCAGTTTGTACTTTATTCACTATATGTTCATGGTCTTCGTTTTTCAGCTTATATTCTTGAAGTTGACCATGTCCCTCAATGTATAGAGTTGTACCCATTTCTAGCTGGTTCATACTTTGTCTTGTAAATTTAATAACTCTGGGGCAGCTAGGTGGCTTAGAGGATTGAGTTCTGGGTCTAGCATCATAAAGTCTCAACTTTCTGAGTTCAAATCCATTCTCAGATACGAGCTATGTGTCCCTGGGCAAGTCATTTAACCTCAGTTTCCTCAACTATAATGAACCAGAAAAGGAAATGGCAAACCACAACAGTATATTTTCCAAAACCAAATGGGATCACAAGGATCCATACATGAGTGAACAACAGCGATAACAAAACTTAATAGATCATATTCATCCTTCTCTAAATTATTAAGCAATATATTTCTCACCTGTGTCACCATACTATATAGATTATGAAAACTTTATGCTTGTGGTAAGCTTCCCAATAAACTCATATTTGTCTTTTTAAAAAGATTTTCTCTATAGTCTCAGTAGTATAGTATCAACATTCTCTATCAGTATATCTCTGTCAGTATAGTACCAATATTCCCGGTTAGTATTCTCTAATGGATCAGTGGTTAAAGGATATGCATATCAGATATACATACATGCCTAACTGGCTAACTAGATAAAGATTTACATGTTCACACATACACACATGCATACATACATTCAAGCACACACATACATGTGTGTGTGCTAGATTGTAAAGTAAACTGCTGGGACTGAAGTTAAGAAGACTGATTTTCCTGAGTTCAAATTTAGTCTAAGATGCTTACTACCTGTGTGATTGTAGACAAGTTACTTAACCCTGTTTCTCTAAGTTTCCTCATATCTATAAAATGATCTCGAAAAGGAAATGGCATACCATTCTGGTATCTTTGCCAACAAAACCCCAATAAGGTCATAAAGTGTTGGGCATGACTGAAATGAACACAGCAACATGACTATATATGTGTAAATTTGTATGTTTTCATATATTTTTCAACATTTGTATATATTCATGTTTATATGTATCTATATGAACATTTGCATACATGCACATATAATGTGTACATGTGCATTTGCACATATATATGCTCTTATACACACATCATTACCTTCTTATCTCATCTCTAATGATTTTGTTCATGCAAAATCTTCTCAATTTTATCTGTTTTAATTTTTCTGATCACTTTTCTCCTTTAATTAGTTGAATCCTCTTCCCTAAAGAGAGAGACACTATATTATACCCTTACTCAATTTATATCCTGCCTCCTTCATTTACTCAAGGAGTCACCTCTTGAAACAAAGATTTTTTAAGTCATGACACTATGCAAGTCATAGATTTCCAACCAAAAAGAAAAGGGGAGGGAGGACCTTAGCAGTATTTACCAACATGCAAATTGCATCTGATAGCATAAGCATTGTCTAAAGCCCATAGTCCCTCATCTCTCCTATGCATCAAGGGATAGCTTTTTTCTCATATCTTCCTCTGGGCCAAGCTTGGTGCTGTAGCAAGCACTCTGGCATACACGGGAGGGCCTGCTGTACATGTGCTTAGATCTGCGTTTCTAAAAGGAAATCAACTTTTGAGGGGTCAACAATCTTCTTTAATTATATTGACTAAACATTGAAAATAGAAGCAGAGAAATAAAGCGCAACATCCTGGGCTTCTACTCTGTTACCCTAAGCCATACATACACCAGAGATTGACAGACAGATCCAACTATCTGACCATTACATACACACATGCTTACCAGAAAGAGAAGCACCAGTATCTGCGTTTTCACAAAGAGGGAGGCACGGCTACCCATAGTCTCCCGCGGCACATGAACCTTCTACCAAAGAAGCTCCCAAAAGTAAAACTTCACCTCAGAGTACATTTACACTTTCCAGAGCCAGAGAGTAACATCCTTGTGACCCAGTGCCTCATTAGCAATAAGCAAAAGATGTGGGCCAGTCCATTCTTACTAATTTTTTTTTTTACTAATACTCCTGTTCAAACCACTAAAATGCTTGGTCTACATCCACTTTGCCTTTTGTTGAAGCCGTGATTGGCTAATAGCACCATCATGGAGGATCAAAAAAGTCTGGATCTCTTAGTTTCTCCTGGCATAGATTCAGTCCTTGAAGTACCACCAGTTGATTATCTATGAAGGATTTTTTTTTGTCTTATCTGAGAACTGTGCTATTAAGGAAATTTTCTCCTGTGGAGAGTGCCTGACTAGCAAACTCAGAATTACCCAAGAGTAAACACCACAATTAAAACTGCCTAATCTTGGGCTTGTTACTTTCTGGCCTGTGCTCAGAAAAATAATTAAAAAATTAAAAAAAATAAAAAAAGTGTTAGAAAGGCAAAAGGAGGCATCCAGGAATTGGCTAGCAGTTCACCTATCAGGTTTACTTCGGCAAGCAGAAACCCCTTGATTTAATATTTGCCTTTCTTTTCTCCTAGAATGAGAACTGATAGAGAGAGGAGAGAGATACCTCTACCCCTTTTATCTACTCATAATCTTTGCTGCATTCAGATGTAGAAGGCTTTAAAATTTTTCTTTCATTTTACTTTAATTATCCCTGTGCAACCAAATCAGATTACTCACATTGCTGAGGACTATGCAAGAGAGATAAAGATATGTGTTAGAGTCCTCAAAAGAGCAAATACAGTATCACCACAAGCTGTTTACGAGATCTTGCAGCTATACTCCAACTTACTTTGCAAATAATCTCGTTTTTATTGCATCATCTGCTCAGTTTCCTTACACGTTTCTTTTATTGAATTCAGGGGAGTGAAGCTTCACTAAGGATGGTTTTGACCTCTGGATAAAAATTGCAGGAGTGCTTCATTATTTATTCCCTTGTCATATCATTTGATGTTAAGAGTGGCTCATAGGTTACTGTGATGAATTTGGGCCAGAAAATAAATGTAGCTCCTGTCCCAGGGCCAAGTCATCAGTGGGTTGCAGTAAGTTGACAGAGACACCACTTTACAGACCTTTACCTTCATGCCAGACTATCTGCTAGTTTGCAAAAATAACAGGTTTTCATGAAATAATAATGTATAATGAGTCAGATTCTCATAATGCTTGAAGTGTTCTCTAGTTGCAAGTTATAAAGCTGTCTTTTGCACACCTCAGAGGACCTATATGGTATGTTAATGCTTGACTGTATCATTTACTCTCAATTATTCAGGGGCCAATTATGATCTTTTATTTTTACTGATTTGATCTCAGACTTCTTCCTCCCACTGTTTTTCTTTTGATGGAGCCATAGTAGGGACTTTATCTGAGGTTGGAGAAGTGGAAGGTAATGATAGTCACAGTGTCACTTGTGATGCTTTTTAGCTGTTCTTATAAACATGTGGGAGCTTAGAACTCAAAACCAGAGACTAAAATGAAATTGAGAGATTCACTTAAGATTCTATTCATCCATATCATTCACAGATCCCTGAGACTTGGCAAAAGCAATAGCATAGAATTCTGAAAGAGATAGTACTATTTTCAAGGAAAGCAACTGGAAAATAAACATTAATTAGCTCATGTAAGAGCTTCCTGATTACTAATTAGCATAAAGGAATTAGCAGATGGCTACTTCTGGAATTTTCATGAAGACTAATAGCTTGATGTGGTTAAGAAAGGATTCCAGAGAATTGCAAATGTCACCAACTACTTATATAGAATGACATTACCAGAAAAAAAAAGGTGGAGGAAGATAACACAACATGGAGAACTATAGCTTTTATGGTCTGTATAGACTTAATATGAAAGAAGTAAGGGAAGAATTTGAATGAATCAAGCAATCAATCACTTAGTAAAGATCTTCTTTTTTAATTTTAGTAACTTGCTTTATATGACCCTGGACTAGACATCATTTGGGAATACAAAGACATATTCAGTCAGTCAAGAGATTAAATACCTCCTTTGGGCAATTTACAGTTCTAGGACTAGAGTAGGTATAAAGACAAATGAAAGTCCCTGACATAAAAGAGTTTAACTTAGCATAAGTCCTTATTCATATAGTGGTAAGTTTTGGAGAACTAAGTTATAAACACATGAAAAGTTATTTAGTTTACACAATGATACTTAAGTAGCTATAATAGTAACTCGTATTTATAGAGTACTTTCAGGAGTTATAAATTCTTTTCTTCACAACAAAACAAAGGGGTTTGATAATTCAAGTATTCTAATCCATGGTTTATAGAGGAGGAAGATGAGAGATGGAGAAGTAAAGGGTTGTCAAAAGTCTCAGAACTAATAAGGTTTAGTACAAGTACAGACTCACATTGGGGTCTTGATGCTAAGAGACATTGCTCTTCTCAGCATATGATGCTGCCAGTATAAAACCTTAGCGTTTAATGGGCTTAATGACTGCACCATGCACTTTGGAACTTAACCATATCGTTTTGTACTGTTCTTTAATGGTTTCATTTGTCTCTGGTAACTTGTAACTCCTTGAGAAGAGGATAAATGTTATATCTTTTTTAGGTATTCCCACAGCACTCAGCACAGGGCTACATTCCATTAATCAGTTCAAAATAAATTGAATAAAATCTAACTAAATACTTGCACATTTAAAAGCAAACATTATACTGTGTCTGTGTTGCAGACATAGTGAATGAAGCATTGACCTTGAAGTCAAGATGACTCAATGATATGTCTTGTCTCTGACATGGAATAGCGATGTCAACCCCTCAGTATCCCAGGTAACTCCCCAAAATTGTTAGTAATGAAAATGCCAATAACAGAACCCCTGCATGCCTTAGCATAGCTAGGGAAACAGGCACACTATAGCTCCAAAAACCACCATGTGCTTTGACACAACCCTGGTTGGGCAGATGTCCTGTGTTGGTCAGACCTCCAAGTGCATCATTGTAGTCATGGGGAAATGCACAACCACTCCCTAAGAATCACCTACCTAGCAAAATTAAGTGTACTACTTCAAGGGGAAAAATGATTATTTAATGAAATATTAGGATTTCAAGTCTTCATAAGAAGACCAGAAATAAACCAAAAATTTTACCTTCAATGTTTTTGTTTTTTTTTGAACCCCCAATGTTAAGACCAAAAAGAAGAACAAGTAAAAAGGGAAAGAAAAATAGAAGGGATTCAATAGAGTTAAACTCTTTGCAGTCATCCATGAGAAGATGATATTTATAGTTCTTAAAAATTGTAACCCTAACAGTAGAGATAGAAGGAATAAATATAGAGCGTATGGGGATGAAGTGTATTTGAGGAAAAGATATTAAAAAAAATTAAGGGATGAGAATGAGGGGCAAAATAGGTGCAGAAGAAAAGGAGAGATAGAAGGGAATAAATAATCTCACATGAAAAGATGAGGAAAATCTATTACAGTGGAAGGGAAGATGGGAGGAGGGACTATGGACATCGCATCAGTATTGACACAAAGAGGGAATAACAGACACAATCAAATGGATATAGAAATCGATCTTACCCAACAGTGAAGAAGGAGGGGGAGACATCAAACAAAGGGGAGGTTGGGGACTGACAAAAAGGAGGGCATATCAGGGAGGTGGCAGTCTGAAGCAAAACACTGGTAATATGGGAAAACGTTAAAAGAGAGAGAAGACAAACAGGAGGAAGGATAAGATGGAGGGAAATTCACAGGTAATAATCATAACAGTGAACTCTCTTATAAAACAGAAACAGACAGCAGAATGGATCAAAAGCAAGTATCCTACAATATGTTGTTTACAAGAAACACACTTGAAGCAGCCAGAGAGACACACAGAGTAAAGGAAAATCTGGAAAGACTTGTTTCTCTCTCTCTCTCTGTCTCTCTCTCTCTCTCTCTCTCTCTGTGTCTGTCTGTCTGTCTGTCTCTCTCTCTCTCTCTCTCTCTCACTTTTGTGTGGACCAGACAATATTTACAAGACTGAGGACAGCTGTGAATATACTGGCATAGTTATGAATTGCAAACTATAAAACATTCCCCATACAGAAGGCTGAAGAAAAGCATTTATTCAGACACCAGAAAGACAAATCTCAATATCATAAAATTAAATCTATTAAGGTAGCCAAAAAGTCAATACACATTAGCACTGCTGGGGACAAAGGCATTTCCAAGCCTTGTCACACTACTGGGGCCTTCTCATGAGTAAACACTCACAAACCTTACTGAACCTGCTGGTCTGCATCCTCTCTCCTCTGCCTCAACTGCTCTTGCTACCTCCTTTCCTCCTGGTTCTGCTCCAACTTTCCTGTTCCACCCATTCAACAAGCTCCTCTCATGACATATGACTTAGGTTTCCAGGTGATTAAAGCAAGTCACATAGATCTATTAATGAATGAGAAAGATCTTTCCATTTAAATTGCCATTACAACATTTCATCCATTTCTTGCTCCACAACCGTGATGGTGCCATATATATAAACTATATCACAACTGTCTACCATTTTCAGAAGAGGGAAGAGGAGGGAAGGAGAAAATTTTGAACACAAAATATTATAAAAATGAGTGCTTAACATTTTCTTGATTTGAAATTGTGGGAGGAAAATAAAATACTATGCAATGAAAAAATGAAAAATGAAATTCTGATCTGCATTCAAGGTAGTTTCCCCAGTTTTCTGCATTGATGATATCATAAGTCAGAACCAATTTTTTACTTTTAGGCAATACTGTTGCCTCCTGTGTCAAACACCGACACTGTTAAACTGAGATTGACCCACACATATGCAACTCCATTATGTTTCAAAGCTCACAGACATGAGAATGAAACTGATACTTGGGTTCCTTTATATATGTTATAGAATTTACAACTATTTGGGAGCAATGTATTCACAGCTTAATCATGGGTTTCTCTGAATGGAGGTAGGAAGGTTCTCAGAAAGGAGGAAAGCCTTTCTATACAACTTATGCCAGATTGTGCAGGAATATGTTTGGGAATTTATGCTTTCATAAAACAATCATTTTATTCTACTAATGAGCAGGAGAAACAAAAACAAAAAAATCAAAACCCAAAGAAATAGGTACCTGTAAACTGTTTCATGTTGCAGTTCTATTATATTATTCCTGGTTCTGCCACACAACTGGAAGACCCCTAACGTGATTAACAATGGACTTTGGGTAATATTACAAGGTATTGTTTCCTGTTATATAACGACAAAGTTCCTAAGCTGCACTAACTCTACCTATACTCCACTGCCTTAACCTTCACTTTTCTTGCTATTTCTTTGAAATATGATCTGTGAATTTATTATACAATTAAAACTATTCTCCAAAAATCATCATAACCCTTTCAATTTTCAAATCAAATGGGCTTTTCTCAAATCCATTCCTCCCTAACTCTTTCTAAATTTTGATAATCTTGATGATACTTTTTTTCCATGAAACTCTCCCTACTCTGATTTCATTGTTTCAGTCTTCACACAGCAACTAGTGCAATTATTCTAAAGTACAAGGCTACTTATGTCACTACTTTATTAAATAAACTCCATTAATATTTTATTAAATTGTGGAGAGGGCAAAATAGACATTTAAAAATGCCCTTCAAAATCTTACCCTCGATATAGCTTTTATTTCATATAATCTCCTTGATATCTACTGGAGTGTAGACAGACTTCTCTTCTTTTCCTCATACATGACACCTCTTCTCCATCTTTGTGCATTTATGTCATTTGTTCCACCATGAGTACAATGACCTGGTTCCTCTCTTCCACTTCTTAGGATCTTTAAGTTCTTTCAGGGCTCAGATCAAATGTCATATTCTACATGAATTATTTTCTAATTTCCTCAGCTGCTAGTGTCTAATCCCTACCTTACTCCTACTGTTAGTTTTTACCTATTTTGTATCAAATTTCCATTTACAAATACAAAGCAAATATGGTATACTGAGCATAAGTTCCCACAATGTAATGAGTGTGTGGTATATCTTTTTATATGGACATCACAGTATCTACCCTTTACACATTTTCTCCCTCTCTTGGCTCACTTACCCAAACCTGTCCTCACATTGGTAGGTCTAGAATCCAGAGAATACTTAGTAACCACTACATTGGTATAACTAAAGTCTCACCTAGTCCTAGAAATAACCCTGTTGTGTGTGAAGATAATTCCTATATTCTCCACTTAAACGTTTCACCTCTATTGATGTGCTTCCATTTATACATAAATAAATAGCCTCTTATAAAAAAAGATGTATTTAAACACAACAATAAAAAATAGTTATACCACAGATACTCATATATTAGAATGAATGTAGAAATAAGTACAACATAACTCACACATGAAAATAGGCCACATACTCAAATAATGTACTTAGTATATAACTGGAAAATGTTGGTAAACAAAGAAACCTGTCTGGTGAGGACACAGAAGGGAAAACAAACAAACAAACAAATATGTATTTGGGGTAACTCATAATTTTGGAAGGCAAACATTGGTAGATCCATAGGTCCATTGATCTACTAGTGAACATCTGCAAAATATAGTCAATTCTTTGCTAACTGCTCCCCTTTTGGTCTTCATCACTCTCCAGATGAGCCAATTCCTTTCTCTTCTATTATTGAATCAATGGCACAAGTCTTTCAATTTACAGTTAACTTGAAAAGTGTGTTTGAAAAGTGTTATGCTACTGAATTGACTAGCCATTAGAAATACAGCTTTGATATTTGGCAAAATGAAAATAGAGACAAAGGAAAATGATAATTGAAATAAGGAAATTGAATTGTCATCAGTGACTGTCAGAAAGAAACTAATAACAGCTTTGTCATTTGATATTTTATTCATTTATGATCTCATCCATATTTATAATTCTTTAATTTTTTAAAATTTTCTTTAGATTCAGATACCAGAACACAAATACAGAATACAGAAAAGCAACAAAAACATAACATAAACCTAAATATTGGAACTCAAATACAAAATTAAATGGAAAATAATGTCATGTACATAGTAGAGCATAAGAGAGGATTGAAATTATGTAACAATATATTTACATTTCAAGAAAGCCCATATATTGTGTTGAAAATTGTCCCTCTTTTCTTTTCTTCCTTGTGAATTCTTTGGTTCTCTGCTGTGCTGTGTTCTATTTTCCTCTTCCCCTTCAACCTTCCAGAAGGCTACAATGAAGTTTAAATATATTTCTCTCTCTCTCTCTCTCTCTCCATATATGGAGAGAGAGAAATATATCTATATATATACACACACATATATGTATATATATATATATGTGTGTGTGTATATATATACGTATACATACATATATATACATACACCCATACACGAATACATATATATACATACACATATATAGACATACATATATATATATGTATATATATATATATATATATATATATATATATATACATATATATATATATATATAGACATCTATTTTCCCAGACCTACTCTTCACCTGCTCTTTCATTTCTATGCTTATGCATATCTCTTGTTTTTTATCTCCCCTGTCTCCTCTACTTAAATTCTACCCACTACCTTGACCTCCTGTTACTTGTCTATCAGTTCCAAGGATCCCTCCCCTATCCTCTCATTCCCATAAATCTGAAACCCCTTCTACATCCCCCTTTTCACCTATTCACTCACCCTCCCCTCTAAAGATTCCTCCTTTGTCCTCTTCCTGCTCCCTATGCCCCTACTGTTTTATTTCCTCTGAATTAGAAGACTTTTATATTCTTCTAAATTTATATATAGTGTTCCCTTTTAAACCTATTCCTTATGAAAGTAGGCTACCAGTCTTTCTCCTTCATCTAATTCTTCCTCTTGAACTTCATTTTCATAAAAATAATTACTGTTTAACTATTACTACATGATTTGACTTTTAAAATTAATATCATAATTGGGTTTACCCCAATTTTTGTTATGAGCTATCCAAATTTTACACTTTACATATGTAAAAGGTAGTCTGTCTATATGAATCCCTGAAATTTACTTTGTCATATAGCTTCTATTTTTCTTGTTTCTTATGTGTCATATTATCTCTTAAGTTCAATATTTTTGTTAATGAAGTCTTGAAAGTCTGAGAGTTTATCAAATGTCCACTTTTTTCATTCTAACTAATACTTAACTTTGCAGGATTTGATGTTTTTGACCTGATCCCCAGTTCTTTCGCTTTTTGATATATTGTGCTCCCAAACCTGCAGTCCTTTAATGTTTCTGCTGCTAGGTCTTATGTAATTCTAATTGTGGCTCCATCATATTTAAATTATTTTAATCTTGATGCTTTTAATATTTTATCCTTGAGCTGGGGATATTTGAATGGCTATGATATTCCAATGAGTTTTTCTCAACGATCTCTTTCAAGTGGCAATTTATAGATTTCTTTTTTTCTATTTCTACTCCCTACCCACCCCTTGTCCTAATGCTTCAGGACAATTTTCTTTAATTATTTCTTACATTATTGTATCAAGATTCTTTTCTTATCATCATTTCAGTTAGTCCAATTATTTTATATTTTCTCTTCTTGATATATTCTCCAAATCTGTTGTTTTTTATAAGATATTTCACTTTCTCTTCTATTTCTTCATTATTAATTTTTGTTTAATTATTTTTCCATCTCTTATAATTTTGCTGGCTTCACTGCCCAATTCAAATTTTAAAGATGTCATTTTCTTTCTTAAGATTCTAGATCTCCTTTTCTAATTTTTTGACTTTCCTTTCATAACCTTCTTGTTTTTTCTTGGATTATTCTTTTTGCTTTTGTCTTTTATTTTTTGTTTTTGTTTTTTCCTTCATCTCTGTCATCTGAAATTTAAAGTCATTTTAAAGATATTCTATAAATTCTTTTGGGTAGATGACCATTTGACTGTAGTCTTTGGGGGTTTCTGTAAGTGTCTACAGCCAGAGGCTCTCTGCTTCCTTGCTTCTATACTCTGTTTTGTTCCTTCTCACCCCAGTTGCTCCTCACAGCACTGCTGAATCTGTTTTTTCATCAGCAGATTCTCCCTCAATTTTCCCAAACTCAAACCCCCAACAACCTCCCACTATCCTGGGGATGAAAGTTACTTTGGCTAGGGCCAAGGCAGCCTCTGAAACTAATTAATCCCAGGTCTTGATGTTTGTTATATAAGTGACTTGCAGCTTGTGGCTGATTGTGGAAACTGGTCCTAGCATGGAGCTGTTTACTCTTAAAAGGGATCAAACATTTTCCTGGGATTTTTCTTCTGATCTTCTGGGATTGTCCCAGTATGACTCCTGATATACCCCTATTCTTAGTTTTCTCCACCTATATTTTGTTCACCCTAAGGTGCGATTTTAACTCTTTTTATGGGGGTATATCTTGAGACCTTGGAATTTTCTGACCTATCCCACCATCTTCCCAGAATCCTCTTTTGTTATTCTTTAGTTCATGGAGATTGCAATCCATTCACCCATGCCTGCACATAATATATGAGATTTGTAAATGTCCTCTTGCCATAGAAGATCCATCAAACAGATTGAGTTCTTTAAGATACACTGAAATTGAATGAGTATCAAAGGATCACTCTAGTTACTGGGCACAGTACCAATGGGAAGTATGTTAACTTCATGTTAATGAATTTGAATAATAGCTTTTCTCCTTACCTGTATGGCCATGAGAAAAATCTCTTAATCCCTGTGGCTTCTATTTCCTTATCTGTGAAATAAGGGAATTGGATTAGATAATCCCTACAATCCTTTTCAATTCATCAAATGTAAGCAGGATGGTACAGCAAGACCACACTTTAAAAGAGTAGGAAATCTGACCAAATTAACATGAAAAATGCATAGCGAATAATGGTGGAAAATAAGATTAAAACATCAAGATAGGATGAGTTCATGGAAGGTAGCACTCTACTTTGTATAGATTACCTTCCATAATCTCATCTCAACCTTATGTTATCAGACCATAGAACAAGATAGTGATTGTGAGAATGGAGAATCCACATATAATTAAGATATTTTGAAGGAAAAATAAACTGAAAAAGTCAGTTTTGTATATATAAAACATGGAACATTAGATTTAGAGTGAGAGAATCTGAGTTTAAATAATACCTCTTCCATTTACCACATATGTGACATTGGCCAACTTATTATACTTCCCTGGTCCTTAGTTTCTTCTCTTTTAAGATAGGTATGTTGATTATTTCTCCAACTTTGAATGTATTCAATATACTGTAGGGAGTAAGGTAAAAGGCAAATATGACTGTTGAGGTAGGTAAAATAGCGGTATTGTTTTTTAAATTGTAGCAGGGAAATATTTTTTGAAGTCAGATGATAAAGTTAGTTTTGGACAAGCTAACCTTGATGCTATCCTTGGTGCATTCATGTGTTAATGCATAGTGGGCAGAGAGAAATATAAAACTAAATAGAGATAGAATAGTAAAACTGGAGATCAAAATTTGAGAGATATCAGCATAGCTGAGATCATGAAATTAGATTAGCCCTACAAAGGGAGAAAATGAACTTAAACCACTGGAAATGAACATGGTTACTTAGGAGATGCAAAAAGAAAGAAGAATAACAACGGAAATAGGAAATGATGGTTGGACAGGATGGAAGAAAACTAGGTGATCAAAATATGGAGAGAAAAATGGATGTAAGTGGAAGTAATCTAGGAGTGGGAAGCAGGTTCTTACTTCACTTTCATCACAACAACAAGTCACTGTATGGCATACATTTTGATGTAACTACTTGCCTACTGGCCTAGTGATTAGTTTCCAAGGTTTATAACAAAAGAAACACTGGGAAATATTAGTTATATATAATGCCAGTAATGATAGTGTATAACCATCCTTAGATATTGTTGTTGTGTTGGTTTATCATTTTCAAAGAAGACCGTGATATCAGAGAAATGATAACATGACCTGAACTTGACTTTGTTTTGAGTGAAGTAGAGGGCTGTACAAGGTCACCAATCTCATAAAAAATCAGCTGGCTAAAATAATGCAGCATTTCAACTAATTGACATCCTTCAAAGTAGTTTTTCTTTGACCAGCATTTTAATGTAAGGACAATGTTATTTCACAGAGTGAGCAGAAATGAAAAATACATTGCTAGATAGAACTAATCTCTGATGAGCTCCAAATGGGTAATATATATTTTAGACAAAGTTTAGCAGGAAAATATAATTTTTTTGTGGAATATGGTGTTTAAAAATATAGCAGTGTATATTATTGAATTCTCAAACCTAGAAATATCCACCACATATAAAAAAGATGCAAAAACCTAAAGTTTTGTCTACTGATAAATTCTATTCCATTTTTGCCAAATCCCCTTGCCTAATAGACAATTCCCATATCTTTATCATCATGTACTCAGGAGTCATCTGTGTCTCTTATTAATTAAAATTAATTTGAGCTCAGAATTTTGTAATATTTCCAATGACATATTCTAAATTAACAGTGATAAACCTTGTACTTGATTTAATTGTTTTCACCTTCATATGTAGTGTCATCAAAAAGAATTTAGGTGTTGAATTCCATATCTCAAACTAATTTGAGCTCAGATATTACTATGAAAACCTTAAGGATTTCTGGGAACTGGGATATATCAATGATTCCTTTTCTTCTGTATCACAACAGAAATTACACTTTTAACTGATTTTCTTCATAGATAAATTCCCTTTCCTTAGGTATCTTTGCCTTTTAATGTAATGAATGACTAGAATTGAATAGTCATTTTTGAATTATTGTAAATATGTAAATAACGTAAATAAAGATAAACTAAAACATGTAATTGTGTCTTTTATTTATAAATCATTGATATCTTTAAGACTTGCTATTCCCTGGCTAAGATTATTTTATTTATACTATTAGATTCTTAAGTACATATTAAGGGCATAAATCTATAGAAACAGCAACAGCATGCACATACACACACACACACAAACACATACACACACACCTGCACTCACATTTTGCCTTAACTTGCATAAGAATTGAAATTCATCTGTGCAGTTGAGTTCCAGAAAATCATATTGCTTACAGTCAGTTGAGATTACAGTGTTTTAAACCGCAATGTGCCATGATACAGACAAAATCAACAGTTTCTATAGTAACTTTACCTTATACTATTATACAATTGAGCACTATTTTTCTGGTGAAAATCATAGAGTACATTCAGTACATTGGCACATGTCCTTTAAATTTTATTAGAAATCTTGCTATTACTTTAATTTTCTTCTTTTTAGGATGCAACTTTAATTTCTATAGTTTTGATTGTTTTGGTTTTATCTGTAGGGAGAGGAATAGAGAGGAAAAATATTAAGTGATTTATAACGGATGAGTAATAAGTTCTTAATTCAGGCCAGGTAATCATACCTTACTTAGGAAAAGAAACTGATCAGGTGAAATACCTGTAATACGAAATAAATTCCAAGTGAATTGTTGATACTTCCCCCAAAACAGGAAATATTCACATATTAAATCACACATTAAGAATACAAGTAAGAAGACTGATCTTAAATATATTCAGACAACAGAAAATAATTAGCATTCAACATTCAATGATATAAGGAAATAAAAACAAATTTAAAAAAAAAAACTATCTTATGTCATTTAGATTTCCCCTGCTTAGATTTTAAAAACCTCCATAAGACTTATTTCTCAACACTCCCTGAAAATATAGTATCAATTTTAGCTTGGTAAGTATTTAGTCATATTTAAAACAGTATCTAAGCATAATTTTTGATTTTTTTGAAAGAAATCTAACTATGAATTATTTTGATTTTTAAATGATTAAAGTCAAGGAATCATTGTCATGAATTATATGGTCATGTGTTATATACAATAAAGTGAACAAAAATTAAGTAATTTCTTAGTAGTTAGTCAATTTCTCACCACATCATCAATATTATACCAAATGAAAAATCCTGACAGAGTTTCTAGGTAATTAATAATGAATTTATTAATTATACTACCCAACAGGCAATAAATTAAAGATCATTGTTTTTTCTCAACAACCAAAGACATAACCCTGGAGATCACTGAATGCTTAAAAACCTTTGGAAAAGAAAGTGACCCTGACAAGTGAAAATCACCCCTTATTGATGACCAATTAAGGAGGAGGTAGACATATTAATGAAGAGGTGAGCTAAAAGACTTCAGCTCCCCCTACTGAGAAGAGTGCATCGATCATGAGATTCAGCCACCTTGAGCAAACTAAGCAAAGGAATCCATCTCTGCCCAGAACCACTCTGGTTGCTTTTTTAACCAACAGAGTTTGGGTTTTTGTAAGGTCTTCTAGTTCTACAAAATCCCACACAAGATCAAAAAACATATACTTGGAGATACAGGAGCAAATTCCCAGCATACACAAGAGGGCCTACTGTACAGGATCTTTGATCTACTTTTCTAACAGAAAAGCAAATTTAAAGGGGGTAAGCAATCTGATTTAATCACATATACCAATAAAGACCAACAGACAGGTCTCCTAACTGTCTGACCATAAGCAATACATACATCATAGACTTCTAACTGACAGAACTGTCTGACCATTACAAGTGTACAGTTACCAGAGAGAGAAGCACC
>CM053771.1:433229293-433260486 GCA_028658325.1 Potorous gilbertii
CCTTTATGACTCAGGGTCTCATTAATTAACAAAATGTGTTGGTCTTCCTACAAATTAAGCCTCTCCTAATCAAACTTCCCTTAAGGGATTTTACCTGAAGCTTACTAAGGGTCCTGGAAGATCTTTCATTAACATAAATCTCATTAACATTACAAGAGGATTTGGGCAATCTTATCTAGCAGCAATATTTTTCAGAGATTGGCTAATTGACTGTGGAACAAATGCTACATTCACATAGTCTACAGTAGCAAGTACAATTCTGAATCAGGAAATACAACAAAATTTCCACATGGAAGACAGAACCAAAACATTTATTCAAACACTAGAAAGTGGAATCCCAACCCCAGAAAGCCAACTCCATCATAGTTACAGATAAATCCATACAAAAATATCAATGGACAGGACAGCACTAGCCCCAGGCCTTCTCTCTTTTAGGCTTCCTACAAATAAGTTCCTTTAAACAATTCACAAACAAGTTCTCTCACTCGCAAGAGCCAAGCAGCCTGTTTTCTCTCTTTCTGTCAGTTCTGACTGCTCTTCCATTAACTTCCTCTCAGCTCTGCTCTAACTCTTCCTCTGCTTGTTTCACCTGTCCTACTTTATCCCTTCCTGTTCCATGTGACTGGACTCATGTCACTCAGGTTTCCATGTGGCTTAAAGAGGTCACATGGACCTATCAATGGATAGGAAATATCTTTCCATTAAGAAGTAAAATAACATTAACAATAAGTAAAAATGCATTATCAATACATTCAGAACCATAATCTTTCTTATCCATTACACAGGTCAATGTGACAACTAGTATCAACAGAACTTTAACAGGGATAACAGCAAATAAGCTTCTAAAATAGTATCTTAGGCAACTGGTGTCAACAGATCTTTACAACAATATAACAGGGATTACACAACATAAGCACATAAAGCAGTATCTCAGGGTGTGACTTTGGTCAAACATCTCATCATTCCCCCCTCAAACAAATGGGGCCCCAAATCTTGGTGCAAATATCTCTTCTTCCATAGCCACTTCCTGCTGAAATTGGATGTACAGCTGTCCCTGCCCTGAGAGGTAGCATTTGAGAAGTCAGTTCTTTAGCTGACATCTAGACCTTGGTCGATGCAAGGTGCAGGGGTGACACATCACAGTCATGGACAAGGAGTGATGTCTTGCTTAAGCAATCAGGTACCTGCAGGTAGAAGGTATCAAGCCTTTAGAAAACAAATCTGGCAAACAAGGTGAACAGACAAAAAGTCAAAAAGAAACAAGGAGACAATAGCCAGAAGCAAGGAAGATATAGGGTCAGTTATATTTCTGGAGTCTATGAACATACTATCATAGTCTCATTCCCTATTGTTTACTGCTTTCTAATTTGCAATTTTAGGATCATCATTCTGACTAGAGTTATACTTTCTTTAATCCAAGGTAGTACCTGGCTTATTTCCTATTCTCCGTGCAAGTGTGATGAAATTGGATATAATGCTTTGTAGGGGCAGTCCTTATTTCTCTTGTTAATCTAATATCATGTCCCTTTTCTTGATACATTTTAATATTCATTAGTTGGAATGCCATCTTTTCTTCAAAAATCTACCCCTGCTCTCAACAGAGCAATAAATAATTATTTTCTTGTCAGTCTATTCTGACTTTGTATCTACTGGCTGTTTATCTTTTTCACTGATTCTCACCATCCAAGATACCAAAGATTCTCCATTCTGTTGGGACAACTGACTTAAGATATCTGGAACTCCTGATGAGTACAATCCTCAATTACCTCCCCAAATACTGTGTGGCCTCCCTGATTCTCTTGCAGTATCAGTGAACTTCAGTATCCTCATTTAACTTTGTTTCATTTTCTTCCCATGCATCCTCTTGGCAGGTGTTTGGACCCCAATTGAGTCCAACCTATACAAGGGCTGCATTCACCTTTTGTTTCTTTTTTGTGAGCTAAACCAACAATAGCTTTTTCTTCAATCACCTGAGATTTTCCAGCTTTCTCTTTTAAAGGAGAGTATGAATGCTGCAGCATAAAACTCTTACCATGCAAACCAGTAAAATCCCTTTCCATCTGAGTTTTCTCTTCCAGCAACTTCTCTCTATTTTTACACATAAAGTGATACCTTGTTGTCAAGGCCCATCCTCTCCTGCGCATCCCTGCTAGTTCTTTCTCTGGTTCCATTGATATTTCTTACAAACATCTTTCTAAATATCTAGGTCCCCCTTTCTCTACCACAGATTCCCAATTTTTACAGAGCTCTATGCTTTTAGTTCTTTCTCTTGCTAGGGAGGAATAAGGTAAATCTTCCTATCCTGGGATATCTTTTTCTTCCTCTAAAATCTTTCTGTCTCCAAACAGAAGTCTGATATTTCACAATCCTATGCTCCTCACTATTTGCAGTGCCAATGCAGTATTCACAGTGCCTATGGCAGCCATGAATATACTTGGGCAATTCTGAGTCACAATAGAATCTCCACATGGAAGATAGAACCAAAACATTTATTCAAATATCAGAAAGCCAAATCCCAACACCAGAAAGCCAATTACATTATAGTAACAAAGAAATCTATATCCAATTACAGTGCACAGGTCAGCAGTAGCTCCAAGCCTTCTCTCTGTTAGGCTTCCCTCAAGCCAACTCCCTTAAGCAATAAACAATCAGCTTCTCTTGAACAAAATCACAGCATATTCTTTCACTCACATGAGCCAGCCAGCCAGCTTTCTCTCTCTCCTTATGACTACTCTTTCTCCCTGCTCTGCTCTAGCTCTTCCTCTGCCTGTTCCACCCCTTTCTGTTCGATGTGACTGTTCTATGAGTTAGGCAGATCACATGGGCCTATTAATGTGTGGGAAAGATCTTCCCATTAAGAAGCAAAATTACATTAACAATAAGTAAAAATGCATTATTAGTATAGTGACCTACAGATGCTGGTTACTGAATGAGGAAATAAAAAGGAAAAACTGTTTCTAATTTAATAATTTGTTCCTAACATATGAAACAAACAATAGTTTTTCAATATTTTTATAATAAAATACTTATATTTTTAGTAATTATCTGTGCCTAATAAAAATACCTTTCCTGTGTATAAGCAAATAATGTATTATTAAATTATTGTTTCAGAAACATAAAAGCATTAGGTAATTGATGCTAATTATTGTTCTACTCTTATTAACAATCAAGAAAGGTTAAAATAATTTCTTTCAATTTAATTGAAAGTGAATCTCATTTATTAGCCTGCATCCTCTTCCTGAAATCAATAGATATAAAACCAGTATATGCTGTAGCATTGCTCAGTCTTGGTGCTAGAGGCAATGTCTTCCTAGCTCTTTGGTCTATATGATAACTAATAAGGGGCTGGGTGGTGAAATTGAAAGAATGGCAAATGGGAGGCAAAATTTCCATGGTCATTCACTTTCTACCAGGGTGACTACCAAAAAAAAAAAAAAACAAAAAAAGATAAAACCAACAAAACAAGTATTTAACTAATGCTGTTCTTTTAATTAGAATATTGATCTTTTTGTATCCCTAAAACATAATGCAGTACTTGGAATAGAGTAATTTTTCTAGAATTTTCTTTTATTCCTTCATTCATTTGATCATTCATTCATTCATTTCCTGGCACAACAATTATGTGGAAAGTCAAACAAAAGGAATATGTTGACCCCAGTTCTAACCCCAAAACAAGTGGTTGTTTTTACTCAGTTATTTCAGTTGGGTCTAACTGTTCCATTTCAAAGATAATAAAGTGGTTTGCCATTTCTTTCTCTAACTCATTTTTAGATGAAGTAACTGAGGTAAATATGGTTAAGTGTTATCTAACATCACACAGCTAATATCTGAAGACAGATTTGAACCCAGTTATTCCTAACTCTATGCCTGGTGTTCTTCTCACTATGCCACATAGTTGCCACATATAGCAATAATTTCATTAAAAATGAAGGAGTATTTAGATCTAAAGTCAAGACAGAGACAATGAAATTCAATTTCAGTCTAACTCATGTAAAATCATTTCAAGAATAAGAAAGTAGTGCATGAAAGAAGGAACCAACTAACGAGACAAAAAATATATAGAAAATAATTGTCTAAGTCACCCATTTAAAGATGAATCAAGAAAGGGACATACCACTTTCCTGAATATGTATGAGTGAAAGCTTGGTGTAAAGGAGAAAGGTCATGATTGCCCAGCCAAAATTTTTAATATTTGCAATTAAAGTTAGAAAATTAGGTGAATAAGGATCCTTTGAACCACAACCCAGCTTATTTGGGTAAAGGAAGATTGAGGAGAAGAGATGGTGAATAAATGTAATAAGATAAAGAAAAAGTGGTAGAGAACTAATAAATGCAGCAAGCTCTTTCCCTTCACCCATCCTGACCCCTAATTACTCCTCCAAATAGATCTAGAAAATGTTCTGGACCAAATCCCAAAGTGAAAATACAAGAAATAAATCATGAGTCATTTTTTTCTGCCTCTGCTCAGCATAGAAAGCAGTCTATGTTGAGTATGCCAGCTCAGGGAGAAGTTGCACAGCAAGAAAAGAGGAAAACCCATAAGCAAACAACTGTGTGAATGGCTTAAACCCCAGTAGCACAACTCAGCCTCAGTTCTAGCCTCTAGCCCAGTCTGAGGACTGTAACCATAGAATCTCTGTTTTGTCTAGGAAAGAATCCTAGACAAAAGAGAAACCCACAATTCACTTAGTAATGAAATGGGATGTAATGGGGAGACTAGAGAAGATATGCAATATAATTAAAATTGTAACAATAGGAGGAAATTTGAAGAAGGGATTTAAACCCGACTGGAGGTTGAAAGTCTTAAAGGCTCAGCTTTAAAGAATAAATGAGTTTAAAAAAAATAGTAGAAATAATGTACATGCAAATAATAATACGATTATGTATTGAAATTTTCAGTACCCAACAGAATAATTTATAAGAGAATATCTATATCCCTAAAAGGTGCAGCAACAAAAGAAAAAACAGAACTAACAGGTAAATAAACTAAGAAATCATCAAATTATCAACACTAAAATTTCCAAAATAAACTTTAAACCTGGAAAATTAAAAAGAAGAAAATTGAAACTAAAAGATACTTAGAAAATTAATAAACCTAAGACTTTTTAAAAGACAATATGACCAATAAATAAAAAATCTTATAAATAAGAGAAATAATATTCACATTACTTAAATAAAAAAATTAAAAGGAATAATGCACTACAAATGCAGAGAAATAAAGGAAATTGTCATAAATTATTATACCTAATTATTTTCCAGTAAAACTGAAGACTAATTTCAAAGCAAATTACAAAAAGTGTGTATTGCTAGACCAAAAATTAGAAAATATAAATAACCAATCTCAGAAACATAAACAAAAATGAAATTATTATAATATGATGCTTTCTCATCTGTCTATTTTTCATAATAAATATTTTTAAAATTATTGATGTTTAAAATAATTTATATAAGGTTATATAATTATTATTAATAATATAAATAATTTAAATAAGAAAAATAATTTAAGATAAGTAACATTTTTAATAAAATACTGGCACTTAAATGTCACATCTTTTTTATTATTCTTTTTCTACCATTTTATTAATTTGATCACTATGTTACTTACCAGTCAGCTGTTAAATTCATGTGATTAAATTGTGCCCTTCCCAATCATTTCCTCAAGTATTTCAACATGCCAATTCATTATACACTCTGCTATCAAATTAATTTTATAGCAGGTCTGGCCACGTAATTCTCTAAGAAAAAAAAAAATTCCATCTTTATTGTTTCCAGGATAGATATAAACTCATGTTCAGCTTTTAAAGGCTTTCTTTACATTGTTCCAACCTATGCTTTCGGTTGTATTATGCAATTTTCTCCTTTCCATTCAATGTTGTGATGTCTTTGTACCTTTACAAAGGTCTTCCTCTTTCCCTCCCACCTGAAATGACTTCCCTTCTTCTTTGTAGAACCTGTTCCTTTGGTGGACTCAATACAAGAATTGCATTGTCAAAAAAAAGAAAACAAACAAAACAAAACAAAAAAAGGATTTCTTGGTACTTTTAAGTCTAGAATCTTCCCTGATAAACTACCTGGTATTTTTTTTTTTTGTATTTTTTTTGTACACACTTAGGTTTTGTTTCCCTTGAAAGAATGCAACTCCATGCATGTCTAGATCTAATAGATGCTTAATAAATTCATATGGATTGATTGCCATATCATTCCTTTTTACTGTTCCATATTTTTCAATATATATCCTCTCATATTTTATCTTTTAGTACTGTAAACATTAAATATTGAAACATAAGATAGTTTGAATTTTGAAGGTCATGTCAAGTTGCTCATACAGTTTTTGGCTGTTTTTGTTTGTTTGGTTTCCCTCTTTATTGATTTTAATAAATATTAGTAGAAACTTCAATTATCTTCCCAGTGTAATTCCAATGTAAGATGATCAAATTCCCTATGAAATGGTGTTTTCTGTTGCCTTTGGGGTTGTCATAAAATTAAACACAGAAATTTCTTTTTCTTTTTGAGAATAACCTGTCAGCCATCCTTCCATTTAGCTACCATTTGTATCCTCTGGTTGCTAAAACTAAGCAAAAATTCAGTTTTAAATTTTAATAGCTTCACTAATAAAGTTTTAATTGCTTAAATTTATAGTAAGACTTTTGGAATAGATAACCTATGTAATTCTTTAAAATATGCAAGATACTTTAAAATATTGTCTCATTTAATCCTTACATCAATCTTGTGAGAGGTCACATGTGTTATCTAACTTTTTCAGATGAAAATACCATAATTTAGAGAAGTAGAATGAACTGTCCAAGTTTATATTATTTTGTTTGGAAGTCCTATTCACATTTTTTGTTCATCATTCATTTTTGAAAAGGATCAAGACATCAGGGAAATGATGACCTGACTTGGATTTGACTTTATTCTGAGTGAGGGAGAGCTATGCTAGTTCACCAGCCTCATCTCTTCCTGGGCCATCTGGTTTCAGTGAGCAGATATTTACAGGAGGGCTAGAGTTGGTCCAGGATGCAATGGGAGACTTTAACCTATTAGGTTAAGGCCTTTTCAGTTACTCACTTAAGATGAGCTATTCACATTACTATCCTCTGAACTCCAAAGCCAGTGCAAATGTGGTTTGGCGAAAAAAAAAATCTATTTCTTCCTTTCTTACCAAGTATCTTCCTTTTGGGTATGTAAAGTATTCTCATAATATATTTAGAGAGATGAGAAATTATAGATTTCAAAGTCATTTGGTGGCATTTCTTTGTAAAAAGTACTGTCTGCGCATTTATTCATTTCTTTGGAATTCCCCTTCCTCAAATTTCAGATATCTTACAGGAACACACCTCAGTAGCTGCATAGATCTCTTTTGTTATTGGTTAAGCCATGGCATTTCATGAATTTGTGTTTGAAATGTCTTTGCCATTTTTCAGAATACATTATGGTACTTTGGTTGTTCAAACGTGGAAATTCATAGATGAGAATATTTCCTTGATTAGGTGGGTAAGATCAGGTCTAACCTTCCGCAGGGACTCAGGCACTTGAGCTCATCCTCTTGTTGACCCATGTGTAGGTCTTTTCTGTCTCCTCACTGGATCATTCTGAATTCAAAGTTGACCTTATTTTTTGCTGTGAGTTATGTTGTATCACAATCTGATGTTATTAATTGTACTGTTAAAATTTCACTTTAAAGAACTAATGTGCTTTATTTCCCAGGGGTCAAGATCTGTTTTCTTGATATAATTTCTATTATGACATGGTCATGGACTTCCTAGTCCTTGAGTTGCAAAGTTAATAGGCTGGTTTTGTTAGTCCAAGTATGTCTTTCCTGGCTCTACGCTGGAAATGGACTGCCTAGCTAGTAAGTTTAAAGAGGATGCATACTTGTTGGTTTGTTTCTGCTGCATGTTGAAGCTGAGTTGTATTAGACCCTCTGCTGGGCACTGATCTGATCCTAGCTCTGTCTTTAGCTGTGAGATGTGATTATATTAATTACCCTCCATTTATCATAGTTTGTCTCAGCTCAGATTTAAATCTTAATTGACTGTCATGATTTAGATTGAGGATGGCATATGTATAATTGCTTTTATTTTTTTCATCTAGTGCATTTTTAAAGCTGTACCCAGATGTTGTGGGAATCTGATCTACTCAATATCTTAATATGCCACCATGAAAAATTAATTAAAGTTTTGCCAATAAGAATTTAATATTCCACTATTTTCAAAAGGATGTTATTGTTAATTAATAAAATTATTTGATGAAAATTATGTAGGAGAGAACAATAAGATTAGTTTCTAGCACTTCTAATGACAATAATACATAACTTAGTGATTTATTTAGTTAAAGTATTTGGAAGTTATTCCCAAAGTTACATGTCAAAGTATTGTTAACATTAAATGCTATATTTGGAAAAGCTTTATTAATTAAATACTGGGAATAAAACGTTAGGTTTTTAAAATTTGTGGGGTTTTGGTTTGTTTATTTTTGGCTTGGTCCACACCTGTGATTTCATTTGTATAATGAGTTATTGATCCAAAAACTTGCACCAATCTAGATTGCTAATTTTAACAATTTACAGTCTTATCATATGATTGATTGCAAATTCTATATTTTTTGAGGGGGAGGAAATCATATGATGTTTAATACGGTTTGTTTTAGTTTGCTCCTTTTATTCTGCATCTTTGTTTTTAAGCATTTGTTTGTTTCTAGAACAACTCAAAATGTCTCTCTTGTTGAAAGACCACCTTTTGTTGTTGATTATTAAACTCATATTTGCAAGATATGTTGGAATACACACACCTACATTAGAAAGTGAATGTGCGCACATGTGTGTGTATGTTAGAATGTATATGTGTAGATAAATGCAAAATTCTTTCTGGTTGTGGAACACTCCTGAGTTATTCTTTTGACTATTTATAGCATTTGCTGTATAATTCTAAAATTTTGAAAGTTAGCCACAACATGGTATCAAAATTAACCACAATTGACATATTCCTGTCTCCCACACACAAAACTACCACACCATTCTCTACTCTAGCTTTGCAGTATTTGATGGGTTCATTTGATCAGCTTAAATTATTCTGTCTATGAGAGTTCAGGAAAAATTTCTTTTATAACATTCTGCACTTTGGCCTTCAGGAAATATGTGTGTGTGTGATATGATTCACAGACGTTTTTGATCTTTATATCTGAATATATTGTCTTTAGTATGCCATTTTATTGTATGTAGTTCATGTTCTTTTAACATTATTATCTTTTGCTTTTCTTCTGCCAAATTTCCTTCCACTTCAGTATTTTTGTCCTCTAAGTCTTGTATTCTCCTTAGTGCATTCAAATTTCCCTATTCTGATATTTAAATGGATTTTCTCCTTAATTCTGCTTTTAGAATTAATTTTTGTCCAATTTCTTTACAGAATCTTTCTTCTAACAGTTTTATTTTTCTTTTGCACTATGCTGCATTTTCTTTCTAATTTCCAGTCTTTAAGAAGATTTTAGGATTATCTTTTTTATGCAGATTTCTTTTTCTTTCATAACATAATACCTACTAATGCTATTTTAGATTTTCCTTTTGAGTTTTACTCATAATGGATTTTGTTTTTTCCGAATCTTCTCTGCTGATTTTCTAATTGCAAGATAGATTTATAATTTATCAGTACTTAAAAGACTAATTAAGTTAAATATTAGGAGAAAATATAACTACACAAGAACATTTGTATATATTTGAATAGTGGAAAGAAATTTCATTTAAAGTAAATACAGAATATTTAAAATATCTGGGAATCATTTTTGCAAGATACAACAATTTTTGTAAATATAATTGCAAAATCCTCTTTGAAGTAACAAAAGAAAATTAAAAAGTTTAGATAATAGCTACTTCTCAGAGTTATCTAATTATGATTAGTTAAATGTTCATATCTAGCTTCATTTATTAGTTATGTGACCATTGGCCAGCCTTTTAACTTCTGCCTACCTTTGTATCCCTGACTGCAAAATGGGAATGATAATGCCACCTCCTTTACATGATTGTTGGAAGGATGAGATGAAATAACACTTAAAAAGTTTTTAGTAAAGTCCATGGCACACGGTAGTTACTTAATAAATGCTTATTTCCTTCCCTTCTCCTTCTCTCTCAAATGATATATCTCTTTCTTGCTCTGTCCTTTACCATAACCACTAGCTCTTTTAAGATTTAGAACTTAGGTCTCATTCTTTGTCTTCTCTTCTTTCCTGGAAATTCCATATCAATAATAACATATATGCCCCTATCCCTTAGTGCTGGAATGTTTTCCTGGGAAGTATGTCTCTTATTTGGAAAACATAGTAAACTAACATATTTATTCTGCCCAAACAAGATCAGTTATGATGCTCCCTTTCCTTTCTCCTTCTAGGATTCTAGGCTTAAATTCCTCCCTTCCTCCCTCCAACACTTCTTTTCTATTTTCCTTCCTTTACTACTACCACCATAGTTCAAATTTTTAGAGAAAATCAAGAATACCAATTATTTTCTCATTCTAAGCAGATTTTGAAAAGTACATAGCTAACTCTCATCTGTCTCCTGCTTATTATGTTTACAATACAGGACAAAACACTTTTTTCTATTATCCTCTCAGTAAAGAATATTGATACACTTATAATAATTGAAATAATAATTCATTGTTTTCTTCTTTGGAATATTTTCGTTCCCTTACATCTTTTTCTCTTTTGTTCTTTGTTTTACCTCCAATCTTTTCTTTTTAGCATTCAGTTCATCTTGTCCTGGACACATGAGAATTTTAATTTAATTATTCATTCTTTTCTAAGAATTTTACTTATTTATCTTTTTTGTTCCCTTCTTTTGAGTGCTTATAAATTGAATAGTCCCTCTGTTTACTTTTGGAGAAACAACTTAATTGTCTCTGTTTCACACAATAGTCACAACTTTCATTGAAAATTAGTCACTACTTTGAAATATTTATTTCTGTTTTAAAATTTTATGGCTTCTTTCTACATCTATAATTATGCAGAAGATCAGGTAAATTAAAATGGAGAGAGATTTTTGGTGATACATTAATTTTTTTTCAAAATCATTAGTCATTTCATTGGGACATGAGAAGTAGCAGGAAGGTTAGTCTAGTTTGGAGGAAGTAACCTGGAAAAGTTTTAGCTAGGTAGGGGATTTCAGACTATTATATGGGTCTATTAGGCAAGAGATGTGGGTTACAGTGGAGAAAACTAGTTTGGCTTTAGTAACTGGATAGCATAGATTGGATAGACAAGAGCTGAAACCAAAAGACAACAAAACAGAAATTACTCAGAAGGTCCTGAAATATTTGGCAGTTAGGTCTCAAAAATCTACAGTCGGTGAACAAAAGAAAATAAAGAAACAGAAAAAAACAAAAAACAAAACAAAACCCAAAAAGCAAAAGCCTAAACCAAACTGCCAATTCTAATTGTAATTTCTAGTCTCAAAAAATTGATTATTTACAGGACAACATACCTGAACAAGTACTAGAAAATGTCAAAATGTCACAGGATTCCTGATGAAAAACAGTGTTCTTGAAGCAGTTGGACTTAACACTGAATATAATAAGTCATGTATTGATTGTTTAAGTAAGTCTTTGGCAGAATTTTCAATGTAAATGGAAAGAAGGGGGGAATGTCAAGATTTCTGAAACAAATACTATGGATAATTATGTTAAACTATTACAATATTAAATTTTGTCTCCCCAAACTCTCTCACTTAAATACAGACACAATTAAACATTTTTTCAACTACATTAACTATTTTCAACGTGTTTCTTAAATTAGATTTTCAAATTCTTCCCCTCCCTGCCATCTGTATACTAAGGCAAGCAGTATGATATCAATTATACATGTGATGTCAATCAAAACATATTTACATATTAGCAATATTTGCAAAAGAAATATGCACACACAGATAAAGACTATTAAATAAAAATATGCTTCAGTCTCTACTTTTACTTTACTATTTCTCTCTCTGGAGGTGGGTAGTATTTTTCATCACTAGCCCTTTGGAATTATATTGGATCATTGTCTTGATCAGAGTAGCTAAGTCTTTCATAGTAGATCATTGTTACAATATTGCTGTCATTATGTGTAATATTCTTTTGATTCTGTTCACTTCTCTTTGCATCAGTTCATATAACACTTCACAATTTTTTTGGAACTATGCTACTAGTCATTTATTTCCACCTCCTTTTTTTCCTTTTTAAATAATATTTTCCCAATTAAATGCAAAAAATAATATTTTGCCTTCAGTTTAAAAAAGATGGAATTTTAATTCTCTCTTTTTCTCCCTCTCTGAGACAGTAACCAATTTTAAATAGGTTATACATATGCAATCATGCAAAATGTATTTCCATATTGGTCATGTTGTGAAAGCAGACATAAACCTACCCCCAACACACACACACACACACACACACACACACACAAATAAAGTGCAAAATGCCATTCTTCTATTTGCATTCATACTCCATCAATTCTTTCTCTGCATGTGGATTAAATTTTTCATTGTATGTCCTAAGGAATCATCCTGGATATTTATATTATTGAGAATAGCTAAGCCATTCAATGTTGATAATCAGACATGATTGCTGGTACATTTTTTTTCCTGATTTTGCTAACTTCACTTTTCATCAGTTGATGTTGTCTTTCCTTTTTTTCCTCAAATCATTCTTCTCATAATTTCCTCTTATTAAATGCGTTCCATCACAACCATATACCACAAATTGGTCAATCATTTTCCACTTCATGGACAGCTCATCAATTTTCATTTCTTTGCCAGTACAAAAAGAAAGGTCCTTTTCCCTTACCTCCTTTTAAAATAATCTCTTTGGGATACAAGCCTAAAAGGAATATAGTTGAGTCAAAGAATATGTGCATTGTAATAGTCTCTTGGACCTAGTTCCAAATTACTCTCCAGAATGACTGGGTCGTCACAGATCCACCAACAGTGCATTATTGTCCAAATTTTCACATATTCCTCACCCCTAATATTTATAAAATTCCTTTTCTGTCAAGTTAATCAAATTAATAGATGGGAAGTGGTAAATCAGAGTTGTTTTAGTTTTCACTGTTCTAATTAAAAGTCTTTTAGACCATTTCTTCAAGTGAGTATTTATAGCTTCGAGCTCTTCATCAGAAATCTGCCTGGTGGTATCCAGTTATTATTTGTCAGGTGGGGAATGGCTCTATTATTTTTTATAACTTGGCATCAATCCCCCATATATTTGAGAAATGAGGCCCTTGTCGGAGAAACTTGCCACAAGTTTTGCCTTTGATGCTCCACTTTTCTTCAAATTTTGGTGGTTAATTTGATCACTTTAGGGCCTCCAGTGCCAGCCTACCAATCTTCTTCTACCACTGCCCTTTTAGATCTCTCTCAACCTGACAAAATGAATCAAGATTTGCAAGGGACAATCTGCATGCCAAGAAGCAAATTTGTTTCTTGTTTCAACTTCAACCTCTAAAAAAGCACTCTAATATATATTTTGAGGAAAATAATTTGTTAGTTGATTATAAAAAAAAACAACAACTAGAAAATACAGGTAATAAAGGTATTGTGGTTCAATGGAGTTCTAGGTGTGGAGTCCAGAAGACTTGAGTTCAGACATCACCTCTGGCACTTGTGTGATTGAACAAATCACTTAACTTCCTACCTGGTTATGAAGGGAAGTTCTTACATGGAAGTCAGCCAGGATAAGAAATCACAGCTTCTTTACAGGGATTGTTTAGTAATATCTTTGTGAGACATAATTTTTTGTTCTTGATTTTGTGATTTTCCATTGGGATGACTTACTCTGGTTCAATTTATGCTTCATGTATAGTTTGAATTTTTTTTCTGTTAATTTGATATTTCAGTTAATTCAGCCCATTTTATGTATAGCACTGAGCAAGACACTAAGAAAAATGACATAATTCTTCCCAAGGTTGCAGGATTTAAAAATAGAAGAAATACTAGAATAGCACTAAAAAGTGCTCTCACTCAAGTATCATCAATAAAAGACTATTCAAAATGCATGATGAATTAATTGATATGCAACCCCAAGAGTTGTCTAAAGATTTTGAATATATGAATCATCTGATTTCAGGATCCCTCTTCTGAACAGTGTATAGCCTGACTTAGTGGGCAGCTAGGTGATACAGTGGATAGAGCACCAATGCAAGAGTCAGGAGGATCTGAGTTCAAATCTCACCTCAGACAGTTGACACTCACTAACTGTGTGACCTTGGGCAAGTTACTTAACCCCAATGGGTCATTGTCACCCATCCTGATGAATATCTGGTCACTGGATTCAGATGGCTCTGGAGGAGAAGTGAGGCTGGTGACCTGCATGGCCCTCCCTCACCCAAAACAAAGTCAAGTGCAAGGCATGTCATTGTTTCTCTAATGGCATGATTTTCTTTGGCAATGAAGGATGAACATACACACTGTAGGTTGTTATACTTACACAACCCATTTTGAATTTCAAGTAATTAGAATTATTTATTTCACTTCCTATAATGCCATTGTATCTCATTTGTTCAGAAATTCTTCCCCATTCACAAACACTTTCTTCATCTATTTGGCAGATAAATGTTGCCATACTTCCCTAATTTGTTTAAGATATTACTCTTCATTTCTAAATGCCTTATCCTGGTATGATAAGAGATACTGGTTTGTTCCTATTTTCTGCCAAATTGCCTCCAGTTTTTCTAGACATTTTTATCAAATGATTTGTTTTTATCCTCAAAGTTAGGTCTTTGTATTCATTAAACATGAGATGATTATGGTTTTTTTCTATTGTTTATTGTATACCAAATGTATTCTACTGATCCATCATACTCTTATTTACTTGATACCAGGTTATCTTGATAATTATGCTTTGTAGTATAGATAAAAGTCTGATACTGCTGGACCACCATGCTTCACATTATTTTTGCATTGATTCCCCTGATATTCTTGCTTTTTTGTTCATCCAGATGAATTTTGTTATGTTTTCATAAATATTAATTCATTTCATTTTGATTGTAAATTTTATTGTCATAAAATAATTGCTAATAATAGTTTTAATTTCATCTTTCCTGGAAGTCCATTTACCCTACTCATTTTTAATACTGCTATTTTGCTTTTTTTCTTTCAAAAATAATATTATTAATTAATTTTTGACATATGAGTATTAACACTTGGTCTATTATATTGTTATTCTTGTTTTAAAATAAAACCAGCTCCTAATTTTAATAGTTCAATTTCAAAATAAACTTTCAATTTTATTCATTTCATTTTTGATTTTCAGGATTTCTATTTTGGTGTTTAACTGGTGATTTTTTCAATCTGTTCTTTTTCTTTTCTTTTTTGTTTAGTTGAATGCACAGTTCACTTATGTACTCTTGCTCTCAATTATTGATGAACACATTGAGAGATACAAATTTCACCCTAACTGCTGATTTGACTTCATTCCAAAAAATTTTGCTATTTTGTTCATTTTTGTCATACTCTTTAATTAAATTATTGATCATATCTTTGCTTTCTTCTCAAGAGAGCCAATGATTTTCATTATTTAGTTTTCAATTTATTCTTAATTCATGTTTCCTTAGGACTTTGTTGGGTATAATATTCATTCCATTATTATCCAAAAAGGCTACATTTAACATTTCTGGGAGATTTTCGTGTGTGGTTTTGTACTCTAGTACATGATGAATATTTTTGAAGGTACCATGTGCTGCTGAGAAAAATGTGATCCTTTTTAATCCTATTTTGCTTTTGCTCTCCAGAGTGTTATCACACCTATTTTTGTGTAAAATTCTTTTCATCTTCTTACCTTCTTTCTTATGTGTGTTATGGTTTCACTTATATAACTTTCAGATAGGAAAGTTGAGGTTCCTCCAATGTAGTTTTACTGTCTATTCCATTATTCAATCAACTTTTCCTTTAATAATGTTGATGCTTTGGCATTTGGAACATATGTTTGGTATTAATATTATTTCACTGTCTCTAGTGCCTTTTAGTAAGATGTGCTTTCCCTGCTTATCCCTTAATTAGCTCTGTTTTTGTTTCTGCTTTTTTTCTGTGATCACAATCGCTATTCTTGCCTTTTTAACTTTACTGGACGCATAATTCATTTTCCTCTAGCCTCTAATTTTAACTATGTATCTCTCTGTTTCAAGTATATTTCTTGTAAATGACACAATCAATTCTGGTTTCTAATCCTTTCTGCTATCCACTTCTGTTTTTGTATGAAATCATCCTTTTCACATTAACAGTTATTTTTACGAACTATACACTTCCCTCCATCATATTTTCTTCTGTTTATCCTCTCCCTCTTCTATTTTGCTTCTTTATTACTGCCTTCTTCCTCTGTTTTCGTTCTCTTTTTATACTTCCACTTTTCTGTGTCCTCTCACCCTCTTAATACTGTGTTGGTTAAGATAGATTTCAACAACCACTTGAGTGCATATAGATATATTTTTCCACTTTGAACCCATTCAAATGAGGGTAAGATTAACATTTTATTTTAATTGTAAAAGCACTTCCTTTGGCACATCTTTTATGCATGTTAGTTTTCCCAATTATTTCTGTCCTTTCCCTCTTTTCCCAGTACATCCTTCTTTCTTGCTCATTCACTTTTTAATGGTCATTCCAGTATAATCAATTCATTTCTAGTCCCTTGTCTATGTAGAGTCCTTCTAATTGTGCTTATAATGATATGCTTCTTAGGAATTACATGTATCAACTTCCATATAGGAATATAAAGAGTGTAACTTCACCAAGTCCCTTATGATTTGTCTTTCATAATTACTTTTTATCCTTTTCTTGAGTCTTGTATTTGGATGTCATTTTTTTAATTCAACTCTTGCCTTTTCCTTGGAAATACTTGAAAGTGTTTTCATTAAATAGTCTTCTTTCATTGAAGGATTATACTGTTTTGCTAGGTAGATTTTTCTTGGTTGAATTTCTAGCTCTTTTCATTCCTGAATATCATATTCCAAGTCCTCCATTTCTTTAAGATTTTAGAATACCAAATCACAAATGAAATTATCTTCATGATTTTTAGTCCACTTCCAACCAGGAAAGATTGTTATTTGATGCTCTTCTGAGTCTTATTTTATATTTGATTTATATTTGATATTAATTTTGTACTTTTTACCTTATGTACTTTTGCTTTACTCAGAAACCTTGAAAATGTATCGATAGTACTCAACAAATATATATTAAATTTTAATAATGTTCACAGGCATGTGTTAGGCTCTGAAAAGGAGTCAAAAATAGTTAAGAATCACTTCTTTGTCTCAAGGATCTTTTACTTAAGAGTGTGAGACCAAATCCTTACTTGGGACCTTCCAATGAAGGCTAACTTTTGACGTGCTGGAGGTGTGAGAGTGCATTTCAGTTCTGGTATATGGTGTTGTGTTTCTCCTTCCTTACTGAAGAAGGCCATACCGTTATAGAAATGATGACATGATTTGTGTTTGACTTTGTTCTGAGTGATGAAATGCTGTACAAGGTCATCAGTCTCACTTTTCCTCTGGAACCATCTGAACACAATGATCAGATATTCTTCAGGATGACTGGAGATGGCCCAGGATGCAATGGAAGGCCTTGGTCCCTTTATGTCATGGTCTATTCAGGTACTTTAGATCAAGGTCTATTTAAGTGCTCACTTAGGGTGAGGTATCACCCATTCAATGAATAGACTTGTTTCAGAAGTAATCAGGAGATGACACCTTTAATGAGGTAAAGAAAAATAACTACATCTGGCTGGGAAGGAAACAGGAACAGCTAATCTTGATAATCACTCTTTTTTAAATTTAAATTTTTCATTTTTTAACACAGTTTATAATAGATAAAACAATTCAGACTTTTGGTCAGGTGATACTTTTTCTTAAAGCATTTACAATATGGACCAAAAAAAGTTTTTTTTAAACATTAACCAACTGAGACACAAATAATATTTAAGTTGCTAGCTTCACAAGCTCTTGACCTAACTGTCTCCACAGTATTGCTAAGAATTAAAGGACCCCCACTTATTACTGTTGGTCTAAAGTCCTATGCCTAATAGCTTAATTTTAGACTTAACCTCGGATGTTCCCCTACCAATAATCTATAATTGAATAGATCTGGTATTATTAAGCTTGCAAACTTTTTGACTGTAGGAAATTGCCACCAAGAGTAGGAACATTGCAGGGATACACGATCTTCTCAACTTCATGTCACTTCCAGGCAGGATTAGATTATCCCCTTGCATTCAGTCAGGCTTAAGGTCTGTCAGGTTTTGAGTCAGGAGAACCCTACCTCAGTCCATCCTTCCCTTGAGATCACCTTTTGCAGTTTGTACCAGGATCTGATCAGCTCACTGACATCATGGGCTGGAGGGTCAGCTCGCCTTTCTTGCTACCCATATCTGGAATTTGGCTGAGAAAAAGTCACTTTATAGTCCCATAGCATCTAAAAAATGGCAAGTTCCAATAACCAGGCTTCAAATATGGTTATAATTTTCACTTTGGCTAAGGAACATCTTTTGAGGCAAGTCTTAAGTGGCTAACATGCCTTCCTATACATGTTCTAGTTCCTGATTAAAAAGCAATCATAAAATCGAATTTACCATTAAGATCTTAACTTTTCTATCAATGCCAATATCCAAGGCTACCTTCCTCTAGGAAATTTAGACTGAAATTCTTTTCCCCAAACTAAAGATGTCATTGATTTATTCTCAGTAATTAATTCAGTCAATTGTTGTGATACTAATTGCTTTTACCTCACTTTGTAATATGTCTAATTTTTCGCCCCATCACTCCTCTCTCCCCGCTTTCTAATACCTTGCATTCTGATTACTCCTTCCCTCAATGTACCCTCCCTTCTATCACACCCCACAATTCCCTTATCCCCATCTTCTTTCTTCTCTTGCAGGGCAAGATAAATTTCTATACCCTATTCCCTGTAGTTCTTATTTGCCGATTATATGCAATAAAAATTCTCAACATTCATTTCTAATGCTTTGAATTCCAACTTCTCTCCCTTCCCCACTCTCTCCCTCCCAAGCACCACTGAGAAGGGAAGCAATTCATTACATACTAAATATGTGTTCTTTTGCAAAAGATTTCCATAATAATCATGTTGTGAAGTACTAATTATATTGCCCTCTGTCCTGTTCTATTCCCCCTTATTTTTTCCCCTACAATTGACCTTGTCCCTTCTAGAAGTGTTTGTTTCTAGTGACTCTCTTCTCCCATTTGCTCTCCATTCTAACAATCCTCTCACCCCACTTGTCACCTCTTCCTTCCTGTGGTGTGACATAAATTTTTATATCAAATTTAGTGAGCATGTTATTCCCTCCTTCATTCACATGTGGAAAGATCATCTCCTCCCTTGAATTAGATTTTTCTTATCTCTTTTATGAGTTATAGCCATTTCTCCCTTTCTCTTCCTGGGATTTTCCTCCTTCACCCCTTAATTTTTTATTTTATGTTTTTTTTTTTGTGTGTGTGGATATCATCTCTTCTGATATAACACACCCTGTACTCTCTATCTATCTATGTGTATGTGTGTATGTGTGGGTGTGTGTGTATGTACAATCTCTCCATCTACCCAAATACTGAGAAAAGATTCAAGAGTTAAAAATATTTTCTTTCCATATTGCAGTGTAAACAGTTCAGCTTTAGAGAGTCTTTTATGATTTTTCTTTTCTGTTTACCTTTACATGTTTGTTTTGATTCTTGTCTTAGGAAATCAAATTTTTCTATATATAGATTTGGTCTTTCCCTTAACAAGAATGATTGAAAGTCTTATATATCATTGAACAACGATTTTTTCCCTTGAAATATTATACTCAGACTTGCTGAGTAGGTGACTCTTGGTTTCAATCCCAGTTCCTTTGACTTTTGAAATATCTTATTCCAAGCCCTTTGATCCCTTAATGTTGAAGCTGCCAGATCCTGTGTTATACTGATTGCATTTCCAGAGTACTTAAATTGTTTCTAGATTCTTGAAGATTTTTCTCCTTGATCTGGGAACTCTGAAATTTGGCCACAATATTCCTAGGAGTTTCTTTGTTTGGGTTTCTTTCAGGAGATGATCAATAAATTCTTTCAATATCCATTTTGCCCTCTGATTCTGTATCAAGGCAGTTTTTCTTGATAATTTCATGGAATATAATGTCTAGGCTCTTTTTTTTATCATTTGTGTGACAGACTTTTCCCGTCAGTCTTTTAGGTCTCTCTGGGACAGAAATCTGCTCCACTCCACTGTTCTGTGGCTTCTGCTGCTCTAGAATTTGTTGAGAGTATTTCTTTACAGGTATTTTATGGGCTGTGGGGTAAGAGCTAAGGATATGGACTCCTTTCTACTCTGCCACCTTGGCTCCACCCCCTGATATTCATTCTTAAGTCAGGAGGTTCCAGAAAACAGCCCTTAAGTGGAGCTTGAGCAGGGGCCCAGTATTGTTCAATCTATGGGCTTCAGATTGCAGTAAGATTTCAGATTTTGGTAAAGGGAAGGGAAGAGAAGTGAAGGGAAGGGAAAGGAAAGGAAAGGAAGGGAAAAGAAGAGAAGGAAACAGTCTAGTCAGTAAACTGCAAGTTAGCTAGACATTCTCTGGCCATCCAAATTTGTCTCCATTTGGAGAGGAGAAGGAAGGGGAGGAGGAGATAGACAGGAGAGGAGGAGTGGAGTCACCCAGATTGTTGGATCCCTATTCAGGCAACTGTGTCTACCCAGAGATTATTATGTTTGTCTGTCATTGACAAAGAAGATCCTGCCATCAGAGAAATGATGACATTGACTTTGTTTTCAGTGAGGGAGGTCTGTGCCAGGTCACCAGACTCACTTCTCCTCCTTGGTACACAATATACTTGTGAAGAAGATCAAAAAGCAATCAGAGACTTTGAAGTAATTAGGATGACTTCTGCTGGATTTCTCCATCAGAAGTTTGTCTAGCACGTTTTCTAGACCATTAGAATTTTGTAGAGAGGATCTCAGTGCATTGCTTTCTATTACTCTGCTTTCTTGAATTACCCTGCTGGAAGCTTTTCCCAGTTCTTCTTAATTCTAATGCTTTCTTTCTGTTAATGATTCTATATTTACTCTATGTATAGACTGTACATGTTTACTAACTTGCTTCTCCCATTGGACTCAGTTTCTTGATGATCAAAATTTATCTTTTGTTTTTTTTTTATACCCATTGCTTAGTATGATGCTTAATACAATATAATTTTTTTGACTTGTCTGACTGACTAATCAATCACTTCATCTATTAAAGGTATAAAAATGAATATCAAATATATAGACAAGGCATATAACTAGTGTGGATATATTTGGGTAATAAATATAGAACACGATTTTGAAAAATTATCTACATTTTGAGGAGGGACAATATCTTGTAAATATTCTACACTTCCATAAAATAAGAAGAAAATGCCTCCCATATGTTGGGGAGGTATATGAGAAATTTATTGGTATGAACAAAAATTATTCAAGATATACATTGAATGTCAGATTTTCAGAAATGGAAGTGTCAGAGACTGTACAGTTCAACCCATATGTTTGAAAGAGTCCCCTCTGTCACAAAACTTACAAGAAGCTTTCTAATATTTGAAGACCATTAATGAGTCAACTTGTTATCCCTCATTATCTCCTATTCTCTTATTAGATAGATCTAATTATTAATAAATATTTTCTCTAATCAAGCCTGAATTTATCTATTTGCAACTTCCCTAGTGGCTTTTAGTCCTTTGCTCAGAGATCAATTAGAATCTAAGTACTCTTTCACATAATAGTCCTTCAAATACTTGAAAGCAGACTTCTGATTTTTGATCAGTATCTGTACTGATAATTTTACATATCTATTGAAATATTAAAATGTACATATTTAAGGTTAAGCTGCTTGATATGAAACTAAATAAAATCAATATTCCAAACATGAATTTATCCCTTGATATAGAGCACTATGAAAAAATAGTTTCACCCTAGCTGCTTCTTTATTCTTTGTTGAAATATTTATTAAAAGTTACAGGTTAAATTTTGGAATTATGTGAAAAAAGTAGTTATTCTATTTATATCCTCTGATTCAGAGACTCTGCTACTAGACCACAAAGAAATTAATGACAGAATGGATCATGTGTGCCAAAGACATTAATAGGAGCACTATTTAAAAAGCAAAATGCTGAAAACAAACCACAACTAGATAACCAATGCTTAAGGAAGGGCAAAATAAATTATGGTATAAATCATAAACAATAATATATCTGAGTGTTTCAGACTTTCTTATAACCCACCTACAATAATTTCATGGACATGGGTATCAACAAGGAGATAGCAACACAGCTTAATAGTGTTGTCAGGGTCAAACTAATGTGTCATTTCCTGTACAAACACAATTAAATGGGATGAAATCATATATTTATGTAATGTGTAAAGACCCGAAATCAGTTTATGATAACTAGAGTAAGCTTCTCTCAGTCTAAACCTTTTTTCTCTCAGTCGACAGCACACGTCTTATAGGATTAGTTACCAATTATATAACATTAAAAACAGCACATGATGTAAAAATATTGTTATATGTCAGTCTGTAGATATGTAGGAATAGAGAAAAACATATCTAGAGAAGGTAATAATTTAAACAAAGTAGAAAAATATCATAAATAATTTTTTCTGAATGTTATTTATGAATCTTTCAATTTCTTTTTATGAGAAGTTATTTTGGGTTATTTTGTTTCTTGGCCAATGGCTAATGTGACTTGACATCCTTTATATTTGTGATGCAAAGATCAATCCTGGAAACAGTCATATAAGTGACTAAAGAGTAGATTTTCAGAAAACTTAAAAAAAATGAAGCTGTGAGACTTCAGATAGTTGGCAGAAAGCACTCTTAACAATGAAGGAGGAACAGGAATCATGAGCTTCCTTATGAAAGGTCCCTGTGGAAGGTCTCTACTCTGTTCCCTTTGATAGAGCAGTCATTGTATTGGGCCTTATTTATGACCTTTAAAAATCTACTGAATCATGACCTTGGGTAGGACAAATTTCCTCTCTATATCTCATTTCCTTATTCATAAAAGGAAGAGGTATGATTTGGTGATCTCAGAGGTCCTTTTCCATTCTAAGAGTTAATGAATTAAAGGACCAAGAAAATACATCAGTACATTTCATAGCATCTATAGTTTATAGCAATCAAAACTATAGTCACTAGTATTCCTTTGGTCCCACTTTGGGCCAAAATTTGATAAGAAGTTATGAAAGTGAGTGTGTGTATGCATTCGTGCATGTGTGTGTGTGTGTGTGTGTGTGTGTGTGTAGAGCAATGAGCTGTCCAGATTCTTTCTGTACTTTAAAAAATATTATAGGATCATAGATAAAGATCATATAGTTGAATTCCTTCAATTTACATATGAAGATTATGGGGACCTCATTCAATTTACAAATGAGAAAAATGAGACACAGATATAAAGTAATTTATCCAAGATCACACAGGTTTAGGAGAAGGAATTTAAAACCAGGTTCTCCAATTTGATTATCCAAAACTCTTTTCATTGTATCACACTACCTACTACTTCATTTTTGTTGTCATTTTATTTATAGAACATGAATCGCCACTGAGTTGAAAAATATGTATTCTATTTTTGGGGCGAGAAGTATGGTTTTCTTAAATCAGGAGAGCTTTAAAAATGTTTACACTCATTAGTATGTACTCATGCAGTACATAGTGATCTTAAAGATATTACATTGAATGAATTGCCTTACAATAATGACTCAGAATGTATATTCTGCTCTAGTAAATTTGGCTGCAAACAATTCTATTACATACCAGATGGTATACACACAGCCCCATGACAGTAATTATGGATGCATTTTCTACCATTATGTGTAACCAAACAAGTCTTACGCAGTTTCAACAATACATTAATGACAGAAAAAAAACATTTCTGTGCTAATGTGTCAGCTATTACACACAGAGCTCATTTCATTTATCCATAATAGTTCAGATTGATAGAATCCCATAATGTGACAATGCATATTGGAATTCTACCACTCATTAATCATGTGTAATGGTAACATTCTAAGTAAGGGAGAAATCTAGTGTTCAGAGTTTGTTCTGAATAACAAGTTGCTGAGGACAATCCAGCTTCAATTTATTCTGTACACCAAGCTGAAAAGACAAGCAGCTATGCTTTCCATCATGTCTTATCTACTGCTTCTTCTGCAACTGAAATGGATTTTGTTAAGCCAGCTGAAAAGGATGGTTTAAGGATATATAGTATAATATGTATCAAACAAATCATAAATAGATGTGGGGAAAAGTTGCATCAGATATAGGGTTTTCTAAGATCTAGGAACCTACTGTACCTATGTCTCCTTTCCTACTCAATATACTATAGTGATTTCCTTTCTCTTCTGGAATCAATTAAAAAATCCTCTGTTTTGCATTCAAAACCCTTCATAATCTAGCTCTCTCCTACATTTTCAATTTCCTGACATATACTCTTTGTTAAAGTGACATTGGCCTTCTGACTACACCATGAACTTGCAATTTTATCTTCAATCCAGGAATTCTCTGTCTTTCCCTCATCATACACACTCCTGGGCTTCTCTGGCTTCTGTTAGTTTCAAAAAAATAATACCACCTTCTACAGCAAGACTTTTCAAACCCCTCATTATTTTAGTGTCTTCTTTCTCTTAATTATTTCCTATTTATCCTATTATATTGTTTATTGTTTCATCATTGTTTCATCATGAACTTCTTGAGGCCAAGTATCTTTTGTTTCTTTTTGCATACCGGGAATATAGCACTGTACCTGGAACATAGTAGATGCTTAACCAATATCATTGATTGACTATTGATTGTACACTTTCTTTGTATAGTCACACTGAGATAGAAAAACCAATCAAATGATCAAAGAATTGGGACTTTACAGTGAAATATTTTTGAATAATAAGGTTTTTATTCCTTTGTTTATTTCTAAGAAGTTATAAATCATTCATTCAATATTGGTTGAGCCCCTATTAACAGAGAACCTTTTGTTATGTGGAGTAGAGTATACAAAATGAAAAAAATCCTTAAATTCATTTATTGGGGTAAGAAATATCACACTTTTCTATGATATGAGGTAAAATGTGACAAATGAACCTAAAGAAGGATGATCAAAATCTCATAGGAATTCAGAAGAAGGAAAGAACTTCACAAACGATTATGGTTGAAACAAAAAACTGTGACATCTCTTTTGAAACATACTACTAGACATTAGAGGAGCAGTAAGTAGCAAAATGAGACAGTGAGGGTCTAGGACACGGAATTAACGAGGGTAAGGAATTACATCCTGAAGGTACCTGCTGATGAAAAATTTCTAGGTCTTCAGTTGTGTTTTGAATGACAGGTTGGGGTATGTGTGTGTGTGTGTGTGTGTGTGTGTTTGTGTTTTGGTCTGGCATAATTGAAAGTGGCCATTCTCTTTCCTTTTCCTCTTTTAAATTTTAAAAGTTTCTTTACTATTTACTTCCTAAAATGTTCTTTTTTCACTTCTACATTATAAGGAAGGACCAATTTAAACTGAAATAAGATTCAAATGAGCCACATCACTGCAAGACCATTCATGGATGAAAGTGGCAGGAGAACAACAAATAGAGAATGGAACACATTTGTCTATAATAATCTGTTTTCAACATCAGTGAAAGGAGAACCACTATGCTTGGACTCACTAACATTTCAGTCCCTGATGTGCTATACAAAGCAGAAGGAAAGACACTTAGGATGATGAAAGTGGAAAGAAGGCTCGATGAGAGCAAATATACAGTGTGAAAATCTGTGTAAAAGGCAACACAAAGCTTTGTTGGATCACATTACATGATATTGTAGAATGCTATCCTTCTAGGGAGGAGATTCAACAAGAAAGAGATGAAAAATTGTGATTCATGTTAACATTCCAGAAAGGTGAATGAAAGAATATCTGCTATTACCAACTCAGACTTTTTGTCAGTTCTATAAAATGATCTACTTAAGTATGGAAAATATCTCCAACACAAAGATGAGAAGAAAACATAGATTAGTATGAGCAATTTTACAATGAAGACTACATTTTTATCATTACATAACTCCCTAAAAGGTACTGAGTTAAAATATTTTAATATATTGATAGTGTTTTTTTTAAAAGCAAAAAGCACAAGTACATAAAACAGCCTAAGGAAAACTAGCTGCATTCAAGTTTCCTTGATAAATGTGTGTGTATATGTGTGTGTGTGTGTGTGTGTGTGTGTGTGTATGTTTAGTTACTCTTTCATTATTACTGTAAAGAAACTCATAAAATAAGTAAAAGTAGCCACAGTTATGGGTCTTGATTAAGTCATGGATTTGTATAAATGTATCAAAAACTCCTCCAAAAAGTTATGTTCCTGGTATAGAGTAATAAAGGTAAATTCACAAGATAAGAAAACCAAAACATTGTGTGAAATTAAACAAAAACAACTATGAAATCAAATTAGATAAATTAACTCCTGAAACCTCCTATGCTGTGCTTCCTTAACAACCTGAGTAAGCTTAATGGGTTCTATGAGTCCAATCAACCTTATAGGCATTTATTTCATGTTATAAATATGGCTACTGGTTGACACAGTAGATAGAGGGCTGGGCTTAGATTTAGGAAGTTCTGAGTTGGAGTTTTCATGGAGAAGGTATTGAAGTGGTTTACCATTTCCATCTCCAGCTGACTTTATAGATGAGGAAACTGAGGCAAACAGTATTATTGTCTTGTTCCAGTTTCATTCAACTAATAAGTATATGATGTCCAGTTAGAAGTCAGGAGATGGATGTGATTGAAAAAAACAATTAAACAAGAATAAATGCAGTGGAATCAAGTTTTGCTTCCATATAATTCTGTTGAAATCCATCACACCATACCACAAGGTTGTTGACACTTGTTCCATCAGCTCACATTATGAAAGAGGTATGTGTGTGTCTGTATAAAGACAGTGAAGAGTCAACTAGTAAAGAAAAGAAAAGTTTTTTCTTTCTTTAACTTTCTCCCTGTGGAAAGTTAACATGAAATGCATTTTGAGTAAATAGGTTTCCATCTATTTTTGTTTTGACCAGAGACCAGCTTCAGAACACCATACCTATCTAGCAGGTGAGAAGGCTTTGGACCTCTAACTACAGAGGTGGGTGCAATGGTGAATGCCAGTAGACAGACAGACAAGCACAAAAAAAGAAGGATACAGAGAAAGACAGAGACAGAGACACAGAGACAGAGACACAAAGACAGAAAAATGTCTATACATATATAAACTCTCACTACACACAAACACACACCCACCCACCCCCATCCTTCCTTTGAGAGTTTCATTGTTATAAATTGAAATATATGTTCCTATTTTCTACCTACAACTTCTCATGATTCTTTAGATATTCATTTTTTTACTTAAAACAATCTACTCATTGAGTTTCCCAGGGTAGAAAATGTCAAATTCAGAGCCTGTGATTTTCAGTTGTATGTATGCTCCATTTCAATGTCTCTGATTGTACTTTGACCTTCTTCATTAATATACCATGTACCGGAATTGACATGCTCACTTTCTGAGAAGAGCCCTACACTCAGTGTATTTTGTGGACTTGATTTTATATCTTACTCTATACTACCAGAAGCTCAAAATGGATATGTGATGTACATATTAAAAGTTTCTCCATAAAGAAATTAAAAGAGAAAAATATCAGGTACTTAACACAGCTATGGCTAGGGTGAGAATAATTACTTTTTTTCCCCACACAAAAGTACAAATCTTTATTTCCAACTTGAAATTCCTTTTAAATGTATATGGTAAAGGTATCATGTAAATATCCTTTATTTTCTCTCCCACCAGCCTCCATATAGAGATGGCTACCATTACACACAAATATATATGTATATTATGCATGTGTGTGTATGCAAAATCATTCTATACATACCCCAGCAGTTCTTTCTCTGCATGTAGTTGTTTTCCTCTTTCATATGTTCTTTGTAGTTAATCTGAAATTTTTAATAGTCCAAATGGTTTAATGGCTGAAAGATTTCTTAAATTGATTTTGCAGTTACTGTATACAGTATTCTCTTGGTTCTGATAATTTTGTTCTTCCTTATTTCATGAAAATGCACCCATGCTTTTCTATAATCATAGAGCTCTTGATTTCTTATTGCCCAATAATATTCCATCACAATAATACACCACAACTTGTTGAGCCATTCCCCAGTTGATGGCTGTCCATGCAATTTGTAGTTCATTGCCACTACAAAAGGAGCAGCTATCAATATTTTAGAACATACAAGTTCTTTTCTTTTTTTCCTAATCATCTTTGGCAACAGATCTAGTGGTGGTGATGTTTGGTGAAAGGATATCGGCAGCACAATCAAAGAATGAAGATTGTCAAAATAAATAGAATGGATAATTTTTGTGGGAACAAAACCAGTACATCAAGCATAAGAAGGCAGGTTTTCAATTAGAAAAAAGAAACAACCCTTGAGGTATCTCATTAATGTCTGATCATCAGTATATGTATGGAACACATGAAATTGTATTAGAATAAAGCTCATCACTCAATAGATAAGTCATCAAATAAAATAAATAATTTTTTTCTCAGAATTGCAAGCAATTAAGAACCACTAAAACCTGCAACAAATCATTAATAACAGAATTTCAGATAAAAACTTGTCCCTCATTAAGGAAATGGGTAAAGATGATGAAATACATTAACAGGAAAAATTAGGATGTTGAAAGAGAGGCCCCCTAACATACAATGGGTATTCCTATCAACTGATCCAACCATTCTAGATAATAAATTGGAATGATAACAGAAAGCGACTAAAATATCCATATACATTGACTCAGATTTACTACCACAAGGTATATTATATACCCCAAGGGTGTCAAAGACCAACAGAAATCTTCCATATAAACCAAAATTTTTATAGTAGAACTCTTTATGATAGCAAAGGGTTAGAAGTCTCAATTGTTTGGAAAGTGGAATAATACATAGTGGTAAATGTTTATAGTGGAATAATATTGTGTCCTAATGAGACAGTAAATACATTGAAACCTTTAAAAAAAAAAGGTGAACCAATTGTCTCAATTCTAACAGTGATCACTCTCTGGCCCTGGAAAGTTTCAATATTCTATTTATATCAAAATGAAAACATAAATAGTTATCTCTATTTTGGTAGGAGCATAGATTTAGTGAAATAAAAAAAAATACCTTAGAGATTACTGAGTCAAAACCCCTCATTAAACAGTTGAAAAAACTGAGGAACAAATAGAATTGCCTTTTCAAATGCCAAACAACTAGCAAGTTCATGAAACAGAAATAGAACAGAAGCTTTTGTGACTCCAAATATGACATTCTTTCCAGCATACCATGTATCAACATTAGTAGAAATATATATTGACTGAGATCCACATTTGTAGTTATATGTGCAGTTAAATTTCTGTATAGATAAGAGAGTTAAGCTCCAGGGCTAAAGAAGTTAAGAAAAGAATTAAATCTGGAACATGTGTGAGGAAAAAAAATAAATAAATAAATCAAAATGACGAACAATTAACACAAATTACATATGCAGGTTAATTTTGTTTGGTACAGAGCTATGATTTCATTCATATAGAAATTCCCTAGTGTGGAAATTCACATTGCAATTGCCAGTAGTAACTTACAGTCTTAGAGATTTGCACAAGGGCGAAGACCAGGTCAGCAACCTGTGAATCACATCATATCCAGATTTTAAAGCAGATTATCCGGACATCTTGTTTGGATTTCCCTCGAGTTCACTATATAAAATAAAATACATAAAGATATATGGTCTGAATTCTCATGTGAGTCAATTTCACTCCCTCTTCATGGAATGGAGGTGAAAACTAACTCCTTGAAATTTATATCCTCATAGTACATATGGTGACAGGTCCTCCTAAACTGGAGAGGCTTTTAATATAAGCTTGGTATTTCAATTTGAGGACTGACCTAAGTTCAGAAAGTTTCATCATCAGGAATTACTTTTACAGGGAAAACACACAAAGACTGTATTATCCTAGCAGCTTCCAACCAGGAAAATAATATTTCCTTGTTTATGGACTTTTCTTTTTCTTCATATTAAAAGACAAAATCTCAAATTAGCTTCTTTAGCTTACTAGACAAACTGATCATAACATATGGATGATATATAGAGAGAATTGATCAGAAGGATAAGAACAGCATTAGTATTTTAATAGTTGATAATGTACTGCTTCTGAAATCAGACAATATATGTTCAAATTCCATCTCTGATGAGATCTTGAGCAATCCAGTTACTCACTGTGAGACTCACTTTAATCATCTATAAATGAGGAACTAAGATTACATAACTTTTGAGGTGCCTAACAGTTCTATCTTTCTGCTACTGTATTACCATCCAAGTTTCATGATCCCACTTTTCTTATGGTGATATTTTGGCTTTACTCACATGAATTTTTATTGTGCGTTTGTGAGAATGGGTGACATGACAGAAATATCAGCTGATTTAGAAAAAAAAAATACTTCATTTCAACAGTGAAAAAAGTTACCAGTGATCACTTAATGACCAAATCTAAAGGTATTTTCTCAATCCCAATTCTTCCTGATCTCTCTAGCTTTTGATGCTATTGGTAGACATACTAATGGAAGGTAAACTCCTTAAGAATAAGTCCTATACTTCTGTCTTTTTTTAAGTATTCCTAGTTCTTAACACAGTGCCTGGAACAGTGTTTTGTTTTGTTTTGTTTTAAATAAATTTATTTAACTTTTTAACATTCATTTTCACAAGATTTTGGGTTCCAAAATTTTCTCCCCATTTGTCCCCTCCCCCCTCCCCGATACACTGGACATTCTGATTACCTATGTCACCAATCTGCCCTCTCTTCTATCATCCCTCCCTTCCCTTACCCCATCTTCTCTTTTGTCCTGTAGGGCCAGATAAATTTCTATTTCCCATTACCTGTATTTCTTATTTCTAGTAGCAAGAACAATACTCAACAGTTGGTCCTAAAACTTTGAATTTCAACTTCTCCCCCTGCTTGCCTCCCCACCCATTTCCTTTGGGAAGGCAGGCAATTCAATATAGGCCATATCTGTGTAGTTTTGCAAATGACTTCCATAATAGTCGTGTTGTATAAGACTAAATATATTTCCCTCCATCCTATCCTGCTCACCATTGTTTCTATTCTCTCTTTTGTTCCTGTCCCTCCCCGAGTGTTGACTTCAAATTGC
>CM053771.1:433260986-433288035 GCA_028658325.1 Potorous gilbertii
TTCTAATTTAGAGAGCTATTTTCTTCAGTGAGCTTTTGCACCTCTTTTGCCACTTGGCTAATTCTGCTTTTGAAAGCATTCTTCTCCTCATTGGCTTTTTGAACCTCTTTTGCTAATTGAGTTAGCCTATTTTTCAAGGTGCTATTTTCTTCAACATTTTTTTGGGTCTCCTTTATTAAGGTATTGACCCATTTTTCATGCTTTTCTTGCATCTCTCTCATTTCTTTTCCCAGTTTTTCCTCCACCTGTCTAACTTGATTTTCAAAATCCTTTTTGAGCTCTTCCATGGACTGAGCCCATGGGATAGCTATTTCAGATGTATGGGATACAGAGGCCTTCACTCTTATGTCTTTATCTGATGGTAAACATTGTTCTTCCTCATCTCATCTTCTCAAGAAAATAACCTTCTATGTTCTTAGTTTTTTCCCTTTTCTGGACATTTCCCCAGCCAGTTCCTTGACTTCTGGGAGTCCTCCCTACCCTTGGCCTAGGTCTGCCCAGCTAGTGCTTGTGGTCTGAGATTCAAATGCTGCTCCCCAGCCTCAGGGCTTTAGGCAGCAGACCTGGCTTCTATTCAGGGTAAGATTAAATCAGGTTCTCAGGTAGGGGCAGGGCCGCCTCCCAGGCTCAGTTCCCTCAGGGGGTTTATGCAGAGACCTTTTGTAATGGAGCTCCTGCCCATCTCCTGCCAGCTCCAGGAGCCCCTGGCCACCTGCTGCGTCTGCTGCTGCCTCCCGAGGAGCCCAGGGTCCTGGAGACACCCCGCTCCCCTCTCGGTCCTTCTCTCTCACTAACCTGTGAGTCTGTGGCTGGAAGGACCCTCGTGCCTGGTGGAAATTCTGTCCCTGAAGCCTGCTTGCTGTTCTCAGTGCCTTGCGACCAGGGAAGGAGAGGGCTCCGCTCCCATCTGGTGTGCAATGGACCTTTGGAGTCAGTTTTTCAGGGCTCTCTGGAATGGAAGTCTCCTTCACTGTGTTGCTGTGCGGCTTCCGCTGTTCCAATTGTTGGGAGTTTTTTTTAAAGGAAATACATGGTCTGTGGTTTTGGAGCTAGTATATGTGAGTCTTTCTACTCCACCATCTTGGCCCTGCCCCTGAGTTTAAAATGCAATGGGGCAGGATAATAAACCCAACATGAACAGAAAGGATTGGTGATGGAAGTACCGGGCCCAGGGGCATGTTGGATCATTCCACAAAAGTCTAAAATCAATGTATTTGATGGAAAATGGGAAAAAAATATGTGCTAAGTCCCTTTCTTAAATAGAGATCCTAGATTCCATGGCTTAACATAGGGAAAAATGTTTTCAAAAACACCACTTTACGAAGGTATTTCAGCAAACTAACATAAGAAATAATATCTATTTCTTTAAGAATACAACATGAACAGGTTCATGCTTAACTTTTGATTATCTTAATAATTCCACTTATAGTGCAGGGTTTTTTTATGATTTCACCCTTTTCTATTTTCTTAGAGATCAACAAAATTTATCATTGTGTAATTACAATGACCTCTATATGGTTACTCATTGTAACATGAAAATATATTTAACACATTTATTAACATGGTAGAATCTTCTGACAGTAGAATGCCTATTAGAATATACACTTAGTTTTGGTAGGAAAATCTGACAATCTGTGACTTTAGGTAGTTATCTATCCACTTGACTAAAACGTTATTTTTCATTTGAAATGGTGAAAGGTACAAATTATGAATATCTATAATATATATCAATAACAGTATTAAAATAATCTATGATCTAGGAGGAATCTGATATTCAGAGAACAACAAAAAAAGATTCGTTCCAGATTGCATAGTGTTTACTCAATAGAACTGAGACTTAAACTGAAATCTAAAGACTCAAAAAGCAAAAGCTCTTCCAATTGTGACAGTTTATCTTAATTCTAAGTGAAGACATGAGGGAATAGTTAGAATTTGCTCTCTCAGACAGAGCCTAGATCAAAAGCTGGGGTGCTCGGTCCTTTTATCAAGTCAAGTGAGTATGTATTTTTAACTGTTTTCTCATTTGTGAAATTAAAATGGGACATTTAAGAAGGTGTTAAATTGGAAATCCTACATTGGAAGTCTGCTATGACATAGAATAATATTTATTGCATTTAATTTTTAAAATTTATTTTAACATTTAAAATTTTTGAGTTATGAATTCTTACCTTCTAGCTCAACCCCTATCAATTCAAAAGATAAGGAATATCATATAAATTATATATGTGAGTCCATGGAAAACATATTTCCATATTAGGCATGTTAGAAGAAAAAGTGCAAGAAAAATAAAGTGGAAAAATATGCTTCAATGAGCACTCACAGTTCATAAATTGTCTCTCTGGGGGTAGATAACATTTTTCTTCACAGTTCTTTTGCAATTATCCTGAATCATTATATTGATCTAAATATATGTCTTTCACAGTGGATCATTGTTTCAATATTGCTATACTGTGTATAATGTACTCCCGGTTCTGTTCAATTAATTTGCATCTTTTGTATTGAAAATTCTTCCGAACGTTTTCTGAAATTATCCTGCTTGCCATTCTTATAGGAAAATAGTATTCCATCAAAATTATATACCACAGTTCTTTCACCCATTTTTCAGTTGATGGGCATCTAAACAATTGTCAATTCTTTGCCAGCACACACACAAAAAAAACTACTATAAATATTTTTATTCCGATGGATCCTTCCCCCTTTTCTTTTGTCTCTTTGGGATATAGATCTAGAAGTGGCATTGTTGCGTCAAAGGATATACACAAGTTTTATAGCATTCTGAGCTTACTTCTCCATTGTTCTCCACTATGGTTAAATTAGTTCATAACTCCACCAACATCCTTTATACTTTTGTCATTTTCCTTTTCTGTCACAAGTAAGTCAATATAATAGGTGTGAGTCAGTACCTCAGACTTGTTTTAATTTGCATTCCACTAATCAATAACATCAGTTATAGAAAGAGAAAAATAATTGTTTTCTGGACCATATGCATATGAGCATTGCTCTTAGGGACTGCATTGAGAGAAATTTTATTTTCTTTATACAGTCTTTAAAAGACTAAATAATTTTACACTTCTAAAAATAGCCAACCATCACTTTTTATTTCTTGTTCTAAAAATAGTTTGCCAACAGCTCATTTTTCTATAATTTATTTTCTTGGACATGAGGAGCTTTGGTGGCATTGCTGTTTCAGTAGTTTGGGATTTGGTATGTAGAGGAATCCTTTCTCAAAACATAACACTTTGTTTCTGAACATTATCTAAAATATATGTTACCTGCCGTGTGTTGTGTGTGTGTGTGTGTGTGTGTGTGTGTGCGTGTGTGTGTGCGTAGCTCTTGTTATTCTTTACAAAGAAAAACAAAGTATTTTAAAGCCTGTCATATTCCTCAAGAAACTCAATTCTGATTTCCCACTTAGGTCACATTTACTCCTAACAGTTTATGGTACTATAAGCAAATTAGAAGAGAAATGGATAATATAACTGTCATAGTTAAAGAGAGTGGTTGAATTCTTGACCAAAGGATGAAAAATCTTATGAAATATGTGACTGATAATGGTACTTACGTTAAATAGAAAATTTTTCATACTAAATAACCATACATAGGATGAGAAGGGAAAACAATTAATTGGATAAAAATGTATCAAATATCTCTGATAGTGATTTTATATCAGTCAACAAAAATTTGTTAATCCCTCACAATATGCCAGTCCCTGTTTATTTTTTAATATTACTGTTTCTTGTTTCTTACAGCAACATAGTATATTTTCTCCAAAAAAGTATGAAACATGTATAATACATACTGTGGATCTATTCACCTCTTCACACAAAAGGGTATGTTGGGAGCATCTTCACATACTTCTTCATTTGAATCCTATTTGATCTTTTTAATTTTTTGTCCTTGTTTGATGTGCCATTGTTCTTTCCATTTATATTTATATGATTTATAGCTTTCTAAGTCCTACTTACCTCACTCTGAATCAGGTCACATAGATATTTTCATGCTTCTATGTATTCATTGCACCCTTCATTTCTTACAATGCAATAATACCCTATTTTTGTCATTCCCCAGTTGATTCATATCTACTTTGTTTCCAATTCTCAGCTAAAGCAAAAATTGTTGGTATAACTATTTTGGAGTACATTGGAATGTTTTTATTTTTGTCAATCAATTTCTTGGGGTATAAATCTCTGATTCAAAGGGTGTGGAAAATTTAGTCTCTTTAATTGCACAGTTCCAAATTGCTTTTCATGTTGTAAATCTCATTTCATAGTTCTACTAACAGTCTATTAGTATTCCTAGCTTCTAAAATCCCTCCAACTATTGACTATTGTCATTTTCACCAACTTTCAGTGTGTGAGATGAAAGCTCAGGTTTGTTTCAATTTGCATGTCTTTTATTATTAGTGGTATTTTTTAATGTGGTTCTGAAAATTTTGAAATTCTTTCAATAACTGTTTGTTCACATCCTTTGACATCTATCTATTGCTCTTCCTCTTTTGCATGTTTCTCCACCCTGTCTCCACTTCTTTAAGGCAATTTACAAATGTTTATCCAAAATATTTCAGTGGTAGATTCCATGAAATGTATTGCCTCCCAAGTGTCTTCTTTTCATGGGTCTTCTACAGAGCTTAGTCCTTGACCTTCTGGTCTCCCTTTATACTCATTCATTTGATGATCACCTCACCTTTCATATTTATACATATGATTCTCAGACTTACTTGTCCAGCCTTAGCTTTTCTCCTGACCTCCAGTTTTATATCTCCAACCGCACATTTGATACCTCAAATTGGATGTTTTAGACATTTTAAACTCAAAATACTTCAAATTGAACTCATTAATTCCCAGTAGATTTTCCTTTCTTCCTAACTTCCTTATTACTGTTGAAGGTACCACCATAATCCTAATAGTCCATCCTAACAGCCAATGTGTTATCCTTGACTTTTCATTCTCTTATATGCCACATATGTAATTATTTGCCAAAGAGTGTCAGTTTTACCTTTGTCATTAATCAAACACATTCCCTTCTCTCCTCTAATAGTACAGATACAGTGGTACATGCCCTCAACACCTCACCTGGACTATTGTAATAGTGTGGTGTCTCTGCCACAAGTCTCCCTACACTAAATCCATATTATGTTCAGTCATCAAAGTGATTTTCGTAAAACAGAAGTGAGATGTTAGCTTTCCCCCAGTGAACTTCTCTGACTTGCTATTATCTCTAAAGATCAAATATAAAATCCTACATTTTGAATTCAAAACTTTTTACAACCTTATGCATTATATTCCACTTTTATGATGTTTTATAATTCCCCTCTACCACCAAGTACCTATGCACTCACATAAATTTAAAAACACACATGCACATACACACATACACACACACACACACACACACATACTTTGATCTAGTAGCACTAGCCTCCTTGCTGTTCCTCAAACAAAGACATTCCATCTCTTGATTATGCATTCTTCAAATCCAAGCTAAAATCTCATCTTCCACTGGGAAGCTTTCCCAATTCCACTTAATTCTAATGACTTCTCTCTCTTTATCATTTATAATTTATTCCTTAATTACAAGTGGGGTAGAGAGCATCTGGGTGGCACAGTGGATAGACTGCTGGGTCTAAAGTCAGCAAGATTCATTTTCATGAGTTCAAATCTACATATGTGATGCTGGATAAGTCACTTATCCCTGTTTTGCTCAGTTCCTAATCAGTAATATGAGTTGGAAAAGGACATGGCAAACCGCTCCCCTATCTTTGCTAAGTAAACTCCAAATGGGATTACTAAGAATCAGATATGACTGAAGAAGAACAACTTAATCTTTTTTTGGATTATTTGTACATAGTTTTTTACATGTTTGCTTGAAACAGAGTAGGTGCTTAATAAATATTTATTTACCTACTAACTGACTAAAATTTGGGAGGAAAGACATCTCATAATGTCTACCATTACAATATTTTTGAATACACATTTCCTGAGGTGCTGTAGGAGACAGAGGCATTTTGATTTTTCAGCGTGTACCTTTTTTCTCAGAAAATACCAATGATCTAAATTGTTTTATTCTGTTGCTTGCAAATGGTAAGCTCTGTTAAAAGGTAAAACGGGTTCCCTCAGAAAGTAGTGAATGAGCTGCTATGTAGTAGCGGTCTTCAAGCAAAGGTTGTGTGACAACTTTTTAAATATACCGAAGAAGAGAATTCTTGTTCAGGCAGAAGGTGGTGAAAAAAACCTCTGAGATCCCTTGATAACTTGAGATATATGACTTTTATTCACATGTACAACTGGGCCATAAAAGAACATCTGAGGGATCTGTCAATTCCTGGTCTATAGAAGATAATATTGAGGATAGAGAGGAGAGGATTGCTGTTTTCATATAATTGAACTTGCCTTCTGGAAGGGCTATATCATGTTTTCCATAGATATAAAGAATATCATTTGAATATTTGGAGTAATTTATGGTAGTTCATATATATAATTTTTATTTAATACAAGAAAACTTGTTTTAAAACTTAAAATGCACAGAAAGTGAACTGGACTGGTTGCCTTAGTATGTAGAGTTCTTCAAGCAGAAGTATAAAGATTCTCTCAGAGTATTTGTAATAGGAGTTCTAGTTCCAAGGTCTCTTGAAATTCTGAAATTTTTTCCATGGACAGATAACTAAATCCTTAGATTTAGGCTATAATTATCAATTAAACTGTAGATGCTCTAAATGTCCCAATGTCATTGAATTGATATTCCAATGGAATTATATCAATATTGAATATTTTATCAGTAAATGAGGTCTGAATATATTAAAAAGACTAACTCAGAGCATTGCGTCTGAGCACCAACATTTTTCAGAGGAGAAAATAACAGAAAAATTCTATGAAGAATTGATGAAATTTTCTAAAATAATCAACATACAAACTCACATTTGACAACTACAATGCTAAATGAGAGCACGGGGAGGGATGGTTAAAAAGTCTGGTAAAATATACTTAATCATAAGAAACATGACATATGCAAGGTTTTTAGACTACTCAGAAATCTCAAAACTACATATTACAAATACATTATTCCACATGATAGTCTGAATGTATTAGACTTGAACAGCACAGAAAAGATAGGGTATGACTAGTTTTTGATGTGAGAATAATATCAGAATCAACTGTTTGCAGGTTATCAAGTAGTTTTAGTAAAACTGCAAATCAAAATCATCTTTGAGGAAAAAATAAAAAGTTGAATTAACATCCTTAGTCTTTTATCATCTATTCAAATGATCAAACAATGCCTCAAAGCAGGGCAAAAGGAGAGGGGATGAAGGAGACCCAAATGACATTTCCTCTGTTTGGTTTATATGAAATCTTCACCTGCTCAATTTAATTCTAAATTTGAACTCAGGGCTCTGGGTAAGCATTCTCCTCTGACAAGAAGATATGAGCTAAATTTATTTGAATAATTATGTCTCCCTGGTTCAGAATGCTCCACAATTTGTTTGATAGGAAGAAGAGGTGATTAGGGTTTCATGTGTGTGTCTGTGTGTGTGTGTGTGTGTGTGTGTGTGTGTGCGCGTGCGTGTGTGTCTGTGTGTGTGTGTGTGTGTGAGAGAGAGAGAGAGAGAGATTTGCCTTTAAATTCTAATAGTAAAACCTATGAAATTTAATTCATTATCATTTGCATTTGAATAAATGACTTTCAATATTAAAATGCCCATAACAACTTATCAGTTTCTCCCTCTTTGTCCCCTTCAGCTTTCTTTGCTGAAAGTCATGCATAGACAATAGTGCAAATATGTCATTCTGTCATGTCAGCTACCATGGAAAGAGATAATTCACTGAATTTGAGAACAATGTAGATGGAAATCTTCCTTATGCAAGAAGATATTGGTATTCTGGGATTGTACAAAATCTTAGTTAAACAGGTTGAGCATAATGCGAAACGGTGCTATTGGATATGAATGAATGTATGCAGTTACAAAGCAGAGATAACATTTTGTTTTTATCCGCCATGACTTTTATCACAAAGTTAAATCTTTATACCTCATCATAGTGTGTCCTATTGGATTTGAAATGAGATGGCATTGAAGCATCTCTCCTTTTTAAATTCATTACAAGACCTATGAAGGAGATCATAGGAACTAAAAAAGAATCTCTGGCAAAGAGTTCTTCTAAGGCATTATCATTCACATTTACTAAAACATTGCTTAGACTATTTAAGCAAATCTATGACAGCTTTCAGATATACCTGCTAGGTAATCATTTCATAATATTTTACCTCCTTACAATTACTGCAAACTTCTTGAAGGCAAGAATTATGCCTTGGAATTCTTTTGTTTAGTACTCAGAAGTTTGTTCCATATCAGATATGTAGCAGGTGCTCAAATTCTTGTTATATTCAAATGGAACTTCTAATTACTACCAAAATGGAGGATATGTACTATTACTTACAAGACCTATTTTTACCTGTCTTCAAAAAAGCACATCCTAAAGGAGCTACTCCTACTATATTTTCCAATAGTTACATTTGAAATCTTATGTGCTCATAGAATGGAAATCTACCCATAAAAAATAGTGTATTTTCCTTTGTAGAAGAAATATCCAGGAAAATATTGATTAATAAATGGTATACAATTGTATTAAACCATTATTAAAACAATTATATTTTCAGAATCCAAATAAATTCTACAGATCTCATTTTCATTAAATATATATGTACATGTATCTATGTATACATACATGCAGATACATGTATGTGTATATATACATAAGTACTTTTGTGTATGTATGCACACATATCTATATATAAACATATATACACATATGTATGTATATATGAATATAAATATATATGTGTGTATGTATATTTATAGATATATCTATGTCTATATCTAAATACTTGGACTGGGTGGGGATCAAGTGGCAGGGGGTTGGGTGACTGCGTGTGTTTGCCTGGACCAGTATTAATGCTTCTTTTTTATTTCCTAGTTAAAGGAAAATAGCGAATTTGAAGTGAATATGGAAAGAGAAAAAAATAAGCATTTATATAACTGCTGCTTTGAGTGAAACATTGTGCTCACAACAATTCTGCAAAATAAGTAGCTATTATCTTGATTTTACAGTGGAGGAAACTGAGGCAAGCAGATTTTATGACTTGCCCATGGTCACATAACTACTATATGTCTGTCAATGGCTTTAAACTCTGATCTTTTTGAGACCTGGCCCAGCAATTTATCCACCATATCATCTACCTGCCTCAAGATTTTCTTACTGTGATAACAAACATCAATGTACTTTTTTTTATTATGAGATTATTTTCACTGACTGAACATAAAATATATGTTCCATGTGTTTTTCAATTAAGATGAGAAACATCCTTAAATTCCTTGCATAGAGAACTTGAAAACTGCTCTGTAGCTGCTGAACACATTCAGCTCAATACCCTTCCAAATAGCACTATAAATTTACAACTATTTTTTAGAATATATAAAAATAATACTTTCAACCTGGATTTTTTTCTTCCCCTAGAAATTTATTGACTTCTTGATGCACATAGAATATTAATGTTCCCCCTCAGTTTCATTTATGCTAGAGTACCTTGCTGCCTTTAACTCTCTACCCTAAAGGAAAAAAAATCATTTCTCTGTTAGCATTTGCTCCTCATTCTATAATCAGCATGCCCATTGAACTTACAAGGGGGACAAGTAGGATATCTTAAAATTATAGAACACTTGAGGAATACATTGGTGCTTTTATTAGGAAGACATGTGAAAATAGTACAGGGAAGGTTTCAAAAGTGTACCCCTAGCCCAAATTCAAGGTATGTTTGCTAGCAGGACTAGTCTATGAGGGCCTTCAGCAATATATACTTCAAATAGACTCACATAAACCACTCTTCTGAACCTTATGCAACTGACAATGAAACATAGGAAATAATTGAAACATATTTCACCAGATTAGGCATAGTTTTAAGCCATATGCTGACAAAGATTTCATGATTGCTATGTAAATGTTATCAATAGATTGAAATGTCATGTATTTTTAAAACAAACACAGTGCATATACATTCTTAAGTGGGTCAAATAGCTAAACCTTTAGTGACAATAGGATACTAAAAATGTTTTAGATTTTTAAAAAATTCCTAAGTGTAATGGATAGTGTATTTTTGCTAAGCAAGCAATCTCGGGATGCATTTCTTAAATTATAAAATATTATAAAGTGAATGTACATATCGTTATATGTAAACACACACATATGTGTGTACAGTCCATAGTATGTGCTTTCTGTCTCTCTTTCTCCATATATCTGCCTCTATCTCTGCCACTGTTTCTCTTTCTCTCTTTTTTTGTCTTTTTGTCTCTCCTTTTATCTCTCTCTGTCTCTCTTTTTCCCTCTTTCCCTAACTCTCCACCCTTCCCTCCCTCAATTTGAAGTATTTTCCTTGAGCCAGGTTCTGAGGACTTGCTTACCTAATTACAAAAATATTTAACACTAATAGGCCAGTTATGTAGCAATTAATTTTTTGGTCAATTGATAAAATAAAGAAAAGTATAAAAGGATTTCAGAACTATTCACTTTCCTTCTAGTCTTACATTAAGGTGACAGAAATGTGGAAAACGTAGAAAGTACAAAAAAAGACACAATTTGTATATAAAATACAATTTAATTTTTCAAATTGGCAAGACTTGTAAATGTAAAATTTTTGACTGTGACAGTGAGTGGACACATTCCTGAAGGTAGAGAATATTACCTATATTGACATGTTTATTGTGATAAAAATTAGTAGAAGTAATTTGTGACTGAATGAAAAAATGGGTCATAAGCACCAAAAGGAAAGGAAAAGAGCAGACAGAACTTGTTTTTACCAAATATCCAAAGGCAAAGAGAAATACTATCTCAGTAGATAGTACAGACCTAACGATACATGCTTATATAAAAGACCAACATTAAAATAACCACAGTTTATAAATCAATATTTTTTTACAGTGGGGTAGGAGGTAGAGAAATCAGATAAGATCAAGGCAATCCAAGTTACATCAACATTTGTTTTGATACTCAGAGATTTCAATGCAACGTTAGAAATATATAATTATAGTGAGATATGTAAGAAAACATGGTTCAAGAAGAAAGAATGGAAAGATTGAAAGATTTAGAGAATATGGAGTAGCCTAAAATCTATATACCAAGGATTTTTTTTCCTAAAAAGTTGAACACTGGGCTGAACTGTGGATGGCTAAGCTGAACAAAGTAGGCTAGAAGCAGGAGAGTCAGGAGTCAGAGATTTAATTCCACAATGAGGGAAAGGCTTGTAAGCAAGGAGGAAGAATAGACATGTAAAGGGGCCCCAACCCCAGTGAGGAGACCTGAGGCAGTGTGGGGAGATCTCAGTACCTACCCCAATGGTTACAGTTAACTAGTCATGACAACAAGGGATAACATTAACAATGAGACATGTTTGATTCATAGTAGGGCTTCATGACCAGAACATGGGTATTTGTCCAGTGCTTGCTCAAATTCAGAGAACACCTGTTCCTGGTCAAAGCAATACAATAATTATGGGAGTTTGCCAGATGTTGAGATTATCTGGAGGGTTTGTGCAAAAGACTGATATTATTCCAAGATCAAGACACAGCTTGCTCACTGGGTCTCAGCTCTCTAAATAGGGTGTCACCTAGTATCTTGACCTTTCCCTATTTTGGCCAAAGAGAGAGGGTCTGAATGAACTTCTGCCTTTCTGTCCAATAAAGGAGAGGCAGGTACAAGTCAAGGTTCCATAAGAGGTCAGTTGGGCCAAAAGGAGCATTTTTATCCCAGATTCTTGGTGTCTTTAGGGGACCTGTTGGAGAAGTATGTCCCATAGCATTGCTACCTGTTAATTTCTTGCAAGCAACAAATGAGAGGCTAGTCATAAGGACCTGGTAGTGGCCTTTAGAGAAATTTCCTTGCATCAGTCTTTCAATCTGGGTTTCCAGTCAACGTAACAGAGGTTCTAAGTTAAGAGTGTCTAAACAACAAATAGGATAATCCAGTTCCTCACACACATGGGGCTAGGTTCAAACAATGCAAAACAGTTTTTCTCACAATTCCCACAGTTGAATAATTACATTATGTCAGCACCAGATCAAACTGCTTAGAGAGTGATTTACGTGTCACCAAGGCAACCAAGAAAACTTAACCATAGCTAAAATCAAATCTTTTATTTTAGTGACCAATTTTCAATATCCATTTAAACAGTACCTTTTTAGTTCCAGATATCTTATGTAGTCATCTGGTCCCTAGATATTTTTTTTTCTTGGATAATATGGTTATTCTCTGGACAATTTGAAAAGGGGTTCTGCTTCTCTGGTTTCATATTTAGAGTTTTCTAGATAATTCTGCTAGCGATAGCATTTAGATATGCTTCTATAATTTTGAAATATCAGAGAATTTCAGTTCATACACCACTGGTTGTTTGTCTCTTTACCTAAGTAAGTCCTGTACCTGGTATGAGAATCTTTTAAAAATTTTTGAGAAGGTTCAAATGTAAAATGAACTCTTCTGCCCTTTATCGTAACTCAGAGATTTATCAGTATCAATTAATTTTTTAAAAAATTTAATATTGTATTTACAAAGTTTCTCTGTTATGGAAAGGAAAAAAAGGGAAATAGCTGTAACAATGTCATTTATCATAATAAAGGGAAACCCCCCCACCTCTGTTTGATTCTACATATGAGAGATATCAGACACTCAATATTGTAGTCACAGTGCATCAAAAACAAAACTCAGGAGTAAGCAGGTGGGCAAATTTCTTTTTCAGAAAGGAAATAGCAGAATGGGAAAATAGAGTCAGGAGGATCTTACTTGCATGTTCATACCCAAAACTTTTCTCAGGTAGAGACATCCACTTTTATCAATTTTCAGACTGCATCTCATATCATTTTCAAGTACTGGCTTCATGATATTTCAGATAATTGTTCCTACAATCAAAGCTCAAAACAATAGTAAATTACAGTCCCAATAGTTTTTACCTTAAATGCAGAATTTGAGTTATGATAGCTTACAGTTTAAATATATGTCCTATGTTTCCCTAATAGTTAATATTTCACTTAGCCTTTACTTATAAATTAAAACTACAGGTATTCTGGTGCTTCAGACATAGAGAAAATACTTGATAGTTGAATCATCATTAATATTGAAACTGCATCTTTAAATCACTCAATACACTTGCATAATTTCCAAGATTTTCAAATGAAAATTTGCTCTTACATATTACTATCTGTTTTATAACAAAATATACTTCATTAAATATTTAGTAATTCTTAATTATCTATTTTTATCCCATCCTTATATTAATGTAATACAAGTATAACAGAATCCAGATTAAAAAATTGTTTTCTTCTAACAACACTGCTGTTACAATGGTCTCTCAAATTTCACAATATTTGATAATGTAGAAATACAATAATAACACAAACAATAGATTTTAGATGACATTGATTGCATTTCCAAAATATCCCATATGAAAATCATGACTCTTATTACCTTTGACATTTTGAATCCACTTAAGTGTTATCTGGTACAGAACCTTCAATTAAGGAAATAATGATAATGTAGTGTTTAGTATATGCAAGTCACTGTATTAGACTTTACAACCATTGTAGCATTTTTTTTTCACCATAAGCCTGAAAGATGGGTACCATTGATGTTTTTCTCTTTAAAGATAATGAAATTCGGACAGAGAGAAGATAACTTGCCTAAGATTACACAGCTAATAAATTTCTTCAACTAGAACATAATTCAGCTTTCCCTACATTTTTCCAGAATTGCTCAATTCTTTTATTTGACAACCTGATCTGAGATGAGAGGGATTAACAGGAGAGGATCTCTGACCTAGGAGAGTTATGAGAGTCTCTTTGGTTTAAAAAATCTTTTTTGCTTTTTTTTTGGTGTAAAGGTAAGCACCGCAACATACACAGGAGGGCTTGCTATCACACATTCTTTCATCTACTTTTCTAATAGAAAAGACTAATTTGAGGGGTTAGCAATCACTTTAATCTAGCACATGCATAATTCACTTAGTTCAGGGGAAAAGTCAGCACCTGGAATTTCAGAGAAAATAGAGAAGTCCAAATCAGCAGAAAGAGCTTCTGAACTGTCTGCCAATAAGCAATACGTACATCACAAGTCAAAAAGACAGATGAGACTGCCTGATCATACATTGTTGTTGTTGTGGTTGTCCTTTTTCAAAGAGGATCAAGACATGAATATGATGACATGACTTGCAGGTGAATTTGATTTGAGTAAGGGAAGACTATTCAAGGTCACCAACATCACCTTTTTCTTCTGAACCATCTGGATCTGGTGGCCTGATATTCATCAGGATAGCTGGAGATGGCCCAGGATACAATGTGAGACCCTGCCCCTTTCTGGCTAAGGTATTTTCATATCAGCAAGGGAAGCACCAACATCTGGATTTTCAAAGCTGGGGAATTGCTTATCAGTGTCCCAGAGTCTCATCTGGCACACAAAGTTTTTTTTTCCAAAAACTAAGACCCAAAGTAAAAGCTTACCCTCAAAGTATTTATAATTTTTAGAGCCAGAGGGCATCAAAACCCTTGAGAATTAGTACCTTATTAGAAACTTTAAAAAAGTTATGGACCTTCCTACAAATCTTCCGTAATCAAACTCTTTTTAATGGACAGGATCATTAATGGATGGGGAAGATTTTCTTTAATCACATTAAAATAATTAACAATACAAATACACATACTGTTTCTAGTGAAAGAAACTCTTGTTTCTATACTTTACTCCGAGTAAAGACTCTTGGTTGATAAAGGCAAAATTCAATCAGAGGCACTTGATTACGCTAAACAAATTCTTCTTTTCCTTAAAACAAATTCTTAGATTGGCACTTGAAAGCTTATTAAGATATTTCAGAAGGGAATGAGTTGCTGGCATTACTCAAAGTCTCAGGCATTCTTTGCTGTAATCTTAAAAATAAATATTCAAACTTCTTATTATTCCTCCCCAAACTTCCAGAATATTCTAAGATGTGGGTTTGTTATTTTGAGAAGTCTACAAACTTGCATTATTAATTTTTCTCTAATTCCAATATAGTTAAAGCTGAAATGACTTGCAGACTTTCCTTTTTTTTTCTCTTTTCTTGTAACCTAATCTCCACCAGAAAGCCTAAAGTGGGGCCAGCCCTGCCTACTAGGACAATTGCTTCAAGTATTTGAAAGTTTATTAATCTTTCGGCTTTCTAAACTATCTATAGTGTTTAGATATTTTTTCCCTTTTCTGGCTAACTGCATTTTAAATCTTTCATGGTAAGAGAGTCTAGCTCATACCACAAGCATGACACCGACATTTTATGTTTTTCAAAGACACAGACACAGACAAAAATAAGATAGATACAAACAGACACAAAGAATGATAGCAAAGTGTGCAATTAAAATTCTTATTTTAAACAGTTGATCTGAGGCACACAGTTACTGTGGGATACACACAGCCAAAAATTAACAGAGGCATACAGCTGAAAAAAATAGCAGATGCATACAGAGAGTCCAACTGATAGAGTGGTGCACTTTAAAAAAGATATCCTTACCACAGTGATCCAAGATGGTCACTAGAGTGGTCCTGGAGTTTTCCTTACAAGGAATGGTGAGCTTAACCAAGGTAGGCACCGGAAGAATTGGATCAGGGACAATGGCAGAGGACTCACCAGACAAAGTGGGGTCATACTGAGGGAGAATAAATCTCCAGTGGTACCTAGTCTGTTCTCAGTGGTACTGGGGAGACCAATGGTCTGGTTCCATCTCTAATCCCACTTCTGATGCCAATTAATGTCAATTGGGTTAAACCAGCCTCTAACCCATGAATATCTGGAGCTGAACAAAGCAGACTAGAGACAGAAGGGTCAGGAATTAAACAAATTTTTAATTTCAAAGTGAGGTAAATGGTTTGCAAGCAAGGATCAAAGTGCCAGGACCACATGCCTTGATGGAGGGGTGGGGTTGCCTGATGTAGTGTAGAGAGATCTCAGTACTTATACTGGTGGCTACACAGTGAACTCTAGCTATGACAATAAGGGTTCAAAGCAACAATGAGACAAATCTGAATCAAAGCTGAACTTTATGACCAGAACGTGGGTCCTTGCCTAGTGTTTGTCTGAACTCAGAGAACATTTGTTGTTTGTGAAAGCAATACATTATTTATGCAATTTTGTCAGAGGGTGAGATCATCTAGAAGGTGAGCTCAAAGGATTATTGCTATGCCAAAGTTAGGACACAACTTGCTTGCTGGACCTTTGTCCTGGAAAACATGGTGTTTCCTAATATCTTGGCATTTTCCCTTTTTGGTCAAAGGGAGGAGGTCTGAATGAACCCCTCCCATCCTGGACCACAAAGGAGAGGCAGGAGAAAGTGAGGCTGGTGACTTTGCATAACCCTCCTTCATTCAAGTCCTATCCAAACCATGATATCATCTTCCCGATGTCACAGTCTTCTTTGAGAATGAAGGACAAACTGAAACCTGGGAGTAGTCCAAGCTTACTCAGTGGGGACACAACTAATCATTTCCAATCAAGCAACTCAGTTCCTCTCCTATTCTGTCTCCTCATCTCTTGTTCTCTCCTATATCCAGCCCCGCTCCCAACCCCACCCCCCCATGGTGCATCGTGTCCTTACCTGAGAGTGTTCTGACCAAAGGAAGGTAAATTTTGATGGATGAAATCTACCTAGCTATCTTGGGGTTTATTGTCTAAATTTATTTTTTAAAGACCATGCCTAAAATCCAATTCATTAAGGAAAGGTTCTAAATCAGGACTGTAATGCCATGACTTGTAAGTTAATTGGATTTAAATAACAGAGGACTGTACAAAGTAACTAGCCTCATTCTCTCCTCCAGAGCCATCTGGTTCCAGTGGCAAAATATAGATTAGGATGAGTGGAGATATCCCTAGAAATGGAGAGAGACTTTGGCCTTTTGAAGCTAAGGTCTCTCCCAGGTCTCAAACTGACTGAGGCAATATCCATTCAGTGATTAAAGCTAGGTAAGAAATGAATTAAAGAATGATATCTTTTACCTAGTTAAAAGAAATAACATCAATCTGGGAAGGGAAGACCCTCAGGGTTTCTGGCCAAAACAATAACAACTGCTATGTATATTCATTCTGAGCCATTAGGAACCATACAATGACCAAGTGAGGCTTGGCTTCCAAATGATGAGCTCCAGTTGGATGACTCAGGACAAAGGGACCTATGTTTGAGTTAAATGGGTAATGAGTAAGGTTACATAGGTGGATCCTATCCAGGTAAAGATACAAATTTAAATAATAGAATTGAGACTCAAATGGCCCAAGGTTGTCTGAGTAAAGGGTATAAGTAGTTATAAACAAATGTTTGACCTGTACTTAAGTTTCTCTGGAATATAGGTAAATAATGAAGTTACAAGGGTAAGGCTTTTAGACTCACATGGCATGGGAGAGTATTAATGTACTATGTGTTAAAATTAAAACAAAATAAATTTTTAAATCTCTCTCTCCCTCCCCCCATCTATCTTCCCCTCCCTTCCTCTTTGTGTTCATGTCTGTGTGTGTGCTATTAAGCATTTAAAGTTTAATACCGCAACAAGAATTTTGGAGCATTCGACTTAAACATATGCACATATTAACAAAGAAAGTCAATCACCTTAATTGCATAGATTTTTTTTAATGATCAATGTATTTATTTATCATATTTAGAGTATTTGCATGTTGAATGTTCTGTTCATCCCTGCAACCCCTTTGTTGTGTTAATTTGCAAAAAAAAATGCTGTCATATTTTTGTTAATGACTCATGCTTAAAATAGGTTCAATTTTGAATGACTTTTTTCTGGATAAATATAGAGTTTTTTTCGTCTTGTAATATCCTACTCCAATATCCCTACTGATTTCTTATGGCTATAGAACATTCTTGGACAACTAAAGTTTATATTCTGTTAAGAAAAGATTCCCAGACCCAGCCATAAAGCAACCTGAAATGAAACACCAATTAAAAGTGTTGTCTGAGAAAAAGGACTTGTAAAGGAGACAACTGGGGAAGGGGGCCTTATAGCAGTTTCTAGAAGATTTTGAGCAGGGAACAAGGGTCAAGGGAGTGGGAGGGAATACTGTAGACAACATAAGCCAGGAGGTTTAGAAACACCAGAGCAAGGTTGTTGTGAGTCTGCAACTGCTGCTAAAGGATGTTCTTGAGCTGGTTTGTGGTTTCTGCAGCTATAGTCATCTCCAAAATTCTGCTGGAGTTCATCCAGAAAGGATCACTGGTATGCTAAGCAATTCTGAGCTTTGGAAAACCTTTGAATTGACTGGTTATTGTGTAGCTTCATTGTCCTACTCCCCTGTGAAAAAGGAAAGTTCTAAAATGTAGTAGAGTCATTACAGAGTCCATAATCACAGTTGCTTTATAGCTGAAGATTTTACCCTGGATACATTTAAAAGTTTTTTTTCCAAATTAAATTTCTGAAATACAAATATTAATTGAGTTGGAGGTTTGAGTTTATTTTTTTCTTTCCCACTAAGTCTGAAAATGGAAATTACTTAAGGGGAATGGAGTAATACAAATTATACCTCTTAAACTGTGGACCGCAACCACATGTGAAAAATTTGGCAATAATAAAAGGTCTCTGAACACATAATGACAAAAAATACCTAAAAATCAAACCCCATAATTAATCTGTTGTTTCTGGTACTTCTTGCCCATTTTATCATGCACCTTCACTGAAACCTTGGTTCCAAACACAAAATATGTATACTTTGCACTATATGTCATCACACCACACAAAGCCAATGGAAAAAGTTTAAGAAATCCTAATAGAAGGTAAAACTAGATTAACACAAAAAATAAATGAACTACACAACAAAAGTATTATAGAGGATCTCACCACAAAATTTCATAACTAGAAGGTAAAATGATGGCCTAGTCATAAGGAAATATCAGCAAGGAAGTAACTGATGGATAGGTACACACTGTATTTTTGGTTGTGAAATATGTACAGAACTAGTGGAAAGAACCTAGGGTTCTGGGAAGCCTTTTATAATTTAGTGGATTTATGAAAATATGTAGACAAAAGTCAGGTGGTGGGTCAGTCATAGATTGACTATCTACTGATAAGGGTCAGAATCTCATTATTTCATCAATGCAATTATAGATTTGCTAGAATACTCATATTTCTATCAATATGTATACATATACAAATGTACATGTGCATATAAAAGGAATGTTTATATGTATTCATATAAAACGTTCTCATGGGCTTTGATCTCAATATCCTATCTTTGAATGAGAAATTATACTGAAACTTCTGTCTCTGGGAAGGTTTATTCACGTCTCAAATGGTCATTGATCAGGGAAATGTTGTGAAGGGGATTTTGATAAAAGATGGGAGGTTAGAAATCATGACTTTAACAATTACATCTAAGATTTCTATGAGTTTGTGATCCAATATCAATACAAAGTATATTTTGACTAGTTACCATTATTCAAAAATGTACAGAGTTTTACATAGAACCAAAGCATAAGTGTTTTAATTGATTTGTTTATTGAATTGAATTGATTGGCTAAAAATAAGAACTCACCTCCAGTAATGTCAACAACTCAAAACACATTCTCTTATGAAATATATCATTCATCTATTGATTTCTTTGAAACATATTTACTGAAAATGTACTTAGTACCATGCACTATAGCAGATTAAAAGGTGAATGAGACTCAGGTAATTTCCTTACCATGCAAAAAGTCTAGTGAGGAATATAATATTTTTGTTAAGATTATTTTGTTTGTATTTTTAAGCATTTGGAAAAAATTGATTGTAGTCATGTCAAAAGGGGAAAATTTAAGCTTGATGTAAGGGAAAAAAATTAAAATATCCAAAACTAGAATATCTATCTTATTGGCCAGGAGAATCTTTCTAGTGAAGATCTGCAGGGGATACCTAAAAGACTTCTTGAGAAATAAGTCATGGATGGAATCATTTTTAGATATGGTCTACAAAAATTGGCACTCACTTTCACTTTAGCTCTGAAATTCTGACATTTTGTGAATAAATATGAGTATTCTCAGGGATCAACTATATTTTAGATTTCTAAGATCAATCATAGGATACATAGGGAATGGCTTTGATTAATTAAAGAAAGGTTGATACTGACCAGATCACTAAATGTCAGTCTAAGAAGTTAGAGCTTCATCTGGGACAAAATGAAGTCCTACTGGAAATTTATTTTCCTCTTTGGATAGGGTAGAGATATAACTAGAAAAGTGTTTTAAGAAGATAGGTAGGGATATACAGAATATTTAACTGCAAAGAGAGATCTATGGGCTATGAACTCAATGAAAGAGTTACTGTAGTAGTACCACAAGCAAAATAATGGCCTAACTTAGGGGATAGTCATGTAAATGAAAATAAAAACTTAAAAAGGAATGAGGTAGTAACATTGGGAGAAGTAGTGTCAGTTTAACATGCTTGACATTATTTATGAGAATTTATATTTATACCATTTTCTCCTACTAAGTGAATATTTTAGAAAATTTTATTAATCTTAACATTAGACATATATTTAAAACAGAAATATTTAAGAATTATACATCTAGGTTACTAATTCTACTATAACATATGTGAAATAGGAAAACTGAAAAGGAAGAGAATATCTCCAATCACACAAGGCACATAATGCTGATACAGTAGGAGATCTCCATTTATGTTCCTCCGGAATCTATGCTTTATGGCTCTTACTAATTGAGTGTGTCCTCAATGACAAACATAATTGGCAGTTACTGAACCACATATTCTCAAAGGTCACACAATTCCAGAAAATGCTGAGAAAGAAATCTTCCTCTTTAGGAAGATTTCTATGTTATCATAAACCCATGCTTTTGTAAACTTGATTTTAAATAATTTTAATAGTTAAATATGTTATCCTAAATTCTAAAGTAGAATGGCATTTTACTATGACAATGAAGGAATCCCCAAAACAATGATGTCAAACTTTGTTCAAAATGAAGGCTTGATAATTAAAGAACATGTATTGGCCACTTAATATACAGATAGAATCGAGTTTCAGTGTCAGATTTCAAATAAACAGAACTAAAATAACTAAAATAACAGAATAGTGCTTTAAAGAGTATTTGTGTATTGTATGTAATGTAGCACAATCCCTTTTCAAAGTAACTTTATCTTTCTACCCCCTCTCTCCACCAAAGTCATTGCATGTAATAAATGTTTCTTATAGAAGAGGCAATATAAAAAAAAATCACCATTTCATTTTATCCCCCTAGAAACCCTGACAAGTAGGTGAAGTTATCATTCCCATTTTACAGATGAAGTAATCAAGGGAGGAAAAGTTTATTTAATTTACTTAGGGCTACACAGTTAGTAAAGGTCTGGGGTCAAATTTCAATTGTCATCTTCCTGATTCTAAGTCCAGTGCAATATCCCTTATATAGTTTAGCTGCAGTTTCCATGACCTTAGTCCCACCTTTGCCAAAATGGGATGGAGTATATGTTTTCATTTGGTTTTACCTTAATTAAAATTATACAGCGCCCATTTGTGGTGTTGTGTTTTATCTATTTACCTTGTTGTGGTAATGATGTGTATTGTTTGCCCAGCCTACTTACTTTACCTCACAGAAATTCAGATGCCTTCCCAGTTTTCTTTTTGTATTTATCATTTCTAATGGCAAAGTATGATTCCATTATATTCACCTACCATAATTCATTTAAGCATTCTTTAATAAATGAATAACTTTTAATTCTAGATTTTTTTACTGTAAACAAAGAAGAGTATCATTTTTCATATAGATCATCAACATTCCTCAATTCATGATGTATGGTGAAATATAACAAGAAAGCAATAACTTTCTCTTTGGTTGTGTTTTGACTCCATAGATGTGTGACTCTTCAAAGATTGAATACATCTTTACTATTACTTAAACCATACATTTCAACTGTCAGCAAAAATAATGATGATTTTTGTCAGTTAAAATTTGACTGAAATTAAACTTTCATTGATTTTTTTTCAATTTTTAAAAAAGTCAACAAACATTGTGAGTATCAATTAAACATGAATTGTTCAGGATGTGTGGAAATACAATGTATAAATTAATGGTTGGGCAACCTAAGATATTCAGAAGGAGAGTCACAATTGATACTTTTGATAGGATATATTCAATTGGTAAAGGCTTGTTCAAGGTGTTTTCTTTTTTGTACACAAGTAGGGGAGATTTTAGACAAGTATTGAGAGAAGTGAAACTATGAGATCAGAGTGTTCAATGTGGGAAATCAGGAAGTATAGAATAGGAAATAAAACTGTGAACAAGATAGAATTTCATTAGCAAAGAAGAATAGTGATCTGGGGCTACAGAGATAACAACAAGAACGTAGACAAGATATAATTGGCACGAAAGGAAGAATGGTAGCTGCTGAGTGATAGTGGCAGAAAGAGGGGCTGAAAGTGGAAGTAGACAGGATGAAAGATATGAATTCCTCCTCCTGGTTCTAAATATCAGGGAGTATGAAAGAAGTCCCCGCTTTGGTGTGATGCCAAGAGATGATGTGTTTTCAGAAGAAAGCTAAGATTTTGTGATTACAGGGAGATAGAAGGATTGATGAAGAACCTTAGGTCACAGATGGAAGAATGAAAAGAAACTAAAAGAATATCTAACCCTACTCTCTCATTTTTTTTAAATAAGAAAATTCCCCCAAATAGTGAAATGAATTTCCTAAGAGTCACAATTTCTTAATATCCAGTGGACCTTAGGTAGTGGCAAATAGTAGAGAGAGAAGGATCAGCCTGGTTAGGAGTTTAGTTTTGGGGGAAAAGAGAGGATATAAGAGAAAAATATCATAACTTTTCCAGGGAACAATTGAGTTTCATGGGAAGTCAGCAACTGAGATACTCTAAGATCATCCCAACTCTTGTAAGAAATGTTTGAGAAAGGTATTGATGATGTTTTCTATTTATAATTATAATTATTTTTTTACTTTTATTTAAAGTTTTTTGTTCCAAATTCTATCTCTCTTATCTCTCTCCCTGAAATGGTAAGCAGTCAGATACAGGTTCTATAAGTATAGCTGTGTAAAACAATTCCATATTAGTCATTTTGTACAAGAAGACTTGAATTAAAGAGAAAGAAAAGAAAGTGAAAAATCTCATGCTTCACTCTGGAGGCATATATTATATTTCATCATTAGTCCTTTGGAATTGTCTCGGATCATTGTACTACTGAGAATAACCAAGCCACTGATAATTCTTCATTAGACAATATTGATGTCATTGTGTACAGCATTCTGTTGGACTGGTTCACTTCACTATGCATAAGTTTATGTAAGTCCTGGTTTTTATGAAATCATCCTGCTTATTATTTCTTACAGGAAAATAATATACCATTATAGTAATATACCACAAATTGTTTAGCCGTTCCCAGATTAATGGGCATCCTTTTGATTTCCGATTCTTACTCAGCACAAAAAGAGCTGCTATAAATTTTTTTATACAAATATATCTTTTTTTCCCTTTTTTGTATGCCTTTGGATATAGATCTAGCAGTGGTATTACTGGATCAAAGCATATGCAGAGTTTCATAGTCTTTTGGACACAGTTCCAAATTGCTCTCCATTTTGGATAGATTAGTTCACAACTCCAACAACAGTGCATTAATATCCCAGTTTTCCCACATCCCCTCCAATATCCAAAATTTTCAGCTTTGTTATATTAGTTGATCTGAAAAGAGTGAGGCAGTATCTCATAGTTGTTTTAATTTGCGTTTCTATAATCAAAAGAGATTTAAAACGTTTATACCCCATAGGATTGATAGGTCTTATTTCTTTGTACGAAAATAGCCTGTCCATATATTTGACCATTTATCATCTGGTGAATGATGAGTATTTTTATAAATTTGAGTCAGTTCTCTAAATATTTGAGAAACGAGACCTTTGTCAGAGAAAATTGCTCCAAATTTTTCCATTTTTTTTTGCTTTCCTCATACTCTTGGTGCAATGGTTTTGTTTGTGCAAGAGACTTGTAAATTTTATGTAATCAAATTCAAGTATTTTACAGTTTGAGATGGTCTCTAAATATTCTTTGATCTTAAATTCTTCCATTATCCATAAATCTGACAGAAAAAGTATTCTTAATTTACTTATGGTATCACCCTTTATTGTTTAATTCATATAGCCATTTTGACTTTATCTTTGTATAGGGCATGGGATGTAGGTCCATATGTAGTTTCTGCCATGCAGTTTTTTCGGTTTCCCCAACAGCTTTTTTCGGCCTGATAATGAGTTTTTGTTCCAAAATCTTGGATCTTTGTGTTTATCATATGCTAGATTATTATCGTTTATTATAGTGTAACTTTTACTTAATCTATTCCATTGATCTATCACTCAGTTTCATAGCTAGTATCAAAATGTTTTGATAATTACCACTTTATAATTCAGTTTGAGATCTGGTAAAGCTAGTCCACTGTTTCATGCAGGATTTTCCCCCATTGATTTCCCTTGATATATCCAGGGATGTCTTTGACCTTTTTTTTCCTCTAGGTGAATATTTTTATTATCTTTCTACATCTATGAAATCATTTCCAATAGTTTTCTTGTTATAGCAAGGAACAAGTAAATTAATTTAGGGAGAATTGTTGTTTTTATTATATTGACTTGGCCAACCAATGAACAATTAATATTTTTACAATTATTTAGATCTTACTTTATTCGTGTGAAAAGTGTTTTGTAGGTGGAGTAGAAGCAGACTTGCTAGAACCCTCCACACAAAACCAGGCAAATACCTGTAAAAAATGACTCTGAACAAATTCTGGAGTTGCAGGACTCACAGCTCCAACCCAAGACAGCCTGGAAAGTCAACAAGAAGTGTCTGTAGCACTGGGCAGGAGAAGAGCACAGTACAGCATGGGCCAGCCTAGCACAGATGGGACCTAAGCAGACCTCAGGGGACTGAATCTTTGCCACCTGTCCAAATTTTCAGACTTCAAAATCCCAAAACACCGAAGACAAATCGAAAGGTCATTAAGAAAAAAACCTGACAAATTCAAGAGAGTAAAGTGGTCTGGCCTTTGCCTCAACTCCAGGGCAGCAGAGGGGACACCTGAGGCCAAGGCAGCCATAACAGAAGCAGGGACAGCTGTAGCAGCTTTTCTCAGAGCTCTAGGCATAGTTTGTGGGGGAATCAAGCACCTAAAAGTACACCCCCTAGCTCCTCCACTGAAAGCAGAGAACAGCCTTGATAAAGAGCTCAAAATTCAAATAAATGTCTGGGGAAATGAGTAAAAGCCACAAAAAGAATCAGACTATACAATCTTAAGTTGGTGACAAGGAACACCAATAAATACAAACAGAAGATGACAAAAAAGTCAAAGTTCAACATCCAAAGCCTCTAGAAAAAGTATGAATTGGTCTCAGGTCATGGAAGAGTTCTAAAAGCATTTTTGAAAATCAAGTAAGAGAAGTAGAGCAAAAATGGGAAGGGAAATGAGAGTGATGCAAGAAAATCATGAAAACCAATTAAACTACTTGCAAAAGGGGACCCAAAACATGCTGAAAAAAATGACAGCTTAAAAATGTACTAACCAAATGACAAAAGAAATCCAAAAATCCAATGAGGAAAAGAGCCCCAAGGTTAAGGAGGAAATACTGACAACAATTAGAAACAATATTGGTATTGTGGAAGCACAATAAGGATAACACAAGATCTAGTAGCTTCTACCTTAAGGGATTAAAGGGCTTGAAATATGAAATTCCAGATGTCAAAGGAGCTAGGATTGAAACTAAGAATCACATACCCAGGAATATAATATTTCAGGGAGAAAAATGGTCATTCAATGAAATAGAGGACTTTCAAGCTTTCTGGAGGAAAAAGACCAGAGCTGATTAGAAAATCTGGCTTTCAAACCAGGAATCAAGAGAAGTCTGAAAAGGGTGAAAGGAAAGAGAATCATAAGAGACTTACTAAACAAAGTTGAGTTATTTACATTCCTACATGGAAGGATAATATTTGGAACTCTTGAAACTTTTTCATTACTAATGTATTTTGAGGGATTATGTACGTACAGACAGGGGCAAAGGGTGAGTTGAGTAGGAAGGGATAATATCAAAAAAAATAAAATTAAGGAGTGAAGGAGAAGTATACTGGAGAAAGAAAGGGAGAAATAGAATGAGGTAAATTATCTCTCACATAAAAGAGGAAAAGAAATGATTTCTCAATGGAGAGGAAGGGGTGGGAGGTGAGAGGAAAAGTGTGAACCTTACTCTCATTTGAAGTAGCTTAACTAGTTAATAACATGTACATTCAATTTAGTATAGGAATCTATCTTAAATCACAGGAAAGTAGGGAGGAAGGGGTTAAATGGGAGTGGAGAGGATTATAGAAGGGAGGACAAGTGAAAGAAAGAGGTAATTTGAAGTAAACACTTTTGAGGCTGGACAGGGTGAAAAGAGAGAATAGAATAAATGGGGGCCAGGAGAGGATGGAACAAATATAATCTTTCACATCATGACTGTCATGGAAGTGTTTTTCATGACTACACATCCATAACCTATATCGAATTGCTTGCCTCCTCAGTGGGAATGAATGGGGAGGGACAAAGGGAGAAAAGTTGGAACGCAAAGTTTTAGAAACAAAGGTTAAAAATATATTGAAGGGCAACTGGGAAGCAAGACATGCAGGCAATGGGAAATAGAAATCCATCTTGCCTTACAAGAAAATAGAGGGTGACAGGATGAAAGAGGGGAGAGGTGTGACAGAAGGGAGGGCAGATTTGGGGAAGGGTAATCAGAATGCATGTTTTATTGGAGTGGGAAAAGGGGACAGATGGGGAGAAAATTTGGAACCAAAGTCTTGTGGAAGTGAATGTTGAAAACTAAAACTAAATATATGTATATATTTTATATATATGTTATATATATATATATATACACACATATGTACACATATATATATATACATATGTGTATATATATACACATATGTACACATATATAGTATATATACATATGTGTATATATATACACATATGTACACACATATATATATATATACATATGTG
>CM053771.1:433288535-433309972 GCA_028658325.1 Potorous gilbertii
AAAACACATTAAATTGTCTACAATTATTATGAATGGAATTTCTTTTTCTATATATTGCTGCTGGACTTTGTCGGGAATATATAGAAATTCTGGTGATTTACCTTGGATTATTTTATATCTTGCAACTTTGCTAATGTTAACAGTTCTAGTAGTTTCTTTTAGTTGATTCTGTAGGATTTTCTAAATATAACATCATATCATTTGAAAATAGATAGTTCTGCTTCCTTATTGCCTATTCCAATTCCTTTATTTTATATTCTCATATCATTCTAGCTAACATTTCTGCTACAATATTAAATAATAGAGGTGATAATGGGTATCCTTGTTTCATCCCTGGTTATATTTTTTGAAGGCTTCTAGTATGTCCTATTACATATTATTCTTACTGATGATTTTAGACAAATATTACTTAGCATTTTTAAAGTAAGTTCCATTTATTGCTGTGCTTTCTAGCTCTTGTTCTTTTTTTAGTAAGAGTGGGTGCTTTATTTTGTCAAAGGTTTTTCCTGCGTTGATTGGGATAATCATGTGATTTCTGTTCATGGTATTCTTGGTATAAAATCCATCTAGTCATAATGTAAGACCTTTGCGATGTACTGCTGTAATCTCTGTATTAATATTTCATTTTAAGTTTTTGCATCATTTGTCATTAGGTAAATTGGCCTATAGTTTTCTTTCTCTGTTTTGGTTCTTCCTGATTTAGGAATCAGCACCATATCTGAGTTGTAAAAGGACTTTTTTTAGGATTTCTTTTTTGTCTTTTTCTCTAAATAGCGTATATAGTTTTGAGATTAATTATTCTTTAGGTATTTTTTTTTAGAATTCATTTGTAAGTCAGTCTGATCCAAGAGATTTTTGCTTATGAAGTTCATTTATGACATGTTGACATTATTTTTCTAAGATTAAATTATTTAAATATGTTATATCCTCTATTAAACAAGGTAATATATGTTTTATATTCATTCATTCATTTTATTTAGACAGTCAAATTAATAGTCATATAATTGGGCAAATGGCTCCTAACAATTTTCTTAAATTTTTCTTCAGTAGTGGTGAATTGACTCCTTTCAATTTCAATACTAGTAATTTGTTTTCTTTCCTTTGAAAAACTATTATTAACAAATGAACTATTTTTTTTCATAAAACCAGCTTACATTTTATTTCTTACTATAATGGTTTTCCATAAATTTTGTTAATATCTCTGATTTTCACGATTCTCAATTTTGTATTTAAATGGGAATTTTTAATTTTTTCTTGGTCTAGTTTTTTAGCTGCATTTCCAATTTATTGACATTTTTCTTTATTTAATTGACACAAGAAATTAGAGAAAAAATTTTCCCCTAAGTACTACTTTGAGTGCATCCCATAAATTTCGGTATGTCATCTTATTTATATTTAATGAAATTGTCAATTGTTTCTATGATTTGTTCTTTGATTCATATTTTAGGATTAGATTATTTAATTTCCAATTAATTTTTAATCTCTCCATTGTCTCCTTCTGAATCCAAGTTTTATTCTATTATCTCTTGAAAAGACTATATTTATATGTTTGTATTTGTTTATGAAGTTGTTATGTCCTCATATGTAATCAAATTTTGTGTGTCAGTTACTGCTGAGAAAAGGCATATTCCTTTCAATTCCCATATAATTTCCTCCAGAGATCTATCATCTATATGTTTTCTAGAATTTTTCTAGAATTTCATTCACCTTCTTAACTCCTTTCTTATTTCCTTTTTTTTTTTTTTTGGTTAGAGTTATCTAGCTCTGAGAGTTGAAAGTGGAGGTCACCCCCTCATATAGTTTTATTATCTACTAACTCTTGAAACTCCAATTATTCCTCTGAAAAAATAAGGTACCATACTGTTTGGTGCATACACATTTAGCATTGATAAGACTTCATTGTTTATGGTACCTTTGAGCAAGATATACTTTCTTTTATTATCTCTTTTAATTAGATCTACTTTTGCTTTCCTTTTATCTGAGACCATGATTGTTAATCCTGCTTTCTTTGCTTCATCTAAAGGATAATATACTCTGCTCTAGACCATTACCTTTGCTCTTTGTGTATCTCTCTGCTTCAATTGTATTTCTTGCGAACAACATATCATACGAATCTTGTTTCAAATCCATTCTGCTACCCATTTCCATTATATAGAGGAGTTCATCCCATTTATAGTTATGATAACTGTGTATTTTCCTGCATGTTAATTTCCCCTTTTCTATCTCCCTCCCTCTCTTATCTCTCACCCTTTCCCTCCTCACAAATGTTTACCTTCTGATTACTTCCTGACTTCCACAATGTACCCTCCCTTTTATTCATATTCTACCTCATTTCTCTGTCTCCTTTTTACTTCCTTATAGGATAGACAGATCCCTTTATCCAACTGAATGTATATGTTATTCTCTTTTGGAGAAAATTTTGATGAGAATAAGATTTAAGCTTTACCTATCACTCACCCATCCACCCCCATCTTCCCCTCTATTACAGTAGCTTTTTCATGCCACTTTTATGTGAGGTAATTTATCCATTCAACCTCCTCCCTTCTTTCAGTGTAATTTCTTTCTCATTCCTTTATTTTTTTGGGAGGAGGGTGATATCATTCCATTAAAATCAACTTATATTCACACCATCTATCTATATATACTCCTTTTAATTGATTTTATAGTAATGGAGTTGTTCTAACAAGTATTATCTTGCCATGTAAAAATATAAACAGTTTAATCTTATTGAATTTCTTGTGTTTTCTCTTTCTTATTTCTTTTTTTACATTTTAACTTTCCCCTTGAGTCTTGTATTTGGAGGTCAATATTTTTTTTTATTCAGCTCTAGTCTTTTAATTAGAAATGCCTGAAAGCCCTCTATTTGTTTAACGTTCACTTTATTTTTCTCTGAACCATTATATTCACTTTTGCTGAGTAGGTGATTCATGGTTGTAATCCTAATTCCTTTGTCTTCTGTTACTTGATATTTCAAGCCCTCCAGTTCTTTGAAGTGGGAGATGCCAAATCCTGTGTAACCCTCACTGTATCTCCACAGTATTTGAATTGTTTCTTTTTGCCTGCTGGCAGTACTTCCTCCTTGATCAGTGAGCTCTGGAACTTAACTATGATACTCCTGGTAGTTTTACCTTTAGGATCTCTTTCAGGAAGTGATTGCAGGATTCTTTCATTTCTGTTTTGCCCTTCATTTCTCATATGAAGCCAGTTTTCACTTACAATTTTTTTAAAAGTTGTCCAGGTTTGCTTGTTTGTTTTTTGATCAACGGCTTTCAGGTGGTCCAATAATTCTTAAATTATCTCTCCTAGATTTATTTTCTAGGTTGATTGCTTTTCCAATGTGAAATTCCACATGTTTTTCTCTTTTTAATTTATTTGTTTTTGTTTTTATCATATCTTGATGTCTCATGGATTAATTAACTTCCACTTGCTCAATTATAATTTTAAGGCATTATTTTCTTCAATAAGCTTTTCCTTCCTTTCCCATTTGGTCAATTCTATTTATTTTTTGTAATTGTCTTCCTTGCTAAATCATTATGTATATTTGTCTGTAGCATAATTAGACTCTTTTTTTCCCTCATAGTTTATCTTCCACTTCTCTGCTTTGCTTTTAAACCTTTTTTAATCTCTTCCAGGAATTCTTTGTGAGACCGAGAGCAAATAACATTTTTCTTTGAGGCTTCACGTGTAACCATTATGACCCTGTTGTGCTCTTCTAAGTTTATGTCTTTATCCTACTGTCTCCATAATAACTTTCTATAATTAACTTTTTTGAAATTTTGAGCATTTTTATGCTTTTTTTGAGACTTGGTTATTTTATGTGAGAGTTGGGATTTGGTCCTGTAGTGTCCCAAGATTTTGTACTAGGGCTTAGGGTCTTACTACTGACTTTTACTGGGCTTCAGGGCTCAGCTGTTTACTTTCAATTTTGAACTGGCTTCCTTTCTAGCTTGTTCTGAAAAATGTGTCCTCTCTGTTGGTTTCCTCTGATGTGGGCCTTAACTATTGGCCCAGCTAAGGGATGCATTGCTGTTGTAGCAGAGTTTCTCTAGTGACTGACCCTGTAGGAGGAATCTTTTTGCTGATATGCTCCAGAGATGTGGCCCTGCTTTTGTGTTGCTGTGGAAACAGGGCTAATGTGCTGGCAGGCCCCAGTGATGTCATCTCTCTGTTGATCAGCCCTGGGGTGGGTCCTCAATAATGGTCAACAAAAAGGTCAATACCTTGCTGCTTCATTGTGCTAGGGGTGGGTTTTCTGATGTGGGGCCTTGCTGTGGTGTACAGATTGCTCATTTGTCTAAGGGGGCTACTGGTTTACAGGATGGGAGGGCCTGTGTGACAGATTGATCCGGATTTTGAGTCTTGTTGCTAGATTGACTGCTATTACTCTTCTTGGAGCTTGCTTAACCAAGTGAGACAGACCTTCCTGCTATACTGGTAAGCTGTTTCCCTGCTCTTAGATCAATTTTGAGGTGGATGTCAATTTGTTTGGATGGAAGTTTGGGAGGACCTCATAGGGTTCTGTCCTCACTTTGTTGTCCTGGCACTGGAAGTCATGATGGCCTCCTTAACATTAATCATATACATCTATGATGGCACACTTAATCTAGAGGTTACAGACTTTTCTGAAGCTCATAATATTAACATTAAGAATGTTGTTGTTGCTCTTGTTTTTGTCAATCCACCTTCATCCCACCTAAGAATTATTTCTGGAAATGTTTATACCCTACATTGGGTAGAGTACTTCAGGTCTTTTTGCCTGCAGTACCAGTGATGGAGGAACCATCAAATATGGGAGTGAGAGACCACACTCTCCCTATAAAACTATTAGGTTTGCCCACTTCAATGAATTGTGTTGGTTTGAAAGTGATTGAAAAGAAAAACAATCTATGCCAATCATGTTGAGAGAAGGACAAATTACTGATGCTCTGTGTCAAAAATCTAAGGGGTCAACATATTAATGAGGAGGTAGGCTAGACCTGATCATCCTACTTGACTTGATCATGAAACTCAACTTCCTCTAACCATCTAGACAAAGGAATGAATCTCTATCCAGATCATTCTGGCTAGTTTTCTCTATTAAGTTTGGTTTCGCTAAACTCCAGTGGAGGGGTGCAGTGTCATGGACTTAATTATTGAGGGCAAGAATTAATCTAGATTAGAATTTGTAGATCAAAGTTAGTCCCTCTAGTTCATTTGGATATTTCCAAGATCTTGGAGAATGTTCCCCAAGGATTATGCTAGCCTTGTTCTTCAGAAATTGGCTCAATGATTTACAAGGACTAGGGAAATATGAAGGAAAGACGTCAATTTTAATTTAATAACAGATTATTTATATATAGAAAAGTGATCCTTTCTCTCAGGTAGCTTCTCTGCAAAACCATCGCTGTCTCTTCTATAGTACTTCATTATATGTACATATTTATTTTAGCAACTGAGCTCCCCTTCCTTGTAAATGAAATATACCATCTAATTCCCATAACGTCTATTAAGGGCTTTTTGTTTTATCTTGTCTCTTTATTTTTAGTACTCTTTTAATTCCTTTCTTCCTCTCTTTCTGTCTCTGTGTTTCCATCTATGTGTGTCTATCTCTGTTTCTGTCTGTCTCTCACTCTGTTTCTGTCTCTGTATCTCTCTATGTCTCTTCTTCTCTTTCACTGTCTCTTTCTATATGTCTCTGTATCTCCGTTTTGTTTAAATCCAAGGTCGACCAATGGTTACTAATGTCAATGGTTACCACTGTCACCCATCACAAAAACTAAAAGTGTTAAGTTTCCTGGTTGCTAAACTGTATGTCTTCTTTCACACACATCTCCAGCAGAGACAAACTTTGAACACAAAGTGCATGCTATCTCAAATATACAAGAATTCATGTGTACATTAAAATACATTTATTATTTTATTTGATTTTAGCACCAGAAGGATTTTTTGGCCTCTTTAGGAGATGCTATTTGCATTGAAAGGGATGACACTAATGTTTAGATGACTTCATTTTATATACATCAGTAATAAATCTTTAATGGTCAGTTGAACCAGTTAGAACATGGTGATTGTGAGATTAAGGTCATGTGCAAAATTCTCACAACAATTTTTACAGAGAGGATGAATACACATTGAACTCTTTTAATTAGCCAGTTATTTCACTACATATCATTCTAGTCATAAATTAGCCAGAGATTGTAACTAAATCAATGAAATACCAAGAATGCACTACATATTTACTAGCATGAATTTGATACCTAGTCGAGTCTTCTGTTAGATACAGAAGATGCAAACATGCAAGCAAAATGCTTGCCTTTTTTTTAAGCAGGGGTATGATGGAACAAGCTCTAAGAGCTAACTGTTAAATTTTCATTAAGAACATTTAAACCTCAGAAAGAGTCAATCCCTAAAAATTAAGGCTTGATTTATTTTGGTGATTTTACAGACTTGAAATAATTGTTAATGATGCAGATTAAACTTAAAAGCATGTTTTCATAGGAGAGCTCATTGTTAAAAATTCACACGCACATCCTTGTATTGTTCTCTAAGCACTGCTTGAACTCAGCAACAGTGCAATAAAACGTTCAGGTAATCATCACCAGGCTGAAGGTTAATAATCATAATTGCTGGCCTTTATTTAATGCTCAAGATTTGTAAAATGTTTTACATCCATTTTCTAGTTTGATCCTTACTGTACTGATACATATAAATACATCCCAAATAAATTATGACTCTCAGACAGGGGTGGTACTAAGAAATATGTATGCAGGGGCCGTGATGTGGATATGGAAAAGATTCACATAAAATGTGGTACATGACCTGAATCTTATGAACAAAACTATGGAAGAAACTCGAAGTTAATGACCAAATAATGATGGTCAATGATAAATGATTTCTTATCAAAAGCAACTTTAAAATGTATTATATTTAATGCACTATGGTTTGATATGAGATGACTATTTTTGTTATTAAAGTAGGGGATAGAATATAAAATATGATAATTCATGTGTTCTAGCAGTGTGCCATGCTGGAAACATGAAAACGAACTTTGTGTTCATTAGAAGTAATGTGGTATACTTATAGTGGTAGAGGAGAAATGATTGGTTTAGTCATTCCTATCATGCTCATCATGATTTCTAGTATTTCTCTGTCCTGGTTTTATATTTGTCAAGTGAGAGGGCCTGCATCAGTTCCTTTGGGAAGACATACTGAGTATTTGGCAGTTTCTTGCTTCAGGGTTAACACTACCTTTCATTGAAGTGAGTCTTGCCTTCAAGCAATTTGCATCAGTAGGAGTTTATGATAAGCACTAAGATTCCCAGGTTATGTCTCATGCAATTTAAAAAGTTTGGAGAACTTTTCTTTTAAAAAATGTAAGACCATACGCAGAAAATTACATACTTTATCAGAAGAGGTCACTGTGTGGATTGATTTTCCTTAAATATTTCTTTTCTTTTGCATAAGGGAGTACATAAAGAAAAGATGGATTATATAGAGTATTCCAAATACAGAATTAATACAGTTTTAAATTTTAGTTTCTTATGAGTGAAACTTTTGTAATATCTTATATGGCTCTAAAGCCCTGCATTGTAAAAATAAAAAATGAAAAATTTTATTTAACTATAGAAACTCCATAATTTTTATCAATGATGTTTACAGAATTGTTGATTTAGAGAAACATTATAGATTACTAAAAATCAAGAAAAACCCTAGATGTTTAAAACTATTTATGTTATTATTTACTAATATTGTACTATATAACAAAAATAAACTGATAATAGAGAGCATTTTTTACCAAAAATAAATTAAAAACCCAAAACAAACAAAAACAGATGATGCCTAATAACGGGAGTATATTTTGATGGTAAGTTCTATGATAATTTCAAATATGTTATTATTCTGTGCTATGATATAATGTCACTGATGTAGTTTTAGATATTTCAGACAGTTTGCATTCAAGTCTTTACCAGAATATCCTTGATTTCAGTAATCTCATGTTTATTGGTTATATATATTACTCTGTCTTATGTTTTGTTTATATATTCTTCTTTGGTGACAGGTTGCCAGCTTATGCTTCTTGAAAATCATTAGTCTGTTTGACAACAGGATTTCTTCCTTCTTACTCTATTTTATCTGTCATGAGCATGATCTTTTTATCATAAGTGTTTAAGTTTGTGTTTCTCTCTATTGAATTTAAAAATTTTAAATTACAATGATCAGGTAAAATGATTTGGTTGTTTGAGGGAGGTATAGAAAGAGTGAACTTGGAAATAGGAAAACTTGAATGACATTTAGGATCAAAGTTAAATAGCTGTGTGGTCCTGAAGAAGTTACTTACACATGTCTTCTTTTGAAAAGTGTGTGAATAATAGAGAAAAGATATACGAGTTTTGTTGCAAAGTTTAGCATTCTAGTAAGTGCTGTCAATTTTTCTTCTTCCAATGTGTCTCATATCTAGGTAAAACATCAGATATTGGAGAGGTGGGGAATTGCCCCATGAAGTTGAAAAACTCATCTTCCAGTCTATAAAATAGGTCAGAAAAATGTTAAGGAAACTCTAGAAGGAAGAATATTATAATGCCTTACTGGACTTGGAATCATGAAGACTGGACCAAGTTTGGATTCCATTTTATTACTGTCTTCACTAACAAGTTATTACACCTTGATTTCCTCATTTACAACTGCAAATGGTAATATTTCTAATCCTTTAGGTCACCAAAATGTTCCAATGAGATAATGTATTAAAGTTCTTTGCAATCTTTAAAGCATTGTAGAGTAGAAATACCACGACTATGTTTGTATCCAAAAGGAGATTAAAGAAAGGGGAAAAGAATCTGTATGTGTAAAAATATTCACAGTCACTCTTTTCTGGGGGTAAAGAATTAGAAGTTGAGGCGATGTTCATAAATTGTGGAATGGCTGAACAAGATGTAGTATATGATTATGATGGAATACTATTATATTATAAGAAGTGATGAGTATGATGCTCTTACAAAGACTTGAAAAACCTTGAATAGGCTGATGTAAAGTGAAATGTACTATGTAAAGAGTAGCAGTATTATTGTAAGGTGATTAGCCATGAGTGACTTAGCTATTCACAGCAATAAAATGATCTAAGATAGCTCTGAAGGGGGTATGATGAAAGATTCTATCCATCCCCAGAGAAAGAGGTGATGGTGTCCGAATAGAGATTGAAGGGTACCTTTTAAAAATATTCTATATTTGTTTTCTCTAATCTATGTTTTTTTCACAACATAACTATTATGAATGTTTTCCATGACTGCATATGTATAACCTATATGAAACTGCTTGCCTTCTCAATGAGAAAAGGGGAGATGAGGAGGAAGGAAGGGAGAGAATTTGATACTCAAAGTTTTAAAAATGAGTGTTAAAATTGTGTTTCCATGGAAATGGAGAATATAAAATACTAAATAAGCATTGTAGAAATTTTAGATGTTATCATTATAATTAGAGCATAGTGACCACCTACTGCCCATAGATGGAACCAGGACAGAAGCAAAAGACACACAAAGATATCTAGGACACAGACACTCTATGAAAGTCCTGTCAACGACCTGTAGATAAACACATTGTTACAAATAACATCCTACAATGTGGATGACATGGATCAAATTCCATATGAAAAGATAACCATACATTCTTTTATTCTTGATACTAGAGAAAGCCTGACTAGGATACTTCAGTATGATAGAGCTAGACACTTGCCACAGTGGTTTGACTCTCCTTTTTTTCTTTCCTAATATTCCAGGAATGGGTATCTAAAGGAAATGAAAGCCTCCTACAGAATCTCACTCATTAGGTCTAAAAAAAATATCCTTCATTCTGGGGCATTCACGTTCTACAGACCTAGTTAAGCCAAGAATGCAGAACAGACAATAGAAATATCTATTCAGAGAACAGGCTTATATAAAATATTACAATGAATACAAGTCATATGTCTACAGTTAATACCCACAAATAGAGTGAATATATTTTTTCTTTGTATATGACTTTTTGAGGTAATATTATATTTTTACCTATGATCTCTGTTTTGGGGTTACAATATGCAAAATTCTCAAGTGATGTTGTTCTTTAGACACTTTCATTTGACCTATGTGTTTTTCATAGCATGTCCAATTCTGACCTGTGCCTTTATGTGGCCTATGAACTTTGTTTAAGGGGGAAATTAATGGACATTTTGATTGACATAATTTGCAAGGATTATAAATTTTTAATGTGGGTGGTGTGGTGAAGAGCAGATACAAAACTTCACAGGCTTTTATATGAACTAAAGTGTTCACAAACATTGCTATCTTATATTCCTTTACCCCTCCAGTATATCTAGTGAATTCTGAAATATGGACAGAGCTTTAAGGCAATTTTCAAAGCCAACAGTAGCTATCAGAGCATATAGATAAGGCACATAAAAGGGGATACATATTTTTATACCTCTTCTCAGAAAGTTGCAGCAAGATATCTTGACCATTTGTAGTAAACATTGCTTTTGTTCCATGCTGGAGAAGATGTAAAATGAATTCTTTCAGTTTAGTTCAGTGGTAATGGCTGAGGGGTTCTCATATGAGATGAAGGAGAAGAACATACTTACAGCTTCCTGACTCATCCAGATGGAATTGTGAAGTAGATTATAAAAAAAAAACAAAACCCAAAAAAACAAACAAACAAAAAAAGAAAATGTGGTAACTCTCTAGACCAAAAGTATCAGTCTTAAGCAGTCTCATCCCGTGAAAGAGATACTAATTGAACAAATCAGCAGCAATAGTGAAAATTTGACAAAACATCCCAAGAAGGCAAATATGTGTCCTCTGTACTCTCACAGCTGCAAGGCTAGTGCAGGCTCTTATCATCTCCCACTTCGACTTGGATGGGAAATTCATTTCCATGTCTTCAATATCTTTCTCCTCCAATCCATTCTCCTGACAACTGCAAAAGTGATTTTCCTAAAACTCAGGTTTGACATCATTCCATTCCCCAATTCAATAATCTTCACTGGCTCTCTAGTACTTCCAGCATCCATGTAAATGTTTGTCATGTAAAGCTCTTTCTAGTCTGGCACTTTCATTCCTTGCCAGGCTTCTTATACTTTATTCTCTTTCAAATATTCCAAGATCCTGATATATTGACCTATTTGCTCCTCCTTACAAACAACACGCTGCCTTTTCAGTGCTTGTCCCCCATGTCTGTTATACTCTCTATCTTTTGCTTTCTGTAAGACTGAGCCCAAATCTAATTTAAGACTTCTTTCCTGGCCCACCTCGGTAATAGTCACTAACCCATGAGATTCTTCTCCATTTTCACTTTATTTACCTTGTTTGAATACTGTTAATTAGATATTTTCTTCCCTATTAGAATGTAAACTCTTTGAGGTCAGACATTCTCTCCCCCACACCTTTCTTTTCAGGTTCTGAATTTTTGCACAGTGCTAGGCATATAGTAAGCAACTAATGCATGCTCACTTATTGAATGATTCTAGTTGATGTAGTGTGTGTGTGTGTGTGTGTGTGTGTGTGTGTGTGTGTGTGTATGTATAAGTGGGTTAGTGTGGGTGTGGATGTGTGTGTATATGTATATAACCAGTTAATATATTGGGTATATGCAAGATGTAATTCTTGTTTAGTATGGGGTTAATTATATCAACTCTGAACTCCCTTCCAAATTTGAGATTCTATAATTAAGTTCATTCTTTCCTTAACCAAAGTCCCAAATACATTTTACTTAATTTTCTGTTCAAAATCCAAATATTTTTATTATAATATTTTCTTAAGCTTTTGTTTGTAATTAAATTAAACTGGGAGGGAAGGACCCTTAAGGTTGCTGACCAAAGGAGAAACAGTCCCTGTTTACATTCATGCTGAGCCTACAGGGCCCATAAAAATAGCCATTAAGTAGTGCTTGATCAGGGACCTAATGTTGTCCAATCTATGAGCTGGGGAGTGAAAAGGGTTTAAGGCTAGGTCTTTGAGAAAGAGATCTAGTCAGTAACACGCTTAAGGAGTGTTCCCCATTCCTTCCTTTACTTCCCTCCAATATTTATTTTTATCAGTAAAATTATAGCATCTTTGTCTTATGGTCTACCACATCCTCATCCTCAACCTGCCACATCAATGATTTATTTTTAAAAAAGTCATAATTATTTTAAAATTCCTTTTCTATTACTTGTATTAATAAAAAGTGAATAAGAGTGGTCAAGTCTAATTACAAAAGACTTCCAGACCTATTCCACTGGAAGATACTATTTCTCTCTACTCTTTATCTGAAGTCCACCTCAGTACCCCTCATCAGATAGACACCTGCGACTATTGTTTTTCCCTTCTTTCTTATCCAATAATTCATCTTTCCTTGTGACACTTATAGATACATTTGATAATCACCATTCCTCAGAACATAAGAAGCTGTTTCAAACTAAAAATGTACAGTTCCTCTATTACATACGTCTTGCTTCAAAACTCTGAGGATCATGATTTCCTCTCTTTCCTATAATATATTCTTTGAACTTCTAGTCTGACACAGGTTAGAGGCATGAGAACACAATGAGTCTTAGTGTCAATCCTTACAAAGTTCTTCTAGCATATGAACTATTTGACTGTCACAGTTCTGAGCTTCTGATGGTCACCCCTTGGAAAAGAGAACTAATTGGGAGTTAGTTGGGCAAGGAAAGGGAGTTGTTCACAAAGATACCAAAAACTTAAGTCATCAAAGTGTATCTATGGGTAGGAGGTTGTCTAGTAGGACATCAACCTTCCTTTTGTGTGTACAACATATGGTAATTAGCTGATGTAGAAATGTATTGTGCTTGTCCTTAATTCTTTAAGAGGACCAGGAAATCAAGGAGATGAAGATATGATTTGCAGTTGACTTTGACTTGAATGAGGAAAGACTGTGCAAGTTCATTAGCCTCACTTTATCCTCCAGAGCCATCTATGTCTAGTGACTAGATATTCATCAGGATTACTGGAGATGGTCCAGGATGCAATGGCCCTTTTAGGTTAAGGTCTTTTCAGGTTCTCATTTTGAGTAAAAACTCATTCAGTAAATAGGCCTGTTTAATAAGTGAATCAAGAGATGACCTATTTAATAAAAAAATTAAATTAAATTAAATTAAACTGGGAGGGAAGGACCCTTAAGGTTGCTGACCAAAGGAGAAACAGTCCCTGTTTACATTCATGCTGAGCCTATAGGGCCCATAAAAATAGCCATTAAGTAGTGCTTGGTCAGGGACCTAATGTTGTCCAATCTATGAGCTGGGGAGTGAAAAGGGTTTAAGGCTAGGTCTTTGAGAAAGAGATCTAGTCAGTAAAAATAGAATACAGTGTATTCTGAGAAGATAACTACAAAATTATAAGCACCTTTTAAGTTTATTGGAAATGATATCTATAGTTCTCAAACATTCTTAGTTACTCTGAGTTACATTGCTAACTGCCATGAACCTGTTCACCCTTCTCTCTGACCATGGGCTTAGTTACAAGAGGCTCCTGAGAAAGGCATTATTTATAGCAGCCTTTGTTTCATAATATGACTCTCACTTATTACTGTGCTTTGGCACATGCTTAGCAAGTTTCTCTCCAAATTTTTAATTCAAAGAAAAGGCTCTTTCAGGTCCTCCGAAATCTTGAAACAAACTTTAAGTAGATATTCATTTCCTAACCACTTCTCAACTCTTTTTTTCTCCTTTCTCTTTAGATAAAAATTCAGAAAATTATTCTAATCTCACTTGTAGTTCCCGTTTGTAAATCATGTACATATGGATGTTGATTTAAAATATATGAGATACATATGTACAAGACACATATTTACATGGAAGACTGAAACTAAAATTGATGACTTCAGGGGAATGTTAACTTAAATCAAAAAGAGAAAAATATCTAAAGATCTTCTTTGAATGGAGAATATATTTTTTATGTATCAAATCCTAGAAATAAAGCCATATACTCACCAACTCAGAAAAGATAGGGTTGAGGTAGATATATTCTATCTCATTAAACCATGATCACATTATTGACTTTAGTTTCATATGCTGCAATTTCAAATATAACTCAAGTGGTCTAGAGAGTGATCAGGCATCATTTTTTTTGCCAAGTACACTGTTTGGATTTCATTTCACTGTCATCACCTCTACTGTGAGTACCTTCTTCCTTTCTCTCCTTGTTACCATCATTTTGTGTGCTGTCTTCCCCGATTAAAATATAATCTACTATTGAAGGGAGAGACTGTCTTTTTCTTATTGATATCCCCAGCACTTAGCCCAGTGTCACACATACAATATGTTCATAATAAATGTATCTCATATTTATGCCATGAAGATATTGATTGAAGAAATTTGTTATGTTCACCCCATAGAAGAGAATATGTGGGCTCAGTGCGGGGAGGAGGGATGACAGTTGATTTCAAATATTTGAAGGACTGTCAAATGTAAACAGAAGTAGATCTGTCCTGAATGATCACAAAGGGAAGAACTAGGAATGCAATTGGAAGTTTTAAAAGAGAGAATTTTGACTTGAAATGGGGCTGAATGATTTTAAATATGATTATCCAAATGCTTTTCCTCAGGATGCAGTGAATTCCCAAATACAATATATGATGCCTTTAAAAAAAATCTGGATGATCATTTTCAGAGATGATGCAAGGTGCGCGCGCGTGTGTGTGTGTGTGTGTGTGTGTGTGTGTGTGTGTGTGTATGTTTGTGCCTGGAGTAAGAAAGATGAGTTTATATACAGGTTTCTTATTTGAACCTCTGAATAATCTGTACTGATGGTCAAAAACTCTATCTATAATATGTTTGCCAGATCTACTTTGTGTTGAGAGTGAAAAATCGCAGTCTCTGCAATACAAGTTGAGACAGATTTTATTATATAATTATCATATTTTACAAGTACTGAAAGACAGACCAGATTGAGTTAGAACCTGTTTCTAATTTCTTAGAACATTATTATAATTCAATCATTTTGTTTTCTTAAAAATTTCTTTTCTACGGTTTTCGATTTTTCTTACTGCACAAACTTTCCTCTTTCTACGTCTCCAGTTTTCTTAAAGGTTACTCTATGGTCCCTCTTTACCCTCCCAGTAATTTATATGCAGTGCATCACACATGGCATTCCATCTCCCAGATACATATTTTTATAATGGCTGCCTCTCATCACCACTCACCTAAACTTCTGAACTACTACTGATGTTTCCATCTCAGGTTTCCTCCTACTATTATCCATCTTCCACACAGGTTATTTTTATAAAGAATAGGTTTAACCCTCCTACTCATTGATCTTAAGTGACTTTCTACTATCTCCAAGATCAAATATGACAATGAAATCTCAAGTTCTTCATTACCTGACACTTTCCTACCATTATAACATTCCTATCTCTCATTCTCCTTTACTAACTTAATGATCCAGCTAAATCTGATAACTTACAGTTATTTGACATAGCATCAATCTTCCTTTCCTTTGCACTGGTTATTCCCCATGCTTGGAATGCTTGGCTCCCTGACCTCACCTTTGTTTTCTATGGTTTTCTCCAAAATATAGCTCATACCTGTCTTCATCAGAGGTCTTCTTGTCATATGAACTGTTACTGCCTTTCCCTTTCAGATTATTGTCATCTCCTCTGCCTATATTTTTTCATCCACTTTTTTAAAATATTTTCTCTTCCTTATTGGAATTGATTTATCCCATTCCTAGAATTCAGGTCCTCCAAGCCTCTGCTTCTAGGAATCCCTCCTTTCCTTCAAGAATTGCCTCAAGTACCATCTTTAGCAACATAAAAGATGCTAGTATATTTCCATTTCTATTCAGAATCACCTTGTATCCACTGTGTCCCTTTATTTTTGTTGGTATCAACATAAGTATGTATTGTCTGTTTCATAAGATATTATCTAATTTATGGAAAATATTGTATCATTTATGTCTTTGTATTCCAAACACCAACCACAGTGTCTGGCACATAATGAATGATTAATAAATGCTCTCCAATTGTTTCATTGATTGATTCTTTTGGAGACACACTCTTTTTCCCATCTAAAGAAGCTGTAAAGAAAAAAGGCAGCAGCGAAATAATAATAAAAATAGTTAGCACTTATATACTACTACAAGGTTTGGAAATACTTTACATATGTTACTTCCTTTCATCCTCACAAAAATAATTTGATGAAGATTCTATTACTATTTCCATTTTAAGGAAAATGAAATTGATTCTGACAGGGCCAGAGTCATAATTAGTCAGTTTTAGATGCAGTATTTGAACTTATATCTCCTTGTCTCCCAAATCCAGTGCTCTCTACTACCTGACTGCATCAGATGGGTTTCCAGTCTTATTTCTCATATTAACAGAGCATATATTTGCCTACTGACAGTATATAATGCTCATTTATCTTAATAAATTCTGGGCAAAAGGTTAAAATTTTATGACTCAATATTACTTAAATTTTGGTTTGTCTTTAAACTTTACCTAATTGTATATTAATATTGTTTAATGTTAAATTATATTTGAAGTGGATATATTAATATTTATTATATGTTAAATATAAAAATTATAATAATAATTTAAATATCTAAGCTGAGACTGATAACTTAGCACCCCTCAGTACTTCATAACCTTAAGGGAGTCTACAAATACCAATGCCAATATTGCACAGCCCATCTCCATAAATATATTCACAGTTGGGGATGGGTGAATTCAGAGATTTAGTGATCTAACAGTATAGAGCTCTCTAAAAGCACTTATAGTTCTCTTACAGATAACAAGTCAGAGTCCAATCCTATTTGTCCTTCTATGGAGTGTCAATTGCCTGGAGCTGACCCTTTAGTAAACCGAACCCTGTTATCCCAAAAGATTTCTGATGAAGAAATGTTATATATTGATGTTTCCAAAATGTTTCCCTAATTACCACCTGAGGAGGTACATAATTCCAATATTGTTATCAACTTTTATAAGGTAGGAATCTGAATCAAATTTAAGATATCTTTCTTTTGGTCACAGAGTTAATGTTAGAAGCCTGAATATGTCAGGGGAATAAGAAATCCAATCTTGTGCTCTAATGGCCAAGTTATGTTTTTGCCTCAATATAGCTATTAAAAATTTCAATATTGGGCTAAAGAAAAACAGAATTTAGGCAGCACTCCCTCAAGAGATACTTAGCTTTACCTTTAACTTAAGCTCTGAATTGACATAGAGTTGAATGTTTTTCATTCATTTATTTGTTTTTTCTTTTGTAAAAATCTACTTTTGGACTCATGTTCCACCTATAATTCCTTTATGGAATATTTCTTTTTCTTTTTAAAGTTATTTTTCCAAATAAAAAGATGTCTTTTCTCTAGGGTAAATCTTAAAATTACTAGCAGAGCAGGAGTGCATGCAATGGCAGTGGAAATAACAGTGGCAGTGGCAGTCACAGTAGAAATGTCACTAGCAGTGGTGTTGATGGTAATTGTACTGAGAATGGTAGTGGTAGAAAGTGGTAGAAATAGCAGCCAAGGGTAATGAAATCACCATTTTGCCTGAAGTTGTGTCAGTGATATAAGACATCCTTACTGAAGAAATTCATCCTACCCATGCAAAATGGGAACTATTGTACAATTTATGGAAAGTTGACTCAGGCATTGGAAGGTTGCTAACTTGATTAGGGTCCCATGTCATGTATGAATGGGAAAGTCATGTGTTCTTTATTTTGACTTGATCTGTTATGTCATTCTGCTCTCAGTTTTGTTTAACTCAGGAAAGAATGAATATGCATACACCTCACACCTGAGTTTGTGATCAATCAGACTATGCTTCTACCTATCTGTTTGCCATTCATATTTTCTTATGCAGAGTAGCCAGGGGGCACAGTCTATGGAGAGCATGGCCTGGAGTCAGAAGGAAATGAATTCAAATACCACTTCAGATACTTGATTGCTATTCAGTCCTGGGTATGACACTTAACCTCAAATTCCTTATCTCTAAAATGAACTAAAGAAGGTATGGCCAGCTACTCAAGTGCCTTTTTCAAGAAAACTCCAAACAGGTCACAAGAACTGGATGTGACTGAAATAACTGAACACAAAAACAATCCTCCTTGTATTTATCCTCAAATGTATCCTATACATTCCTCCAACTATACACTGTGTACCTATCAGATGATAACCTCTGATCAAAAGGGAAAAGAATGTGGAATTGATGAAAATTGAAAATTCAATGAGGAGTTTCCTAATCTGAAAGACCTATACTCAAATTAATGGATAGCATTATTCTGGGACTGGGGCTCACCTGAAAATAAAAGGTACTTAAGTTTACTGAAGAATCACATCTTTTTCCCATACCAGCATCATCCTGAAAATTCAAGGCATGAGTAAATGGGAAAAAAAAATGAGTTTATTCTGCTTGTTATAGTTCTTTCCCTTGTTGTTTATTTATTCCAAAGAGGAAACTAGATGACAAAGGGGATAGAGTCAGGAAGGGAAGTTTGGAGTCAGTAAGATCTGAATTCAGTCTGCCCTCTATTATTACATGTATGGTTCTCAGCATTCGTTCAAACTGTCTGTTTCTTCCATTATAAAATGGGGACCACAATTTCTCATAATTAACAAGGTTTTTGTGAGACTAAAAAGACATATTATTTGTAAGTATTTTTACCACAGTTCCTCACATATAGTAGGTGCTTAGTAAATCCTTTTCCTTCCTTCCTTCCTCCTATTCTGTACATTAATTCAATATTGATCAATTAATGAAGATCCTTTACATTTTTAATTTTTTATCCCAAGAAGAGAGTTGCCATGGCCTTTTTACATTTTAATCTCTCTTGGAACACAGAAAGAGTAGTGGTATTACTAGATCAAAGATTATTCATGTGAGTATAACCCTTTGAACATCATTCCAAATTTCTCAACAGAAGGGTTGAATCAGTTTACAACACCACCAACAACGCATTAATGTCTCATTTTTATCACATACCTTCTAACATTTGCCATTTATCTTTTTTGTCTTGTTAGTAAATTAGCTCTTCAGAATTGTTTTAGCTTGCATTTCCCCATTCAATGGTGAGTTATCATATTTTTCCCCATAGGACTATAGGTGGCTTTGATTATTTCACTTGAATACTGAAGGTATCATTCGATCATTTATCATTTGGGGAAAGGCTATCATTTTATAAATTTGACTCCATTCTCTGTGTTTAAAAAATAATGTATTTATCAGAGAAAATTCCTTCAAATTATTTTTCATAGTTACTATTGCTAACTGTATTTCCCTTCGTCTATCCATTTATTCTAATCTCTCTCTCTATTCATCTTGTAGTTCTTTGAATGTGTTTTGCTTCTTACTGCAGAGCTGTTTTCCCTTCTATCAATCTGTACTCCTTTTCTTGTCCTATTCCCCTCTTATTTTCCTGTAGGGTAAGATATATTTTATACTCAATTGAATTTATATGTTATTCCTTTTTTGAGACAATCATCTTTTCAAATTCTTTTTTTATGAAGTATATATTTTTTAAATTTCGTGTTTATTTACTTATTTTTGGTTTTCAATATCCATTTCAACAAAATTTTGAGTTCCAAATTTTCTCCTCATCTCTTCCCTCCTCCAGATCCATAACATCTTGCACTCTGATTACCCTTTCCCTAAATACACTCTCCCTTCTATCACACCCTTCCCTTCCCTTATCCTTTTCTTCTTTCTATTCTTGTAGGGAAAGATAGGTTTCTATAAACCATTGCCTGTACTTATTTTCCAATTGTATGCAAAACAATTCTCAACATTCATTCCTAATACTTTGAATCCCAACTTCTCTCCCTTCCCCCCTCCCCACTCAACCCCACTAAGAAGGCAGACAATTCAATATAGATTGTATAAGTGTAGTTTTGCAAAAGACTTCCATAATAGTCAGATTGTGTAAGACTAACTATATTGCCCTCTATCCTATCATGTCCCTCATTTATTCTATTCTCTCTTTTGATTTTGTCCCTCTGCAAAAGTGTGTACTTCTCATTACTCCCCTCTCCCATTTGGCTTCCTTTCTATCATTCCCCTCATACCTCTTACCCTCTTCTCCCTCTTGTCCATTTCTGTAGGGCAAGATATATTTTCACACCAAAATAAGTGAGCATGCCATTCCCTCAAGCCCAATGTGAAGAGAGTAAATTTCCCATTTTCCCTCACATATCCTACCTTTTCTCCTTCACTGAAGAAAAGTTTTCTTGCCTTGTTGGTGCGTGATGATTTACTGCATTCCATTTCTCCCTTTCTCCCAAAATATTCCTTTCTCACCTTTCAATTTTATTTTATTTTATTTACGTATCATCACTTATTATTCACCTCACCCTATATTCTCTCTATGTGTGTGTGTGTGTCTGTGTATGTGTGTGTGTGTGTGTTTGTGTGTGTGTGTATAATCCCTCCAACTATCAAGTACTGAAAAAAGTCTCGAGTTATAAATATTATCTTTCCATGTAGGAATGTAAATAGTTCAACTTTAGAAAGTGATTTATGTTTTCTCTTTCCTGTTTACATTTTCATGATTCTCTTGATGTCTGTATTTGAAAATCAAATTTTTATTCAGTTCTGGTCTTTCCATGATGAATGCTTGAAAGTTCTCTATATCACAGAATGACCACTATTCCCCCTGAAGTATTATACTCAGTTTATCTGGGTAGATGATTCTTGGGTTTAATGCCAGTTCCTTTGACTTCTGCAATATAATATATCAAGCCCTGCAGTCCTGTAATGCAGAAACTGCCAGATGCTATGTTATGCTGATTGTATTTCCACAATACTCAAACTGTTTCTCTCTGGAGGCTTGCAGTATTTTCTACTAAAATTCTGGAATGTGACTACAATATTCCTAGGAGTTTCTCATATTGGATCTCTCTCATGAGGTGATCTGTGGATTCTTTCAATATTTTTTTTGCCCTCTGCTTCTAGAATATCAGGGCAGTTTCCCTTGATAATTTTATGAACGATAACATATAGGCTCTTTTTTTGATCATGGCTTTTACAGTGCCATCTTTTTTTTTTTCTATAAATTTATTTATTTAACTTTTTACATTCATTTTCATAAAATTTGAGGTTCCAAAATTTTCTCCCCTTTTGTCCCCTACCCCTACCCCAGTACAATGAGCATTCTAATTTCCCCCATCAGCAATCTGCCCTCTCTTCTATCATCCATCCCTTCTCTTGTCCCCATTTTCTCTTTTGTCCTGTAGGGCCAGATAACTTTCTATTCTCCATTACCTGTACTCCTTATTTCCCAGTAGCAAGAACAATACTCAACAGTTGTTCCTAAAACTTTGAGTTGCAACTTCTCCCAATCCCTCCCTTCCCAACCATTCCCTTTGGGAAGGCAGGCAATTCAATACAGGTAATATATGTGTAGTTTTGCAAATGACTTCCATAATAGTCGTGTTGTGTAAGACTAATTATATTTCCCACCATCCTATCCTGCCCCTCATTGTTACTATTCTCTCTTTTGATCCTGTCCC
>CM053771.1:433310072-433352215 GCA_028658325.1 Potorous gilbertii
CATTGCCCTCCCTTCCATCATCCCCTCCCCACCCTGCTTATCTCCTTCTCCCCCACTTTCCTGTATTGTAAGATAGGTTTTCATACCAAAATGAGTGTGCATTTTATTCCTTCCATTAGTCGAATGTGATGAGAGTAAACTTCATGTTTTTTTTTTCCTCAGGTCTCTTTTTCCCTCCACTAAGAAGTCTCCTACTTGCCTCTTCTATGAGAGATAATTTACCCCATTCCATTTCACCCTCTGTCCTCCCACTACATTTATCTCTCACTGTTTACCTTGATTTCTTTTAAGATATGATCCCTTCCTATTCAATTCACTGTGTGCTCTCTATCTCTGTGTGTGCGTACATGGTGTATATGTCCATGCACGTGCACACGTACAACTATCCATATACTGAAATATTTCAGGAGTTACAGGTATTGTCTTTCCATATAGGAATGTAAACAGTTCAACTTTGGTAAGTCCCTTATGACTTCTCTTTGCTATTTACTTTCTCATGCTTCTTCTCATTCTTGTGTTTGAAAGTCAAATTTTCTTTTCAGTTCTGTTCTTTTCATCAAGAATGCTTGAAAGTCCTCTATTTCATTGAAAGACCATGTTTTCCCCTGAAGTAATATACTCAGTTTTGCTGGGTAGGTGATTCTTGGTTTTAGACGTAGTTCATTTGACTTCTGAAATACCCTATTCCACGCCCTTCAATCCCTTAATGTAGAAGCTGCTAGATCTTGTGTTATCCTGATTGTATTTCCACAGTACTGGAATTGTTTCTTTCTAGCTGCTTGCAATATTTTCTCCTTGACCTGGGAACTCTGGAATTTGGCCACAATGTTCCTAGGAGTTTTTCTTTTTGGATCTCTTTAGGTGGTGATAGGTGGATTCCTTAAACACTTGTTTTGCCCTCTGGTTCTAGCATATCAGGGCAGTTTTCCTTCATAATTTCATGAAGGATGATGTCTGGGCTCTTTTTTTGATCAGGGCTTTCAGGTAGTCCCATAAATTTTAAATTGACTCTCGTGGATCTATTTTCCAGGTTAGTTGTTTTTCCAATGAGATGTTTCACATTCTCTTCCATTTTGTCATTCTTTTGGTTTGGTTTTATGATTTCTTGGTTTCTCAGAAAGTCATTAGCCTCCATCTGTTCCATTCTAATTTTGAGAGAACTATTTTCTTCAGTGAGCTTTTGAACCTCTTTTCCACTTGACTAATTCTGCTTTTGAATACATTCTTCTCCTCATTGCCTTTTTGAACCTCTTTTGCCAATTGTGTTAGCCTATTTTTCAAGGTGTAATTTTCTTCAGCATTTTTGTGGGTCTCCTTTTTTAAGGTATTGAGCCGTTTTTCATGCTTTTCTTGCATCTCTCTCATTTTTTTCCCAGTTTTTCCTCCACCTGTCTAACTTGATTTTCAAAATCCTTTTTGAGCTCTTCCATGTCCTGAGCCCATTGCATATCTATTTCAGATGTTTGGCATAAAGAAGCCTTGACTCCCATTACCTTATGGTAAGCATTGTTCTTCCTCTTCAGAAAGGAAGGTTGGAATCATTTGTTCACCAAGAAAATAACCTTTGATCTTCTTATTTTTTTCCCTTTTCTGGGCATTTTTCCAGCCAGTTACTTGACTTCTGAGATTCCTCTCCACCCCACCTTGCCTCCAGATCCACCCAGCTAGCGCTTGGGGTCTGAGATTCAAATGCTGCTCCCCAGCCTCAGGGCTTTTGGCTGCTGGCCAACTGCTATTAAGGGTAAGATTAAATCAGGTTCTCATATGGGGGCAGGGCTGCCTCCCAGGCTCAGTTCCCTCAGGGGATTTATCCAGAGTCCTTCTGTAATGGAGCTGCTGCCAATCTCCTGCCTTAGCCGGTTACCTGTGGCCACTGCTGCCTCTGCTGGTGCCTCCCAAGAGAGCCCGAGCCATGGACACCGTGCTCCCCTCTCTGCCTCTCCAGACGTCTCTCTCACTGACCTGTGTGTCTGTGGGTGGAGGGACCTTCGCGGCTGCTGGAGATTCTTTCCCTGAAGCTTGCTTCTATCTGCTCTCTCCTCTCAGTGCCATGCGGCCAGGGCAGGGCAGGGCTGTGCTCCCATCTGGTGTGTGACAGACCTTTGGGATCGGTTTTTCAGGGCTCTCTGGAATGGAAATCTTCTTCACTTTGTTTCTGCGACACTTCCCCTTCTCTAGAGCTTGTTGGGAGTTCTTTTTACAGGAGATCTATGGGCTGTGGGTTTGGAGCTAGCATATGTGAGTCTTTCTACTCCACCATCGTGGCTCCACCCAGTCCCATCATTTTCAAATTGTTTCTCCTGGATCTATTTTCCAGGTTAGTTATTTATCCAATGAGATATTTCTTATTATCTTCTATTTTTTTCTTTCTTTCGGGTTTTGTTTTGTAATTTCTTGGTTTTCTATAAAGTCATTAGCTTCCATCTGTTCAATTCTAATTTTTAAAGAACTATTTTCTTCAGTGAGCATTTGAACCTCCTTTTTCATTTGACTAATTCTGTTTTTTTAAAGCATTCTTCTCCTCATTGACTTGTTGGACCTCTTTCACCAATTGAGTTAGCCTATTTTTAAATGTGTTACTTTCTTCAACATTTTTTTGTGTCTCCTTTAGCAAGCTGCAGACTCATTTCTCATTACGTTTTTGCAACATCTTTTTCTCTTCCCACTTTTTCTTCTACCTCTGTTACCTGATTTTCAAAATCCTTTTTGAGTTCTTCCATGGCCTGAGATCATTGAATATTTATTTTGGATGTTGGGGATACAGAAGCCTTGACTTTTATGTCTTTCCCTGATAATAAGCATTGTTTCTCCTCATCTGAAAGGATGGGAGAAGATACCTGTTCACCAAGAAAGAAGCCTTCTATAGTCTTATTTTTTCCCCCTTTTTGGGGCATTTTCCCAACCAGTTACTTGACTTTTGGGTCCTTTGTCAAGAGTAGGGTATACTCTGGGAATCTGTGAGATTTCTGTTCCTCCCAGGAGGCGCAATCAAGCATGTACAATCGTCTGGGAGCAGTTAGAGATTTTTGTGCCCAGAATCTTAGCAGTTACATCTCCACAGTCACCTGATCTCCAGTTCTTCCAAGTCAGCACTGGGGGCTGATTTTCAGTGAAGCTGTGGAGGCAAGGCTGCCATTCAGGTTGAGATAAACACCAGCTCCCTCAGGGCCTCTACACAGGGCTGAGGTAACCTTCAGCTCCTCAGTGCCCCCAGCGGTTTTTACCCTCCAAACAATGGATATGGGCAGCTTTACGGGCTGCTGTGTGGTTTCTGTAGCCACTGCCTGCTGCTGGAGCTATGGGAAGGCCTTTCTCCCTTCCTGGCCAGCTGAAAAAATCCCATCACTGACTTTTTGTGCCTGTGGGTTTAAGGATCTGCAGACTGCTGCTGGTGTGACTTGGGATTAGCTGCTACTGTGACTGGAGTTTCCATGCCCAACATGTCCTCCTCCCAGAGTCACCCTGTGCAGTGTGGCCAAGGCTGGACTGGGCTCAGCTCCAGGTCCTGTGGAATTCACATTTCCTGTGGTCCTTTCAGGTCATCCTGGGCTGGAAATATCTTCCACTCTGTTATTCTCCACTTCTGCTGCTCCAAAATTTGTTGCAAGTCCCTCTCTATAGGTGTTGTATGGGATGTGTGGGGAGAGCCTCCATATGTGTGTCTTTCTACTCTGGATCTTGGCTCCACTCCCATTCTAGTTTTTAAAAAAGTTTGTTCTTCAGTGAATTTTTGTGTCTTGTTTTCCATATGACGAGTTATACTTTTTAAGACGTTCTTCTCCTCATTTTCTTTTTGCATCTCTTTTATCATTTGCCTAATCCATATTTTAAGGTGTTATCTTTTTCGGTTTTTTTAAGTCTCCTTTAACAAATTTCTGACTTGTTTTTCATGATTTCTTGCATCACTCTCATTTCTCTTCCCAATTATTCCTCTATTTCTCTTACTTGATTTTCAAAATTCTATCTATAGTTCTTCCATGGCCTGAGACTAATTAATATTTTTCTTGGAACTTTGGATGTGGGGACTTTGACTTTGATGTCAGCTTCTGATATTCCTTGTCACCATAGTAACGTTTTATACTCAGAGGTTTTTTTCTTTTCTTTTACTGTTGTTTTCTCATTTTCCCCAATGTATTACTTGACTTTTGTTCCTTGAAGTAGGGCTTTTCTTCCAGGGTGGAGGGCACACTGTCCCAAGCTTTAGGGTTTTGTGCAGTTATTTTAAGAGATATTTCTATGAAATATAAGTTTTCAGTTCTTGTAAAGTGGTATGATCTAATCAGGCAAGAGGTTTACTATTTTCCTGGCCTATACTTTGGACTGTGAGTGACCACAAGCATTCTTTTCTGCTCTGGAACTGTGAGAATGGTGTCTCCTCTGATATGACTGCAAGCTCTGGTGTACTTGCTCTCCTTCTCACCATAGGGTGACTACCCAGGCCTGGGACATGGATCCTACTATGGACGAAGCAATAGAAACCTGCCTCAGTGCTAGTAAAAAGACCCCTGTCATCTCCTTTTGACTAGTTATTTGATTCCCTTACTGTCTGTGTGCTGAAAGATCCAGAAGCGTCCACTGCTGCTTTTGATGCTGATGGTTCAGTTACTCTCAAGGACTTTCCCTGGTTTACTGTGGTCAGGGCTGTGTTGATATGTTCTCAGTTGGACTATGCTCCACTTTCACCCTGGAGCAACAAGATATTTCCTGCCAAACTTATAAGTTATTTTGGGCTGGAAATTTCTTTCACTCTGCTACTCTACATTTTGTTTAGAGTCATTTTTTAAATCTTTTGGAGAGTTTTTGGGAAAGTGCAGGTGAGTCCCTGCCTTTACTCTGTTATCTTGGCTGTTTTTGGTGAACTTTTTCAATGTCTATTTTGCCCTCTAGTTCCAGGATTTCAGGGCAGTTTTGTGGAAAGAAATTTTTCATAAATCCTGTTCAGTTCCTCCTTTTGATTATGGCATTCTGAGAGTCCAACGATCCTAATGCTGTCTCTCCTGGATCTATTTTTCTAGGTCATTTTTTTCTATTAAGATATTTTACAAATTCTATGTTTTTATTATTTTGAATTTGTTTGATTTATACTTATAGTTTCATAGAATCTTTAGCATCTACGTGCCCAGCTACATGTTTTAAGAACTTATCTTTCTCAGTCAGCTTTTGTAGTTTCTTTTCCATTTGGCCAAGATTTACTTTTAAGGAACTGTTTTCTTTCGTGGATTTTTGTGTCTCTTTTTCCAACTGGACAATTTTACTTTTTAAGCAGTTATTTTATTTTCAAAACCCTTGAGTCTTTTTTCAGAATTCTCTTGCACCATTGCCACTTATTTTCCTATTTTTCTTCCATCTCTTGTAATTTTTAAATTCCTTTTAGAGCTCTTTCATGAGTTCTTTCAGGGCTTGAAACCAATTCCTATTTTATTTTGAGGTTTTGTCCATAGGTTTTTCTGTTATTGTTGTCCTCTTCTAAAATTGTGCATTGTTCCTCTCTGGAACCATAATAAATTTCAATGGTCAGGTTCTATTTTTATTGTTTTTTGCTGATATTTCTTGGCCTTCTCCCTTTCTTTTAAATTTGAACTCTGCTTCCTGAGTAGAAGGGGCACTATCTCAGGCTTCTTGTGCCAGGGCTGCAAGCTCTGGACAATTAATCTGGTACCTTTTGACCTATGAGGGACCCTAATATCTAGTGTAGTGCTGGGAGTGTGGGGTGAAATTTGTCAGGTATTGCTGGAAACTGTAGGGGTCTGGCATTTTACTTGGTGTTGAGCCAGGGTCCTAGTTCTGATGTCTGGTGTGTGCTAAGGCTAGTACGTCATTTCTGCATTTGTAACGTCTATACTGAAGCTTGTGGAGGTCTAGATGTCAGAAGTTATGTATTTGCCCAGGGTTATGCTGAAGTACTTAGAAATTATTTCTTTTTAATTTGCTCAATTTATTGTTTTCAGTTTTCAGCAATCACTTCCATTGTTATGTCAAGTTAAATAGGATCTTTGTTTTAGTGTAATCAAGAAGTATAATGCCTTTATTTAAATGGTTTTAAAGATCTTTCCTATCTTTTGATTGGCCTGGGAAGGTTTGTTAATGAGACACTGGTTCTAGGGATGTGATACCCTTTGGCTTTAAAAAGTGTATGAAAACTGTTTTTGGAAGAACGTTTGTGTGCCAGAAAAGACTTTTGGAAGCTACTAAGCAGCCTCTGGTAAGGATGTATACATGTTAGTAGTCAAACATTTGGAAGCATGTTTGTTGATTTGATTTCTCCGTGTTCTCTGTGAAGTTCAGGGTGCTGAGTTTTTCTCTTGAATTAATTGAATGATACATGTGGTTGATTAAAGTGATTGATAACCCCTCAAAACTTGCCTTTCATTTAGAAAAGAAGATCAAAGAACCTGTGATAGCAGCCCCCCATATATGTTGGGGTGCTTACTGATACATCCATGTATCTTAAATTTTCTCCCTCTTCTTATCCACTCCTTCCCAAGATGAATTGCAGTCTTCATGGGTTCTACACATACATTCTTTTTGAACTCATTTTCATATTAGTCATGTTGCACAGATGAGTTAAAACAAAGGAGAGAAACCTGAGAAAAACCAAAACAAAACAAAACACAACACAAAAGAAAATAGTCTGCATTATTCTGTAATTTTATTCCACAGTTCTTTCTCTCTATGTGGAAAGCATTTTGCTTCAAGAGTCCTTTGGGAATGTTTTAGGTACTCTTGGAAAAAGTCCAAGATCTCCCATTGCTTCCTGGGCTGTCTCCAGTCATCCTGATGAATATCTTGTCAGTGGAACCAGATGATTCAGGAGGAGAAAGTGAGATTGGTAACTTTGCAAAACCCTCCCTTACTCAAAACAAAGTCAAGTGAAGTCTGCTATCATTTCTCTGATGTCATGGTCCTTTTTGAAGACAAAGCATGAATACAACCTGTGAGTAAACCTTACTGTCTAAGTAGGGCTTTCTCCTCTCAAAAAGAAGATAAATTTTGATGTCCCATAACTGCCCAGTTTACTTAAGGTACATTGGTTAGATTTTCCTTTCCTTTGCTTTCCTTTCCTTTGCTTTTCTTTCCTTTCCTTTCCTTACTTTCCTTTCTTTTTCTTCCTCCATCCCCCCTCCCTTCATCCCTCCCTCCCTCCCTCTCTCTTTCTTTCTTTCTTTCTGTCTTTCTTTCTTTCTCTTTCTCTTTCTTTCACTCTCTCTCTCTCACTCTCTCTCTTCCTCTATCTCTCTTTTTTCTTTCTTTCTTTTTCTTTCCTTCCTTCCTTTCTTTCTTTTGTCCTTTCTGTCTAAAACCTTAAAAGCCAGGTACTCTGAAATCCATGACGAAACCAATAATCGTTGCTCCTCAACCTCCAGACAAGGGTTGTTTTTAGACCCTCCTGCCTTAGAGTTAATGTTTATAGTAACACCTTTACTTCCAAACCAAAACCCTCAGGCACCTGCCCCTCCATAGGCGACTTACTTATTTGTTTTTTTTTCTTTTCTATTAAAGGGGCCATCCCCTGACTACTTTTTAAAAAGGCCAATTCACTGAATGGGTTACTTTACTTTAAGTGAGCACCTGAAAAGTCCTAACCTAAAAGACCAAGTTCTCCCATTCCATCCTGGCCTATAGTCATCCTGATGAATACATGGTCACTGGATCCAGATGGCTCAGGAGAAGAAAGTGAGGCTGGTGCCCTTGCACAGCCCTCACTCAAGCAGAAAAGGTCAAGTACAAGTCATGTCATCATTTCTCTGATGTCTTGGTCTTCTTCAAAAAGAAAGATGAACACAACATGCACCAGGCAATTCTTGGAGCTTGAGTCTACCCATTACCCTGGCTCTATTGAGACATGTGTAGGCAGGCAGGGATTATGGTTTTGCCTTCTCAGCTCTACTGGGGCTCAGGATCTCCCATTGGTTTGCTGAGTTGGGGCTTGCTGTTGGCTTGCTGGGACAGTTATTGTTCTGTACTGTGAATGAGGCAGACTTTTCTTAGTCATTTTCCAAGGTTCTTGGGATAAAATATTGTAACTCCACTGTTTTTACCGTTCCTGGACTTGTTTTCGGTGTAATTTTGTTGTTTTTAGGTGAATGTAGGAGGGTTATAGTGATTTGCTACTTGCTCTGCCATCTTGGCTACTGGAAGTCTATTGGCTCCTTCTCTATTCTTGAGTGAGGCAGAAATGTTTTCTTCCCAGACCTCCTCAGTTATCATGGTGAATGGATACTTTCTGATCTTTTCTTTGATTGCTATCTCTTCCTTTCTGAATTCTCCTTTCCACCTGAATCTTGTTCAATCATCAGATTTCCTTTTGTCTAAAGCTAATATAATGATCCACATAGTCTTTTTGACTGAATTTTGTGGAATTTACATCATATAGAAATACATGAACATTATATAGCAATAATAGCCCCACACCATTGTTAAGAAAATGCCTAATGTTCAGAGAGGGGTTTGGCTTATTGTCCTAATTTTAATTGAGTCATTTGGGATAATTCCCCTCTCGTATATATTTGAGTCAAATTCAGGCTATAGTGAATAGTGCATTTAATTAAAATGATGAACACAGAATATACCAAAATGTCTGGTCAGTGAAGTGGATGCATAATGGATAGAGGAAATAATGGGGGAAGCAGACCCTTGGAACTTTCTGCCAATTCTAAATTACAACCTATGATTTTGGGCTTAATTTTCTGTTGTGAGTTCCATGCAAGTGTCTGATAACTTCAACTGAACTCTCTTTTCTCAATCTCAGGCAGCTCAGGGCTCATTTTAGTTTGTCTTTTGTTTTTTTGTCTCATGCCCCTAATTCTTTCCATGATTCCTTGTTTAGTCTTGAGTTGGGATAGGTACTCTTACTTTCCCATTGATGTTGCTGCTGACATTTTCCTCACAACCTGTCTTCTCAAAAAACAAAAACAAAAAAACCTGTGTGGTGCTTCAAAAATTATTGGTTATGACTCTCACTTGCTTGTCTTAAAGACCATAAAAGTCTCAATAATTCTCTTTGATGAAAAGGAATACTTATCCTACTGAACTACAAATTCTAGGATACCAGCCATTTCTGAAACTTTTAGGTTTTTGTTGAGTCATCTTTTCTGTCCTGTTCAACTCTATGACCTCATTTGGGGTTCTCTTGGCAAAGATATTGGAGTACTTGACTATTTCCTTCGCCAGTTCATTTTTGTAGATGAGAAAACGTAAGCAAACTAGGTTAAGGGATTTGTCCAGTCCCATGCAGCTAGGAAGTATCTGTAGCAAGATTTGAACTTAGGAATGTAAGTCTCCCTGACTCCAGGCCACCTAGGTGTCTTCAAAACCTCAGTAGACAAAAGTATTGAAAATGAAGACTGGTAATTTTTTAACTAACCTGTTTTCCTCTTCTAAAGTGATAAAATCAGTTGAACATAGAAATCCATTTGAAAATAGAAATAAAATATTAATCCTTTTATTTCAGAGGTAAATCCTTTAGAGAGACTTTTCTTGGTAGTTTACAATTAAGTCATCATGAGGATCTTTTCTTTACTAATTAGAAGTGCAACTTTGAAATTGTTATGTGGGATATTGTGACCTGAATGGCCTTTTTTCTTTTTTGGTAGCTGAAAAGGTGCTATCAATCAGTTTATTCTACTCAGTGAGGTGATTACATAGATAAATGTCTTCATGACTGCAATGTGTGCTCCAAATAAATAATAAGTTTCACATATTGAATGCTAATGGATGTGTCCATGGTTATTCATGAAAGCCACTGCAGTGATATAGAGTGACCAGAAATTTAGTTGACTTTAATAACTCTAGTGTTTAATTGAGAAATATGGCACAAAGGATAAGTGCTGATGACAGGAAATATCTGTGTGTACTTGAACCCTGAAGTAGGCTAACCCAGTATAATTGGTATCTGAAGGGGGGTTGGGAGTAACAAATATTTGTGTGCTGGATGTATATCGAACACAAAGAATCTTACATATATGTATACTTATGTACTTACATATGTATACATAGATTATGTACATATGGGTGCATGTGTATATATGCATAAATGTGTGTGTATGTATCTATAAGTAAGGCTGAGACAAATATGTAGAGATTTTATATTTGTGTGTGTGCATGCATTAATAGGGAATGATAGTTTCTTAACCCTTTAAAGTCAATAAAATTTTAATTCAAACCTATTATTGGCTACACAAATTTGCAAATATTTCAATCAACAAACATAGTCAACTTAATAATATTCCATATGAAACAGTCTGTACCATGTGAAAACTCTGCTCTAGTCATTGGAGACATAAAACTAAAATATTTAAAAATCTTTAATTTCAATGATCTTGAATTTTACAACAAATCGTTATTTTTTAAATTCACACATATTTACTTCAATAAGTATTATTAAATAATTTCTTACCTTCAATAAATAAATTTTCTGAAAGTTGATATTGATATCTGATTTGATGTTGCCAAATGATTAGCAAATTATTTTAATTTTATTGTGTGCACATTTAACTTGCCAGATTCACTACTTCTGTAAAAAACAAAACACAACATGACTCTTTTATTTCACTTCAACTCATAAATAGTGAAGATTTTTTTTAAAAGGAAGAAAAATTAACAGTGACTCACTTCATCTTAAGAGAAGCCAGAAACATAGCTGTCTTTAAAATTTCAAATTTCTATGCAAATACTTTAGGGAAATGTGTCTTATTCTTCCAATAGCTGTACTAAGGAAAGAATTTTCAAATCTAGCTTTGAAAATTATTTGGATTAAAGACTAAAGACAAAAAAAGAAAACATGTCCATGCCCTCCTATTGCCTCAACTTAAGGAATTCAGACATGATCATGAAGGTCCAGAAACTTGATCCTCAGGCAGTTGTTACTCCCCTTTTATTGCCATTGGCACCATTACTAAACAAACTTTCATTATTTATGGGCGTGGGGAGAAGCAATATATATTACTGGTATGGAAGATATTAGTGGTCAAACAAGTAAATAACTATGAAAGAGGAATCTTAACCAGATAACCCCTATTCTACTCTTAGATAGATAAATAACTAAGGCAACTGACGTTAGCTTAAAGGCAGAAAACAAATCTGGATTGAGCTTTATCTCAGCTAACATATTTATAAAAATTATAAATCACAGCTCTTTGTCTTTTATCTCAGAGATCTCAGACAGGATAGAACAAGGATTCAAACTTCTGTCCTTCATATATTTATGTTTCTATAATAACACCATCATTGTCCAGCTTGTCTTTATTTTACCTTTCATGAATAATGAGGCATACATTCAGGAAGTCAGGACCTGTCCTTTATCTTAAATCATTGAGCTTAGGGTGCTAGTTAAAATAGCAATTAGCTAACTTTAATTATAGAAAACTATATTCATTTTACATTTACTTGAATGGTAGGGAGAGGGAAAATATAAGTACATATATATATACATACATACATACAAATGTGTGCATGCACACAAGAATTTGTTCAACAAACGAACATGCACATGTACATATATGTATGCTTTTGTGTATGCACACAGATACACACATCACATGTATTCTTGTTTTCTGGAAAAGTTTACTAAAAACTGGGCATTCTCATTTCTCTGGTCCCAGTTGACTACTCAACTTCTGTGGATGAAAGCTATACTCAACAACAGCAATGGTTGATTATTCCTCTTCATTCTCTCTCCCCAGGTTCTATATCTTTCCCTCCCCTTTGAATTTCTTCCTCAGTACCTTTCTCCCTACAATATGTCCAAATGCAGATTCAGTATACCACAAGGATGACTCAGTTTACTTGGGACAACATTTTCCAAAAATTCATTTTGAAGAGAACAACTTTAATATCAGAAGAGGGTATGAAAGTGGAGTTATTTGATCCACATACAAATAATTTTCCTCTGGTTATTCTTTGAAGATCTCTTTAATCATTATCCACAAGCAACAAGTTCTTGGAATAGAAAATGTTTACAAAAAATATAAACTTGTGTTTTCATTAAATTTTAAATTAATTATATTTAGATCTATGTGAATTTTACATATGGGATAGGTTTGTCTTATGATCAGCCATGAATACTCTTCACAAAATTAAATTTTCATGATTGAAGTAAAAGATGTCTTAATGATTATTGTCGCAAAATAGAAATCATCCATGTCATAGACTGTTCACGGGAACCACAAGGTAATTAAATTATAAGATTAAATTATGTAACATTAGCAGGGATGGCATATATCTTTTACTCCTACTATCTCATTTGTCATATTTGGAAATTCAGGCCCATAGGGGCTGAATTACTTGCCCAAAGTCAAATCACATGATGAACTGGAAAGGAGTGAAACATTTGTAGTGGAAAGACATTTGATTTTTACTAGATCTAGGGTTGAAAATCATGCCCTTTCATATCAATTCATACTGTGCTATTTAGTTACTAAAACCATATGTGCATGATTTTATTTTTTTCTTTATATTTTCAAAGATACATGAAAGGACAGAAAATTTAATATTGATCACATTTTTCCCCTTACTCTATCCTAATGCCTTTCCCTCTCTTAATGTGTTCATTGATGACAAAAATTAAGAACTCCCCTAGGTTCATGGATATCAAAAGATTTCTTTTTAATGAAAATTTGACAAGAACAGAAGAGTAACTTTCTTCCCTTAATTACATAATAAAACACAATGAAATGGGGCAGAAACATATGAAAAACAACACTGATTTCTGTGTCATACATCTGTATCACCTCTCCTTTCCTTTCTGAGGTCCTTCCATTTTATCCAAAGCACTGCAAATCCTGTGGGTAACTTTTAGCTTTAGATCAAGTCATTTAGCAACATGAATTTAAACTTTGACCTTCAAGTCATCCACCAGGACACATTATTACATGACTTTCAGCCTTGCTAAGCAAAAAATAAATTTGCCTGACAAAAAATTGCTTCTGCTCTCTCCTGTCAGCATAATTTACTCTACTGGACAGAGCTCAACAAACTAATTGTTTTCGCCCTGTTGCATAATTGGATAAAGTCAGCACTTTCTAATTGTACTTCTTTTGTTACCCATTTAATTTTCTTTAAATTTATTTCTGTCATAATCAAAAAATTTTGATGATTTTTTGGGGGAGGAAAGGGGAATTACAGGAAACCTCTTACATTCTGAAATGTGGTCTTCTAAAAAACCGGATCATACAGAGTGCGGCTCTTTAATACTCATAAGAATTTACCAGTAAACCTGGTAGTGGAAGTTGATGGAATGAGGCACAGAACTTAGGTTCTAAAGATGACATAAGCTTCTTTCAGACAACTGAAATCCCTGCAACATTCTAAGAGGAAAAAGACTGTCTCCATAGTAACAAATAGCAAATTGAGAGGTAAAATAAAAAAAAAAATCAGCTTAATTACTTGAAACATTTATCATCTCAAGGACCTTACCAAATTCACTATAGAATTTTAGCCTCAACTGAGTTCATTTCCATTTATTTTTAATCATTTACCCCGTTAGTATATTATAGGCATCTAAAACCAGCGATTTAGTTGCTGGGAAAAAAAAATCAACAATTACCTAAGCAGAGATTAGAGAGGGTCTTTTATATAACTATAATTGACCTCTAGAAATAGTTAATTTTCTGATAGATGTATCTAGAAGCAGAAGTACCCACACATGAATACACATGTAAGTGTATAAATACATATATATAGTTTCTATTCCAGTCATAAACTTTTGGATAGCTATCTTAACTGTTCCTGTCAAGTCATTGATATATTAAGGAAACAATTAAAATGTCAGTTAGCCCCTGCTTTCAAAAAGCATTGGTCAATAAACAATTTTCAATTTTCCCAAAAAAATACTTAGTGTTGAAAATGATATGGTAGGTGAAGAAATACATACGTAATATGAGTACCAATTTAGAAGAAGGATATCACATTTAGATATGGGTTAGAGCAGGTGATATATGATATCCCTTCCTATTCTGAGATTCTACGATAGAATTGCTTCCATACACATGCAAATTTCCCTACAATATCATAGAATTTCAAATCTAAAACTGTAATTGTAATCTGATTTTTCAATTCAGAGACATAAGACTTAAGGTTAGTAAGTGGATTAACCAAGATCCCACAAATATTAAGTGATCAAGTCAGAATTCAAACTCATGCCCTGTGAAGTTAAGTTTAGTTCTTCTGAATTACTGTCACATTATTTCAAAATATCTAGCATTTAAGCAACCATACACGTTCCCATTCCCATACCATTACTGCAACACAACTCCTTAATAATGTTTTCTTTGGATTAAAAAAAAAATAACCAACAAACTCAGCAACTGCATTTATCTAGGTAGGACCTGAAAAGACAAAGACATGGTTAATTTCTAATCCTGTACTCAAAAACTTTCTAATTTGGTAGGAAATATTAGAGATTTTTCCTCACAAGCATATGCATATAAATTATATGTAATATGTACATATGCATATTATATATGTGTGTGTCTGCATGTATGTATGTGTATGTATATGTACAAATATATATGTGTGTGTGTGTAAATATATGTATGTGTTTTTGAGTGTCTGTTCCTGTGGGGAAAATAATCTCTAATAGTTCCAACCAAATTGGAAAGCTTAGAAAATAATACAGTATATGGTATATATATATATACATATGCATGCATACCTACATGCAAATATACACATACATGTATATATGTACATGTGTGTGCATGTGTGTATATGTGTCTATGTATATATTTGTGTGTATATACATATGTGTATATATATATACATATATGAAACTAGGGCCATCTACATAACATGAGATATTGGATTAAGACTGGAGAAGAAAATACTAACTTTAAATAAATTGAATTAAAAATAAATTTGAGATCATCTAAAGGGGTAGAACATACCCCATTAAATTAAGAATCAAGTGGCATTAGAAAAATGAAGTCCCAAAAGATGAGATGCCCCCAAACCAGTTGTTAAATGTTTTCTCTTTCAACTGATTGAAAGCAAACACCCCCGACACAAACACATACACACACACACACACATGCCCACACACGAATATGTGAACATGTAGCAGGAGTTCCATTAGAAAATATCCTCATTCATTTGACCAAACTAGCCCATAAAGTTTTCAATTATGGAAATATTCAATTATGCCAAAAGGAGGCACAGACATGTACTCTTTTGAGAGGGGGTGAACTCTGGGAAAATAGTGCCTGGAGGTGTCTCTCAATGTTTAGGCCTTCCCTTGAGTTAATTTCACCGATGCATTAGTGATGGATAAGTGTTAAGAATGATTGAAGTTCTTAGAGTCCGTCTAAAGGGCATGAAGGAAAGCATTTTAAGGGGACTACTGGAGGTTTCTGCCAGTGACAGAACAGTGAGAAGTAAAGAATTGGCACCAAGGGTCAGTGATGATTCCAAAGTTAACCATCAGACAGAAATTTCATTTTCCATGAGGCACTTTATGGAAAAGAAGTGGGTAGAAGCTTATCATATCCCAGTGGGAAGTACAGAGCCTCAATTTCTCTGTTTATGACCTAATCATTCTGATTACAGACTGCATAGCTTTGAAAGAAGTTCAAAGCTTGTGGTCCACAGTGGTATTATTTTAATGTTTTCCATTTATCCTTTGAATTTTATAGCCATTAATACAGGGTTGTCTATGTAAAAAAACATATGTAGAGTTATATTACATTATGAGAAAATAGAGAAACACAGAGAACAGGTTTTATCCCTCAGTAAGGAACGAAACAATTGAGTAGAGAAATTCACATAGACCTCATAAACTAAAGAGATGAGTACTAACAAGAGCAGCAAGAATAGATATTTAATAATTATGAAGTATTTTTTTCTGGTAGACTTAGTACTTCATTGCAATGCAAGGATGTAAAAAAATTTCCATTGGACTCTTGAGGTAAAACGTCTTCCAAATACAGAGAAAGAACTATATAATTGGATCGCAGATGGAAGCAGACCATTTTCTTTTTGTATTACATTTTGTTTTGTTTTGTTTTATCGTTTCTCCAATTCAATTTAATTCTTCTGTGCAACATGTATTTAATGGGTATGTAGGTGTCCAACCTATACAAGATTGTACCCTGACTCAAAGAAGAAGTGGGGAGGGAGGGGGGAAAGAGGGGAAGGGAGGGGAAAAAATCTAAGATATATGGAAGTGATTGTCAAACACTGAAAACAAATAAAACAATTTAATTAAAAAAAGAATCATAAAGAATGTGGCAACACTTGACCTGATCAGTGAATAGTCAGATAAGGAGGCAGAAGCAATCTCTAGTCATTAATCATGCCCATAGAAACCCCCAATAAGAAGAGAGTTTGTCCTAATAACCTCATGAATGATAGAATGGCCAATAGTGAACACATTTTTACTAAAGTAGAACTAAACAGTGCCCATTATTCTTTTTTTTATTTTTTTATTTTTTTCAGTGTTCTACAATCACTTCCTTATAATTAAGATTTTTTTCTCCTCCCTCCCCCTCCTTACTCCCTCCTACCCCATCTCTCCCTAAGGTAGCACACAATTTTATATAAGTTCTACACATACGTTCCTATTAAGTACATTTTCCCCTTAGTCATGCTATATAGAAGAATTAAAATGAATGGGAGAAATCATAACACAAACCAAAACATAATACAACAAGAAATTTTGGTCTACATTCTGTGATTGATGGATGTGGAAGGTATTTTGCCTCAAGAGAGCATTGGGAATTTCTTTTAAGTCCTTACATTGCAATGAAGTTCTAAGTGTACCAGAAAAAATCCTCACACACTGTGGTTGTTGCTGTGAACAAAGTTATCCTGATTCTGCTCCTTTCACTCAGTATCAATTCATATAAATTTTTCCAGACCTCTCTGAAGTCTTCCTGTACATCATGTCTTATAGTACAATAGTGTTCCATTACATTCATACACCACAATTTATTCAGCCATTCCCCAATTGATGAATATTCCCTTGATTTCCAGCTTTTGGCTACTACAAAGAGTGCTGCTATAAATATTGTTGTATATATGGGACCTTGTTCCATTTTTATGATCTCTTGGGTATACAGTCCTAGAACCAGCATTGCTGGGTCAAAGAGTATGCACATTTTTGCAGCCCTTTAGATATAGTTCCAAATTGCTCTCCATAATGATTGGATCAGCTCACAGCTCCACCAACAATGAATTAGTGGACCACTTCTCCCACATTTTCTCCAACATTTATCATCTTCCTCTTTTGTCATGTTATTGAATATAATAGGCGTGATGTGATGTCTCAGAGTTATTTTGATTTGCATCTCTAATCAATAGTGATTTAGAGCATTTTTTCATAGGACTATAGATAACTTTAATTTTTTCCTCTGAAAACTGCCTGTTTATATCCTTTGACCATTTATCACTTGGGGAACAACTTGTATTCTTGTACATTTGACTCAGTTCTCTATATATTTTACAAATAAGACCTTTATCACAGACACTAGCTGCAAAAATTTTTCTCAGTTTTCTGCTTCCTTCTTCATCTTGGTTGCACTGGATGTATTTGTGCAAAAACTTTTCAATTTAATGTTATCAAAATTATCCATTTTACTTCATAATGTTTTCTACCTCTTGTTTAGTCAAAAATTATTCCCTTCTACATATATTTGATACACTATTCCTTGTTCCAATAATTGGTTTATAGTGTCAATATTTATACCTAGATCACATACCCCTTTGGAATTTATTCTTATATATGATGTCAGACATTGCTCTATGACTAGTTTTCACCACGCTGTTACACAGTTTTTCCAGTAAATTTTGTCAAACAGTGAGTTCTTATCCCAGAAGCAGGAGTCCTTGGGTTCATCAAAAAGTAGATTGCTATATTCATTGACTACTGTTTCTTGGGTACCTAAACTATTCTATGGGTCTACCTTTCTGTTTCTTAGCCAGTACCAAGTGGTTTTGACAATTGCTGCTTTATAATATAATTTGAGATCTGGCAGAGCTAGGTCACCTTTCCTAGCATTTCTTTTCATTAGATCCCTTGATATTCTGAACTTTTCATTCTTCCAGATTAATTTTGATATTATTTTTTTCTAGCTGAAATAATTATCTGATAGTTTGACTGGTATGGCATTGAATAAGTAAATTAATTTAGGTAGAATTTTCATTTTTGTCATATTGGCTTGGTCCACCCACCAGCAACTGATATTTTCCCACTTACTTAGATCTGACTTTATTTGTGGGAAAAGTGTTTTGTAATTGTATTTATATAATCCCTGAGTTTGTTTTGGCAGGTAGACTCTATAGTGTTTGCCTGTATAGTGTCAATTTAAGAATAAAAGATGTAAACATGTGTATAGTTTTCTGACAATTCACTACATTTCAAATGTATTTAATAAAAGACTATTGGCTTTATATTAAATGTCTATATGCACATGGAGCTGTCTTCTAAGCATAATGGAGAGTAAATCATAGGCATGTTTCCCAATAATCACAGCAGTTATGTCCTCTATGCCATTTGAGGTCATATTGGTGTGTTTCATTAGGCTTTCCTCCATCAGCACTTTAACAAAAAGATGTTTTATTCATGTTAGATGAAGTCTACCATCCACATATTTTAATGCTTCAACTATTGCTAGCTCCTTTCCTTCTTTATCCAGAATTGCTCTTACTCAGATGTGCACCCTAACTCTATGAGCTATCAGCCAAGATGAACTCATAGCTTCCTGTCCCATGAGCAGCTCTTACCTTGAATGCTACTGGTATTTTTTAATTCATCTACTAGAACATTAGACACCATTATAGGCTTCTTCAAGTGAATTGTGCACATGAAAGGTACAAGTTGCAAAACAACCAACTGTGTAACTAGAAGGATTCCAGGGTTTTGAATGCCATGTCTAGAAAAATTTGCTATCACTGGAGGTATTGACAATAGCGCATTGAAGGACTGTACACTAGGAGGAGGTGGGGTGAACTTTTTCATATGTGGGCAAAGTGAAGGCATAGTTAATCCAGGGAAAGCTCCATTATTCTATATAACTTCAAATAGTCTATTACTCATGACCATCATAGTAGCAATATTAATAATTAAAAATGAAAATATACTTATTCTCTCTCAAAATTTGTTCTATGATTTCTTGGTTTTTAAATATTTCTATTTATCTCACTTATTTAACTATAAACTTGAACATTCAGCTATTTGGAAATCAATGGCTATTGTGGATACACTGAGGATGAAGGGCAAAACTAGTGTTGGCCTTCATCATTAAATTCATAGCTTTTTCTTTACCTCAAGATTGATAAACACAGGTAAAATGGAATGTTGATAGTAAGAAGCAGGATTCACCCCAAGTAAAGGTGGACCAGGTAGTTGACAGTTTCATGTGACTTGTGTACTTCTTTGGGATACAAGACTCTCCAAACATCACCACTGATCCACCATAGTGTTCCAATTAAAACTGCTTGTGTTCAAAACTGCACCAATTGAAATTTCCTTTTATAACACCTCTAAAATGATCAAGGTTGGAAGCCAAGGTGGTGTGGGAAGTCTATAAACATTCAAATTGTTTTTGTTCACTTTACTTATTGGAAGCAAGAGAGAGGTGCTGAAAAGCCCTGTATGGTTTATTTAGCATTACAAAAGTCTGGGAAAATCTTTTATAAAGTTAAATTCTTTCCTAATATGTTGCAAAATATTTTCCCTATTTCCTCTCCAAACTTCAGGTTACCATAATCACAATATTTATTTCAAATTCTACTGTATGTGTATGTGTATTGATCAAATTATGATTTTTCTTGGAAAGGATTTCCTGAGAGACGATCACCAGAGTGAATTTTCAGATTACGTTTCAGATTATGTTCACTGAAAACTTTATAATAAAATATGTGTCATAGATGAGAAATGAGGCCAATCAAGACTCTAGTCATGTTATGGTGGAGGTAATTGCTAGAGTTGAGGAAATTTATTTCTTATCCTCTTGACTGACCCTTGACATTAACTTTAGTGGCACACTGTAAGTTTAACTTCTCACCATGTTGATTGACAGATGAGCATAAGTATAAATCTAACACATGATCCAGCCCACTTAATTTTCTCTTGCTCACATGCCAAAATGTGGCTGTACCATTGGATGATATTCACTAGGTCAAGGAAGGGCTGCCTAAAATGCTAATATTACAGATAGACAGATAGTGATAGCTACTGTTAGCATAGATTAGTTTACTAGATTACCTGGGAAAAATTAGATCTTTGATCAGTTTTGTTGATAAGTGCAGACAGAATAAGAAGTTCAAAACATGTCAGAGAAGGGTATACATTAATAATTTTGTCGCAGTACAAACCTCTTGATAGTCAGTAGTCAAAAAAAAAAAAGAAGACCTTATATGGAGTAGATCATACCTCAAAGGGTAGTGCTTTGGAAAGATAATTAGTATGAGAATGAGAAGATCTGATTCATATCTTGGTCATGCTTACCAACAAAATGAAAAGAATAGATACAGTGACTGGCAAATCATAGTCTGAGGACCAAATCTGGCCTACAGCCTATGGGCTAAAAATGATGTGTTTATTCTTAGACTGGGCCTTTACCAAAACAAATAGGCATGATTTGATGTAGACTGCATAGTTTCTGAACTCCTACATTAGATGATCTCAAAAATTCCTTTAAACTTTAAATATCATGCTCTTGAATATGAATTTTTATTTATAGTGAGTTGCAATGGAAAAGGAAGTATGTGGAATTAACAATTTTAACCATTTTTTCTTACCACTATTCATTAATTCAACATTTATTAAGTGATCCTTATGCATAATGAACTGATAAGCATGGAGGTGAGGTGATGGAATAAATATAAAGCTAAAAAGTCAGTGATTCCTGTTTTCAAGAAGTTTATAATCTAGCAAGGGAGGTAAAACACAATATGAATAATGACATCACAATTTAGAATATTAATGTAAAAATAGAAATACAAATAAGACATAGAATGGTGGATCTTGACTTTTTTTGTTTCAAGGGCCTCCGCAGTAAGTGGTAAAGACTCCTTCAAAATAATATTTTTAGATACATAAAATAAAATGCATATTATTATAAAGGAAAGCAAACAGTGAAAAACAAAGGTGTATTTTCCCCCTCTGTGTCCATGGATGTCTGGTTAATAACCACTTTATTAAAAAAGGTTTTTACATGTGTTCCTATTGTTTGACTCTGGGAACAGGGAATTCAAAAGTACTAAAGGATAAAATTTGCGTCATACGTATTTGGACCCATGTAGAAACACTATAATATTTATTAACACCTATATTTATGATGTTTTAATCTGAGGAAATATGAATATTCCTGAGAAAACTAGAGTCGTGACTGCAATTTTGACTACAATTGTAACTAAATTCCTGTAGTGATAAACACTGTAGTTTGAATATCTCTGTCTATATCTATCTATGTATTTGTCTGTCTATCTATCTGTCTGTGTATCCATCTATATGGAAAAAAGAATACCTAATTATTTCAGTAATAGATTATGTAGTTCAGATAGAAGCATGCTTCAGATAAACATAATATGAATTGTGACCCTGCAAAAATACCATAATGGAAATTATATTTTGTCAATCTAACCATTTCTAAAAGAAAGAATTCTCTCAGGAGCAAGGAGATATGCAACCTTTCCAAGGACACAAAATGACAGAATTTTGCAATGACTTCAAGGTAGTGGAGGGTAAAACTAAATAATTATCTTTCTTTCAGTGAGTCTTCTCTCTCTTTCTCTATCAGATATAAAAAGAAAACTTTAAAAATTCAGTTTTCCCAGGAAAAAGTGGAACATTGTAGCTAGATTAGATGCATAGAGGTAATGAAAAAGAGAAAGAATGATAAATAACAAGACACAATATGAGGTACCTGCTGATCTGTAGAGAAAGGAGTACACACATTGGAGGGGCAATAAGCATTACATAACCCTATTAAGTCGTTCATATACGGATAGAATCCAATAAACAAGTAAAATGCATACATTTGCAATGTAGTATTTGTCCTCAAATACGGTTTTCTTTGCTGTGAAACTTTAAAGTTTGAGAATGATATAAACCTTACGTTTTGTTTTTAGTTTAACATTTATTTAAACAAAATTATTCCTGGCTAAATCCTTTTGGTTGCTGCCTTATTTTTTAAAATTTTATTTATTTATTTTTAGTTTTTGGCATTCATTTAGACAAAATTTTGAGTTCTAAATTTTCTCCCCATTTTTCCCTCCCCCCCACCCCAAGATGGAATAGTTTCTGATTACCCCTTCCCCGACTATTCCCTCTCTTTCCTTACTATCTCCTTCCACTTTACTTTTGTGAAGGGCAAGATAGATTTCTATACCTCATTGCTGTGTATCTAATTTCAAGTTTGCACATAAAAATGTTTTAATATTTGTTTTTAAAAATTTGAGTTCCAAATTCTCTCCTTTCTTCCCTTTCCACACACCCCCATTGAGAAGGCAAGCAATGCAATATATGTTATACATACGTAGTTATACAAAACACTTCTATAATAGCCTTATTGTGAAAGACTCACTATATTTCCCTCCATCCTATCCCACTCCCTAAATTATTCTATTTTTTCCTTTGACCCCGTCCCTTTTCTAAAGTGTTTTCTTCTGAATACTCCCTCCCTCAATTTTCTCTCCCTTCTATCATCCCCCCCCCATCCACTTCCCCACTACTGCCTGTAGGGTAAAATATCTAACTGAAAGTGGATGGTATTCCCTGCTTGAGCCAGATCCAATGAGAGTAAGGTTCACCCATTCCTTCTCATCTATCCCATCTTCCCCTCCATTGTGAAATCTTTCTCTTGCCTTTTTATACCAGATAATTTTTCCAATTCTCTCTCCCTTTCTCCGATTTCTTAATTTTATTTTTTAGATATCATCCCTTCTATTCAACTCACCCTATACCATCTATCTTTCCATCTCCATGTCTGTCTCTCTCTTTATCTATCTGTCTATCTATCTATCTATCTATTTTCTATCTGTCTGTCTATCTAATTCATCCAACTACCCTGATGCTAAGAAAGGTCTCATGAGTTATAAATATCATCTTTCCTTGTGGTAATGTAAATATTTCAACTTGAATGAGTCCCTTATGGCTTATCTTTGGGATTGACCTTTTCCATTTTATCTTGATTCTTGTATTTGAAAATCAAATTTTCTATTAAGCTCTGATCTTTTCATCACAAATGCTTGAAAGGCCTCTGTATCATTGAATACCTATTTTTCCCCTGTAAAATTATACTCAGTTTTGCTGGGTAGATGATTCTTGGTTTTAATCCTAGGTCCTCTGATCTCTGAAAAGTCATATTCCAACTCTTCTGATACTGTAGTGCAGAAGCTGCTAAACATTGTGCTATCCTGATTGTGTTTCCAATCACTTGAATTGTTTGTTTCTAGCTGCTTGAAATATTTTCTCCTTTACCGGGGAGCTCTGGAATTTGACTACAATATTCTTAGCAGGTTTCCTTTTAGGATCACTTTACAGTGACAATTGGTGGATTTTTTTCTATTTCTGTTTTGCCCTCTGGTACTAGAATATCAGGGCAGTTTGCCTTGATAATTCTTGAAAGATGATTCTAGGTTATTTTGTTGGTCATGGCTTTCAAGTAGTCCAATAATTTTTAAATTATCTCTCCTGGATGTATTTTCCAGGTCAGTGGTTTTTCCAATGAGGGATTTCACATTGTCTTCCATTTTTTCAATCTTTTGCCTTCATTTCATTATTTCTTGATTTTTCATAAAGCCATTAGCTTCCATTTGCTCCATTCTTATATTTAAGGAATTATTTTGTTCAGTGAACTTTCATAACTCCTTTTCCATTTGGCCAGTTCTGCTTTTTAAGGCATTGTTCTCCTCATTGACTTTTTGGATTTCTTTTGTAGTTTGGATTGCTCTGTTTTTAAGGTGTTATTTTCTTTAGAAATTGGGGAGAGGGAATCTTTTTTAATAAGATGTTGACTTGATTTTCATGATTTTCTTGCAACACTCTCATTTCTCTTCCCAATATTTCCTCTACTTCTCTTACTTGATTTTCAAAATTATTTTTCAGCTTCTCCATGGCATGTGACTAATTCATATTCTTCTTGGAGGCTTTTATTTATGAAACTTGACTGTACTGTCCTCTTCTGGTGGTATGATCTGATCTGCCTTGTTACCAAAGTAAGATTGTATAGTCTGAGTTCTTTGGCAATGTTTACCCATCTTCCCAGGCAAACACTTGACTTTCTAACTATTTGTCTAGGAAGGACTCTGCTTCCAATTTGGGTGGGTGTGGGTGTACTATCCAAGGCTTTAGGGATTTTGTGTCAGGTGTATCATCCCCCACCATCCATTGGCCCACAACTCTGGAAGCAGCCTGTAAAACTGCTGCTGCTGCTGCCTCTAGGCACAACCACCACTGCTCTGAAAGTCAGATCTTTCACTCCTTCCTCACTCATGTTCCAAAGAGTTTTTCCCCCTGAATCCTTCAGCATTTGTGGGTTGAGAAGTTTGGAAACTGCCACAGCTACCAACAGTTCACTCCTTTGAGGCCTGCTCGGTCCTGTCTTTGCTGGTGTGGCCCACACTGTGATGTTTTCTGCTCCCTTCCCAGTGCAAAAACTCTTCCTATCTAATTTCTGAGTAATCTTGGGCTAGGAATTTGTTTCATTCTGTCATTTTGTTGATTCTGTAGCTCTAGAATATGTTTACAGTCATTGTAGGGGTATTTCTAGGGCTTTGTGGGAGAGGTCAGGGAAGTCCCTTATTGTACTCCATAGTCTTGCCTGTGCCTCCTGGTTAAAACCTTTTAACCCCAAACATTTTTGTTTGCTATGATTTAAAAACTGACATTATCTTTTATAGACTGTTTTCTATCTTTCCCTATAGTTTCAAAAAAGAACAAATAAAAGATTTTTTACTTCCCAGAAATGTTCAGTTCTAAAAATGCAGCTCTATAATTTAAATTCTTCACAAGGTTTCCATATCATTATTAAGTATATAGATGAAATATTTATTTCCTCTCTCATGTCAGTTGAAAATTCATTTATTTATTCACTTAAAAGTAATATTAAACACTAGGCAGTAAGTTATGCAGGTATTAATTATGTTTGTCCACAAGGAGTTTACTATATAGTAGGGAAGGGTAGATATGCACATACACACATACATACACACACATGCATGCACAGAAAAAGAGATAGATAGATAGATAGAGAGAGAGAGAGAAAGAGAGAGAGAGAGAGAGAGAGAGAGAGAGAGAGAGAGAGAGAGAGAGAGAGAGAACTTTGCAAAACAGCTAAGTCTCATAAAAAAGTTTGGAAGTTATTTTGAATTTCAGAGTAGAAACAAGATACTTCTAGACAGAGAATGAGGTTTGCATAGGACAGATAGTATGGAAGTTGTGCCTCGAAGAGTTTTAAATATTTTTGATGTGAGAGAAGAATATTCTAGGTAGAGAGAACCTTATGCGCAAAATCACTAAGGTATAAACATGAAAAGCACATTTAGAAAACGAGAAAAAATTTGGTAAAAGTGGAGAACTTGTGAAGTAGAGTCGTATGAGACCAGGCTGGAAAGTCAGGTAGCAGACAGACTATGGAGAGCTTTAAAGGTCATATTTAGGTGGTTTGAATTGTATTCAATAGACAATGAGTCTTTGACAGTTTTTGAGTAGGGAAGTAACTGAAAGTTTTGGAAGTTCCATTACAATGTAAATAGGAAAGAATGAGTGATTTGTAAGGAGAGTTTTAGAATTCATGATCTTAAACCATTTGCGAAATAAATGTTATCCTCCATGGTGTGGGAATGTCCTAGATATAACTTCTTCAGTGTCTGAAAATCTTTCCACTACTATAGACATGTAACTACTTTGTAAACTATACCGCCCTCAATCTTCATTCTTATTGACCTCTCTGCAGTCTTTGCCACTCTCAATTATTCTTCTCTGTAGTATTTCTTCTAAGTTTTTATGACATGATTCTCTACTACCTATCAGACAACTTCTTGGTCTCTTTTGATGGATGTTCATCCAGATGAAACCTGATAACTGTGGATATTGTTCAGAGAGTCTTTCCACGGTCCTCTTCTCTTCTGCTGCTATGCTAATTCATTTGGTGATGGGATTCAATTATCATCTCCATATTTATTACAGTTCAATCCACTTATCTAGCCTTAACCTCTGCTGACCTCTAGATTCATGTCTCCAACTACATATTGGATATCTAAATTGTATATTATGTAGACACCACAAATTCATTATGTCCAACTGAACTCATCTTTCCCTGAGACCATCCCCCATTTTGGACTTTCCTATCACTGATTGATCTATAGTCAGGAAGACTCAACTTTGTGAGTTCAAATGTGTCTTCAGACAGGTGCTATCTGTATGATCCAGAGTGAGTCACTTAACCCTGTTTTCTTCAGTTCCTTATCTGTAAAATGAACTGAAGAAGGAACAACAAATGACTCCAGTATCTCTGCCAAGAAAACCAAAAATGGGGTCATGGAGAGTCAGACATGACTGAAATATAATGCAACAAATTCACTTCTGAGTGCATCAGCATTTTGCCAGTCATCTAGAATTGTAATTTAAGTTTCATCCTTGACTCTTCACTTTCTTTTAACACTCCTCTCTTGTAACCAAACTATTGCCAAATCTTGTTAATTTCACCTTTCTACCATCTCTCAAATATGCTCCCTTCATTTTTCTGACACTACTATAAACCTGTCATGTTTCTTTATTTCTTCACACATAGACTATTGAAATAGCTTGTTGATGACTTGGCCTGCCTCAAGTCTCTCCCTATTCCAATCCATTCTCTGCATTTCTGTGAATGTGATCTTTCTAAAGTATAGTTCTGGTAATATTAAACACCCACCCCCAATAAACTTCACTGACTGCCAATCACTTCCAGTATCAAATATACAATCATCTATTTTGTTTTCAAAGCCATTCATTACCTGACCCCCACTTAAATTTTCAGCCTTCTTATACCTTATATGCTACGAATATTCTGCAATTTAGCCTCCTTGCCAGTAACACTCCATCTCCTGACTGGACATTTTCCCTGACCATTATTCATATTTGGAATGCTTTCCTTCTGCAGCCCCACTTTTTAGACTTCTTGACTTTGTTCGTATCCTAGATAATATCCCAGCTTTTACAAATCCTTCCCTCTCCAGCTTAATTCTAGTGCTCTTCCTCCAACTAGCCTAGGGGATAATTGTATTAATATCAGTTTAAGATCTCTTTCTTTTAGATTCATTTGACTATCCACTTTTGCTTCAACAAATGTCTCCTTTAGCCACTACTCAGTTCTCAAGGACAGGGTTCAGCCAATAGTATAGAATGCCCCATAGAGCAAGCCTTAGGTTAATTACCCACATAAATCCTATCATAAGAACTTTTCAGGTAAATCCCACATACTTTACAATGAAATAGACTATTTTTCATTCAATAACATTATTTTGAGATATTTTTATCTAAGAAGATTTTCTTTTTAAAAAAATTGTTTATTTATTTTAAGTTTTCAGTATTCATTTCCACAAATCTTGAGTTTCAAATTTCCAACCCATCTCTCCCCTTCCCCCATCCCAAAATGGCAAGCATTCTAATAACCTCTACCACAAATTGGCCCTCCCTTCTAACATCTCTCCCTTCTTTTATCTCCATTTTCTCTTTTGTCCTGTAGGGCAAGATAATTTCTATACACCATTACCTTTATTTCTTATTCCCCAGTTATATGCAAGAAAAATACTCAACAGTTGTTCCTAAAACTTTGAGTTCCAACTTCTCTTCCTTCCTCCTTCTCCACCCATCCCCATTGGGAAGGCAAACAATTTAATATAGGCTATATATGTGTAGTTTTGCAAATGACTTCCATAATAGTTATGTTGTGTAGGACTAATACTTCCTTCCATCTTATCTGCCCCCTCCAATTCTTCTATACTCTCTTTTGAACTTGTCCTTCCCTAAGAGTGTTGACTACTTATTGTTCCCACTTCTCATTGTCGTCCCTTCGATCATCTCTACCACATTGCTTATACACTTCTGCCCCAAATTCCTGTATTGTGAGATAAGTTTTCATACAAAAATGAGTATGCATTTTATTCCTTCCTTGAGTCAAATGTGATGAGAGTAATCTTCACATTTTCCCTCTCACCTCCACCCTTTTTCTCTCCATTGAAAAATCTTTCTTCTCCACAACAACCTGGCCTCCAGTTTAACCATCCAGCCAGGTAGGAGGGAGATGAGATTCAGATAAAATGCTTAATTCCCCCAGGGGCTTTAGGTGGGGGCTGAGCTGCCATTCAGAGTGATATAAAGAACAGCTGCTTGATTCACCCAGGAGCATTAGGTGGGGGCAGGGCCCTCACACAGGGCTGAGGTAAGGATCAGCTGCTTAGATCCCCCAGAGGCTTTGTGATCCAACATTGGATGGTCCTGGAGCTTCCTGATGTTGGAGCTATAGGGAGACCCTGTTTCTTTCTCAGACAACTGAAAAAAACCCCTCTCACTGACTTTGGGGCCTGTGGGTTGAGAGATCTGTGAACTGCCACTACTGCCACTGGGGATTCTATCCCTGAGCTGGGAGGCCAAGGCTGGGATGGGTTCTGCTCCATGTCAGGTGCAACAGATATTTCTCATCAGCCTTTCAGGTCACCCTGGTCTGGAAATCTTCCCCATTCTGTTTTTCTGTGACTTCTACTGTTCTAGAATTTGTTGAGTCTTTCTTTACAGATATTTTGGGTTGTGGGGGAAGAGCTATTGTGTGTGAAGCTTTCTACTCTGCCATCTTGATTCCACCCCTAAGAAACTTTTCCTTAGTGAATTTTGTGTCCCATTAATTTTGTAGCTACTGAGATTAGAATAGGAAAAAAGTCTTAAATTGTTTATGTTGATTATGTTTGTAGTTACATTTTTGCACTTACAGAAAACAAATTTAGGTCATTCATTCATCTTTTTATTTATTTTATATGACATTATTTGATTTGTGACTACCACTCAGTCCTAGAGAGTTAAAGGAAATAGTTCTCTCTGATCTCATCCCAAATATATCCTGAAATTTCTGACTGTACTTTCTGAAAAAAAGAACATAGTTTCCAGGGGAAAAAAATTACCTCTTTGGTATGACAATGATTGAAACCAATAGATATCACTTTTGGACCTCAGGCTTGTTCAGTTCCTCACATAGATCATAGGAACATCTTACTTAGAGAAAAGATGTGTGACAAGAGATTCTGCAAAGCAGTAATCATAACTTTGGCTTACATATAATTTTAGTACATTTAAAATCACTCACAACTGCATTATCTTATTTGGAGAGCCAGCAATGTTAGCAGTTCTTTACAGAGGAAGAAATGGAAGTACATATCCACTGCCCAGAGTTAACAGCTGTTTACAGGAAATAAATACAAAGTTTGTTGAATTCTTGGATAGGAAGAACTCGAACTTATTTCTTCTAATGTCTAATTCATCACTAGTGGAAAGAACACAGTAATTATATTAAGAAGACTTAATTAAGTCCTAATCTCAGATCTACCATTTATTACAGAAACTCAAGGTTGGAGAGAATTTAAGAGTACTTCTAATCCAATAAATACCTGAATAAGAACACTTTCTACCACATGCTTAGTCACTGGTGATCCAAACACTTCATTTAAAGATTTCTAGTGAGGGCCCAACCATTAACTTTTCAATTAACCCATTCAAAATTTGAAATATTAGGAAACTTTTCTTCATATCAAATGTAAATATTCATTCTCAAGTTCCATTCATTGTTCTCAGTTATTCCTTCTAGATGTAACCAGAACGATTCTAATTTCTATTACATTATCATAACCCTTCAAATAGTTGAAGATAACCATCATGTCTCTGCTCATCAAACTCCCAACTTCCCTTGTCCAAGCTAAGTCTTCTTAGTTCCATATGAACTGACCTTAGTTTGGCATTATATTTAAGTTAGTAGCCTGGCTCTTCATGACAGTCTTCAGCCTACTAATACCACTTAGGAAATAAGATCTACAAAACTGAAAACAATGCTTCATTTATAGCCCGACCAGGGCAAAGTAACTCTCAATAAAAACTGTAATATAATTTAGCTAAATGTAATGAGACATATGTTTAGCTAAAGTATCACATTGTCCTATCAAACATTATGTACATTTTAATTTTAATTTTTCAGGTAAAACTCATATTAGGACATACCCTGGCACAGCCAGGATAGTCTAGTATCACAGGTTCTTTTAACTGCTTTATAAGGAAAAGAGAGCTTCAAAGGGGTTAACAATACTTCTTCAATTAAACATATGTAAGTCGTTCATTAGAGGAGGGGAAACATTACTAATGTGAACTTGGATAAAATGCAAACAGAGAAATCATAGGCAGAGAAATTAGTATAAGGATTCACAGAAGGACTTTTACTCTCTGAACAAAGTAATACAACTACCTACATACACCACTGGTTATGAGAGCACAAACCTCTGAGCAGTTGAAGGGCTCTTAAAATCACAAACTCTTATCTATTTTTTTTCTCTGCCCAAGCTGTTTGTCAAATAGTATAAAGAAAATGTCACTTGTCTTTGTACATTCATTGATGTTTTCCCCACTGTTTTCTGCCCTCTTTCTTAGATTTCTGGTTCCTAGATTTCTTCATTTGCATATTGCAAGATTAAGGGCAAGTAATAATTCTACTGCTCTTTGTCAGGACTAGTTCCTGCTTATGATTCTTCTCATTTGAGGATCTTTCCAGAACTTCAAATTTAGTTAATAGACACCATCATTTAACCAATTAGATATTTGTACTACAAACATACTGGATTTTTCTTCTGCTGCAGGCATTTTTCTCCCATGCAGAGCCAAGATCAAACTACCATCAGTGCCCATAAGGGCTGCAGTTCCTTGCTCCAAAGATCATACATTTTTAGCAATATTTTCTAGGTCACTTATGTCCATATAAATTATCCTGAGTCACTGATAGACATTCCAATGTATAACTATTGCTTTTCAGTCCTCTTTCTTGCCAAGTCTGGGAAAAGGGCAGACCTCTTATTTGGTGTTATCAAGTCAACATATAGAGTTCCAATACCAAGCACCAAGTACTTAATAATTACCCTTAATCTCTTCTTCCTATCATATTCAGTAGATATTATTTTATCCAATGATCCCTGTGGACTCACATCAAAATCCTTTAAGGACAAGAAGCTACTTTCTTCAAGGAAAGTGCAAACTCTTTCTGAAGAGGCTCATGTCTTCATTTTTCCTCCAACTGTTCATTGTTCCTTACTCTTCCCTTTTTCATTTGTGTCACATTCTTTTGTTCTCCAAACTCAAAAGCTTATTATTTCTCAGTACTTCTTTTAATATCATGTTCCTTGTTTTTGCATGGAAGTATTAACACTTTTTAATGGAAAATTTCATTTTTCCTAGGGAATTTGAAGATGTTTCACGGGCTCCTATCCTCTATTCTAAGAGTAAGAACAGTCTTCACTCTGAACATTAAAAAATAATAGTAATAATTCTTTGTTATGGAAGAAACCTAGCACACCTTAAAAGTTGTTTTAAAATGATACTTGGATTTCTTTCCAGTTGTAGTCATTTTGGTGGTCAACTACTGATGCAGCTCTCTGCAATCTTTTCTTGGGAGGAGGCTTGCTCATTAACACTATGACAACCATATTCAATTTATTTTAATAATAATGAAAATAGTAATATTAATAACTTGCAGTTATATAGGGCTTGCTATGTGCCAGACCCTATGCTAACTACTTTACAATTAATTATTTGATCCTCATAAGAATCCTGGGAGTAGGTGCTATCATTATGTTAATTTTACAGATGAGGAATTTGAGGTAAATACAGGTTAAATGACTTGCCTAGAGGCACAAAGTATTAGAGCCTAAATTTAAATTAACTCTTCCTCACTCCAGCCCTGTCACTCTATCCACTGCAACACCTACCTGTCTAGCACCACCAACTATTATGTCCATCTTCTCTTCAAGTCTTTCTAATTATCCTTCAACTAAAGACAGATTATGATTTCTCTTCTGTACATTTTCCTTTTTATGGACTTTTCTTCTTAAATCCTTTTAACTCCTATAACACTATAGTTTTCTGCCTTAAGTAAGAGAAGGTCTTCTCATGTTCCTCAAATTTCTTTTATCTGAATCAGTTTTGAACACTATTCATGGTCTCTAGACTCTTCAAATAACTTTTACCCCCACAATTCCTTTCCTCCTATTTCTCCTAATTCATTTTTTCAATTAGTCTTCTACTCTGAAATTAGGAATGAAATTATTATTTTTTTATCCCTTTACCTTCATATTCATACAAAATCCCTTTGGAAAGGAACTCTGTGCCTCTCTTTGTATTACAATAAAATAAAAATTGAATCCTGATTAAAATAAGATCTGCATGGGAATTGAGTTCTACCAGTCATTGGCCATTTACTAGGTCAAATTATTACACTTCTTTGAATTTGTTTCCGAATTTTAGAAATGCAGTGATTAAGTCATAGAATAATAAAATCCTGTGATTAGAAGAGACCTAGAAGGTCATCAAATATAAGGAAACTAATGAAAAAAATGGTGACTTTACCTGTGTGTGATGCTAAATGCTGAGAATACAGAACACAAAATTAAGATAATCACTCAATTCTTTAAAAAATTAGTATTCTATTTTCCTCAATTGCATGTGAAAACAATTTTTGGTATTCTTGTTGTACAAGATTTTGATTTCCATTTTTCCTCTCCTCCTCGACACTCCTATTTTCCTAAAAGATCTAACAATTTGATGGAGATTAGAGTGTGCTATTATGCAGAACGTATTTCTGTATTAGTCACAGTTATGAAGGAAGAAAAGAACTATTAAAAATAAACAATCTTGGAAAAGAATAAAGTTAATGCAAACAAGTGTGCTTTGATTTATGTTCAGGGTCTATAAATTACTTTTCTAGATTTGGATAGCATTTGTTCTCCAACCCTTTGTACTTACCCTGGATCATTGTATTGTTGAAATGACCTGAGTCATTCATATTTGATCATGACACAGTGTTACTGATACTGTGTACAGTGTTTCTCTGGTTCTGCTCATTTCATGTTGTCTCAGTCGCTACAAGTCTTCCAGGTTTCCTCTGAAATCTGACTGCTTATTTCTTATTGCACAGTAGTATTTCATTATATTCATTTACCACAGCTTTTTCAGTAATTCCCAAGTTGATGTACATCCCCTTAGGTTCCAGGATTTTGCCACCATGGAAAGAGCTGACATTTGGATTCTTTTCCCTTTTTTATGATTCTTTGGGATATAAACCTAGAAATATTATTGCTGGATCAAAGGGTATGCACATTTTGGTTGCCTTTTATGCATTATTCCAAATTGCTCTCCAGAATGTTTGGATTAATTGACAACTCCAAGCACAGTGTATTGGTGTCTCCATTTTTCTACATCCTCTCCAGAATTTATCATTTTCTTTTTTGTTATATTAACCTGATAGGTACGAGGTGTTGCCTCAGAGATGTTTTAATTTGTCTTTCTCTAAACAAAAATTATGTAGAACACTACTTTATATACCTATAGATTACTGATATCTTTATCTAAAAACTGTTTTTTCATATTCTTTGACCATTTTTATATTGGGGATGACCTGTATTCTTGTAAATTTGATTCAGTTCACTATATATTTGGGAAATGAGGCAGTATCAGAGACACTTACTGTAAATTTTGTTTTTCCAGCTTTCAGCTTTCCTTCTAATATTGTTTACATTGGTTTTGCTTGTGCAAATATTTCTTTTTTATTTAATAGAATAAAAGTTATCTATTTCACATTTCATAACACACCCTATCTTTTGTTTGGTCATGAACCTATAACTCACTGAACTTCTTCAAGCATTTGGATGCTAGAACACTGTACATTTATGTTTATTTGTTTCATATTGATATTACATCATCTATGGTTCCTTTTATAGAGATGCAGTTTCCTTCCTTATCTCTTTTAATTAATTTTATTTTTGTTTTCGCTTTTTCTGAGATCAGAATTGCTGCTCCTGTTTTTCTATTTCAACTCAAACATAACATTTTTTTTCCAGTTCCCTACCTTTATTCTGTGTGTATCTCTCTCTTTCAAGTGTGTTTCTTCTTTTTTTTTTTTTAAATAAATTTATTTAACTTTTTACATTCATTTTCACAAGATTTTGGGTTCCAAAATTTTCTCCCCATGTCCAGTGTATCGGGGAGGGGGAAGTGTGTTTCTTCTTAATGACATATTGTAGGATTCTGTTTTTTTTTTCTTTTTATCCACTCTGCTATCTGCTTCTGTTTCATGGGAGAGTTCAATTCATATTCACATTTAGGACTTCTTTGTTTTCCCCTTCATCCTATTCCTCCTTTCCATCCTCTTTCTCCTTTTATTGTTTCCCTCCTCACAAGTATTTTGCTTCTATGTACCACAGGCCTGCACAACATCTACTGCAAAACCACCTTTGTCCTGCGAAAGGATTTCTACCTGAATTCCAAATACCCTTTTCCCCCTTACCCTAAAGGTTGTAAAAAACAGAATTGAGGGTAAAAGATGATGATGGGAACTCATTCAAGGCTTGAAAGAATATAGCAAAATAATTGCTTTAATAAGTCTACCTTCTTGTTTATTATGTAAATTGATTTTAAAATCATACTTTTTTCCTAACCTTAAAGTGACAAAAATGATAGCTACACAGTTAAGTGAATAGAAGTTGCAAAGCAGGAGATTTAGGATATAAAGAAAAAACCCTATAAACTGGAGCTCTTTGAATGTGTCATTCTATTGCACATCATTCTATTGTAGGGACATTACTGATAGAGTTCCTATCAAGCCATAAACTGAATGAAATGTTTGGGTCTCTTGTAGTTCTGAGAATTTGTAATTGTATTAGTGACTTAGACAAGGTTACCCAGCTACTTAACAGTAGGGTTGGTGCCAGAATACAGGTGTTCTAAACCACTGTGATGCTCCTTCCACTAAATTATCGTTCTCTGCCAAATAATACAAAAAAGCAGAATATATTAGCTTTCCATACTTAATAGTAACAATTTTAAAATACATAAAATACTTTACCTGATAAAAGATGAATATTAGCACCTTTTCCCCCAGTTAAGTCAGATGGGGTCCAATATGACATTATGATAACTGAATAGGATGTAGGTCATACAACAAGGAGGGATTTAATAAGAAGATTTTGCCTGTTGCCTCTCTAGGCTTATATAAATATCCTAATTATAATTGCAAATTTGAATTCTATTTAAATATAGATAGAAGCACCTAAATGGGGAGGAGGAATCCCATCAGGCAGTTGATAAAATCTAAACTGATTTTATCACTTTCAAGACTTCAGGGATGATGTCACAGTTACTGACCCAGCCCATTTTCCCCCATCTTCTTATGAATGTCAGGGTAGTAGTAGCTGAATGGGAAACTTGATACTATTATGACTTTTGCTAGACTCCTCACTTAATCAAATTTCTCTTACAGCAACTGAGCCCTTGGATGCATAGGACCTTCTTGTGGGAGGGAAGAAAGAAAAGGTAGCTTTAAATATGCCCTGGCTTCCTGTCCACATAGGTAGGGGGCATTTTAGATTAAAGCATCGGTGATTGACTTAATTTTGTTAAAAAATGAAGGTGTGAATGATAGGAAGAATTATCTGGTTTGGATAATTAGGTGTTGCAGGATAATTAGATAGATTGCCAGGTCTGGAGAAAGATTTATTTTCCAGATTTTAAATATGGCCTCAGACAATTATTAGCTATATGATACTAGACAAGTGGTTTAACCCTGTTTGTCTCACTTTCCTCATCTGTAAAAAAAAAATCTGGAGAAGAAAATGGCAAATCACTTCAATATCTTTGCTGAGAAAATCCCATGAGGGATCGGAGTCATAAGCAATCAAACACAACTGAAAATGGGTGAACAGCAACAAAAATTCCTTCATCACAAACAAGTTAAATAAGCATGTCTTAAAAGAAAGCTAAGTGAAACTAAATCTGCATGCATTTGAAAACAACAAATTAAATGAAGCAGATTATTTTCTTTTGTGTTACATTTTGTTTTGATTTGGTTTTTCTTCTGGTTTCATGCATTCATTTTAATTCTTCTATGCAACAAGACTAATGTGAAGATATGTTTAATAAGAATGTATGTGTAGTACCTATATAAGATTGCATGCTGTCTCAGGGAAGGAGGGGCAGAAGGAAAAGGAGAAAATTTAAGGCTTATGGAAGTGATTGTGAAAACTGAAAACAAATTAGTTAATTATAAAAAAAGAAATCAGCAAATTATTTTGGTTTATATCTTGTGATTTCTTGCAAGCAAGTCCGGCTAATGTGCTTAAGAAAACTCCATTAGAAACTTTGCCTTCGTAGCTTTAGTAGAACCATAAACAATCAGACAGTAATGCTAGAGATCAAAGAAACTTGAAGACACAATAGCTGTAGGTAACGATTTCAGAGTCACTGATCGGTATCTCTACTTTCCCCTTATGCTTTGTCTTTGCAGAAACTGCTTTGCCCATTGTCTGAGGAGTTTAAGAGAAATTAAAAAAGCTAACCCAAACCCAGGCATGCACAAAAAATTGTCAAATATGCTATCTATACTTTAAGTAGTTTATTAAAATATTTATTAACAGTTAAATGAATAAAAAATGATTTTTCAACTCAAAATTCCTTAGGCAATAGACATATATTTTACAAATTATTAATAATGCATACCTTGGGGAGAAACTCAAAGTTTTTCTGTTGAATTTATGCCACAAGGTCAAAAGAAGTAATAGAATTTTAAATAATTACTTTTTAAATTGCATGAATTCTGTTAAGAATCTCTTCAAATTTCCCAATGCAATGAGTTTTCTGAATCCTGTGGACTTTCAGATATATGTGATGGTTCTCCTTCGTAGATTGTACCCAATAAATAACATATTTCTCTTCTTTTCTCCTTAAGAACAAGGTTAGATATTAACAGGATTAATGCATATTAAATATTTGAGGATACTTTTGTAACAAAAGTAAATATATTTATCTATGCAACGTTTCTTTGATGCATGAGGAATATTAACTTGAATACAAAAATCATAATTACCCATTAATTCCACCAAGTACCCAGACAGAAGGAAAATGGAGTTGTATGAAACCTATTCAAGGTTACTGAGGGGGGGGGGAGAGGGATTCTTTAATATCAAAAAAAAAATTATTATTCCCATTACCTACTGACAACACAAAATTCAATTTTAATGCAACAAAGATTACATTAACCTATGCCAGGTTCAGGCCAACCAATGCCTGTCCATCCATCATACCAATTCTTTTTACCATTCTGTGATTTTACCACAGAGAAGTGGGAAGAAAGACACCTTCTACCCATTTTTAAACCAGAAAGAAAAGTTAATGTTAGTGATTACTATCAGGAATAAAGTCAAATTCTGATGTCTCTTCAAAATGAGAGACTTGAATTTTCCTAAAGTTATGTGAATGGACCACAAACTCTTACTGTCCTGCAAACCTTGGAAAACTTTGCATATGAGCCATGGAATATGTAGTTTCTGGCTAAATTAGGAGAATTTCCTCACATGGAAGTCCATATTGTGGTGACTTTTTGTCTACAGAAACTTTCAAAGCCTTTCTTACTAATACACAGAATGGTAGAGATTTGTTATAAATAGAGGATGTTTTAATGCTGATGAAATTACAGGCTCTTAAAATATTGAAGGAATGGCTAAATACTTTCTCCTCTATCCTGCCTGGGAAGAACCACCATCATGAAATATGATATATTCTGTATCAAAATACATTTCCACAAGCTTTATTCTGAACTAAATCTGATAAATAAAACCAAATTCAAACCTTTTAGTAAAAACAGTCAAGTCGTGGGTGAAACAAAGATGGCAGCATAGAAGCAGGGATATGCTAGAGGTCTCTCCCAAAATCCCTCAAAAATCCCATACAAATGACTCTAAACAAATTCTAATATAGCAGAAGCCACAAAATGACAGAGAGAAGTAAATTTACTGTCCAAGACAATCTGGAAGATCTACAGGGTCTATCACAGCTGCCTGGTAGTGGAGTACAGTTCAGCATGAGCCATGCCAATGCAGACAGAGATGGAGCATACCTTAGGGGACTGAATCACTGTCAGATGATGCAGTCTTCAGGTTTCTCAACCCACATACACAAAAGACATCTTCAAAGATCAAGGGGAAGTGTCTCTCACCTAGCTGAGAGAGGACTATGATCTGCTCCCAGCCACAGGTTAACAGCAGCCACTGCTGAAGAAGAGGTTGCTTTTGGAGTGCTATAATTACCAAATAACTCAAAAGTCAAGTAAACTGGCTGGAAAAATGAGCAAATGGGGAAAAAAGAAACAGACTATAGATTCATACTTTCTACATCACTGGTGATAAGAAAGATCAAAACATGCAATCAGCAGAGAACAAAGTCAAAGTTCCTACATCCAAAGCCTCCAAAAACATGGGAATTGCTCTCAGGCAATGTAAGAGCTCAAAAAGAATTTTGAAAATCTAGTAAGAGAAGTAGAAGAAAAAATGGGAAGAGAAATAAGAGTGATTCAAGAAAAATCATGAAAAATGAGTCAATAGCTTGCTAAAGTAAATCTTCAAAAATGCTGAAGAAAATAAAAGCCTTAAAATAAGACTAACCCAAATAGTAAAAGAGGTCCAAAAAGTCAATGTGAAGAATGCTTTAAAAAATAGAATGGGTCAAATGGAAAAAGAGTTTCCAAAACCCATTGAAGAAAATAATTTCTTAAAAATTCGAATGGGAAAAAAAGGAAGCTAATGTCTTTATCATAAAGATATCATCTTTATCATCAAGAATTATAAAACAAAACCAAAAAAAGAAAAAAATAGAAAACAATTTGAACTACCTCAGTCGAAAAAACAACTGGCTTGGAAAACAGATCTGGGAGAGATAATTTAAACATTATTAGACTACCAGAAAACTATGATCAAAAAAAAAGAGCCAAGCCATCATATTTCAAGAAATTATCAAGGAAAACTGTTCTGATATCCTAGAAAGACAGAGTAAAATAGAAACGTAAAGAATTCACCAATCACCATCTCCTGAAAGAGATTCTAAAAGATATAAGACATTATGTGTATTCCCCGAAAACCAATTTTACTGCTGCCCACCAGGGTTCATTTCTTTACATATTTTTATGGTTCCTCACATCACTGATTTGAAAGAACAAAGAGGAATGTGTATCTTTAAATAATTCATGTTAAAATGGACCTTTTATAAGCGTTTTCTAAGGTTTTCATGACAAAAGAAAAACAACCTCATTATTTTAAAAAATATTTTTAAACATAGTTTTTTTTTAATAAGGCCCTTCTTGAAATAGGATTGCATCATTGCTTATGCTGTCACACAGAAACCAAAAACAGCATTTCTGCCATAAAGGAGGATGGTCAGAGAAGAAGAAAGTTCACAGGACTCTGTCTTAAGTAGCTTTCTAGGGAGTACTCCTTTTCTCTTATGCTAGAAAGCATTCCAAACCTTGCAGATGCTGGCACCAATTATTTTGTAAAAGATCTATTTTGAAGACTAACCTAACCAACCAGATTTTATGTTGACTTTGATGCCAACCTTGTCTTCATGAACCTGGCCTCTGATAAAAGGAACAAGCCTTGGTTTTTCCCTGGTCCCCCTTTTCTCTCTGGCAGGTTGTGAAGGGTGGTGTATTGTACAACAACTCGTCTGATTCCTCTCCATTTCATTTGTTTACAAACAGTGCTAGGTTTACGTGTCATTTCAGTTTCCCTCCAGTTCCTACTGGCCAAGCTCAGCCCAAACCTTTGCTGTTTCTCATACGTGCCAGCCTGGGGTTTCCTTTATCTTCCCTCTTCTTGTCTAAGGTTCAAAAGGTGAGGCTGATGTCAGGCATGAAAGAAAGCAACACAAAGCAATGAGAGAGAGAGAGAGAGAGAGAGAGAGAGACTATTTCAGGCATGAGAGACAGAGAAAATGTACAGTCAGGAAATAAAGTGCCTTGTTTGTAGACAAACAAGGATTTCAGTGCAACTGGGACAAAGAATAAAATGTGGTGACTAAGAAGTAAAAATACTAGGAGTGGACTAAGTTTTGAAGGTCTTTGAAGGTCAAACAAGAAATTCTGTATTTGATCATAGAGGAGATAGGTAAACGCTGTCTTTTATTGAGTAGAGAATGGGGTGATATGGTTGAATCTATGCTTTAGGAAAATTACCTTCTGCCCAAAAGGAAGATGAATTTGAGTGGAGAGAGACTTGAAACAGACAGATCCCACTAAGAGGCTATAAAAATGAGATGACGAGGATCTTCACCAAAGTGGTAACAGGGTTAAAGAAGGCAAGGGACTATATATGAGATGTTATATAACTAAAATTGACAGACCTTGGGAAGAGATTAAATATAGGGGTGATAGTAAGGAGTAAAAGATGATCCATAGTTTGTCAGTCTGAGGAACTAGGAGGATGGTGTTGCCCTCCACAATACTATGGAAAGTAGGAGGTAGACAAGAATTTAAGGGGAAAGCTAAAGAGTTCTGTTTTGTGCAATTTTAAGTCTATTGGACTTCCAGTTCAAGATGTGTGAAAAACTATTATAGATGTAGAATTGGTGATGAGCAGCTAGGTTAGAGCACTACAGGTAGATTTGAGAATTAGTGGCATAAAGATGGCAATTAAATCCCCAAGAGCTGATAATATCACAAAAAAAAACAAAGTAGCATAGAGAGCAAAGAGAGAAACACTAGGACAGAACCTTACAGAAAACATGTTTAGAGGTCCTGAAGTAAATGAGGATGTTGCAAATGAGATTGAGTGGTGGTCTAATACATAGAAATGGGAGAAATTGGAGGCTCAAAATCCTGGGGGAAAGTGAGCATGAAGGAATGGAGGGTGATAAACAGTGACAAAGGCCGAAAAGAGGCCAAAGAATATGAAGACTGAAAAAAAGACTTTGAGATTTGGGAACTGAGAGTCATTGGTGAGTGACTGAATTCAAGATCACGATGTACATAGAGAGTATCAAGGAATTCAACATAATTTATCTACAGATGACTGATTAGGAATTAGATTTCAGTTATTTGAAAGTATGCCCTATGAAAGAGAGATTCATGTTCTACTCTGTGGCTGCAGAGAGCAAGAAAATAATAAATTGTAAGAAGAGCCTAATAACTAACACTGAGCAAAAATGAAGTTGATCAACTCTAGAAGCAGCGTGGAGATCTTCCTCACTAGTGGTCCTTAAGCAAGATCTGAATGAACATTTGTTAGGAATATTTGAGAGGTAATTTCAATCATATATGTAAATGTATGTTTACATGCATGTGCATATACACACATGAATATACATTGATACACACATGCATGTGTGCATATGTAGACATATGCCTATAAAATGCATACTTACAGGTACACATGTACATACATTTATAAGCATACATGCGCACATGATGCAGACACACATACAATAAACATGCATGCACATTAACACTTACAGAAACGAAATACATAGATATACATACCCACATATTTACATATACACATATATGTATATACATATATGCATGTATATAAGTGTATATATACATATGTGTATCTGTAAGCGTATATTTGTGTATGTGTGCATATACAGATACACATACACACGTGTATACACACACATACATACACACATACACTTATACATCCCTACCAATATATAAGTCTTGATGAGTTCTAAGATTTTTCAAGTCTCGATTCTGTGATTCTGGGAAGCCTTTTTAAGGGTAGATTTTTAAGGGGAAAGAAATATTTTTTTTATTAATAAATTTATTTAAATTTTTACATTCATTTTCATAAGATTTAAGGTTCCAAAATTTTATGCCCATTTGTCCCCTCCCCCTCCTCAATACACTGGACATTCTAATTACCCAAATCACCAATTTGCCCTCTCTTCTATCATCCCTCCCTTCTCTAACCTCATCTTCTCTTTTGTCCTGTAGGGCCAGATGACTTCTTATTCTCCATTACTTGTATTTCTTATTTCCTAGTAGCAAGAACAATACTCAACAGTTGCTCCTAAAACTTTGAGTTCCAACTTCTCCCCATCCCTCCCTCCCCACCCATTCCCTTTGGGAAGGCAGGCAATTGAATATAGGCCATATCTG
>CM053771.1:433352715-433373401 GCA_028658325.1 Potorous gilbertii
CGTCGTCAGAGAGAAATGGAGGAATCACCTTCTCAAGAAAATAACCATCTATGGTCTTAGTTTTTTTCCCTTTTCTGGGCATTTTCCCAGCCAGTTACTTGATTTCTGAGAGTCCTCTCCACCCCAGGCCTAGGTCCGCCCAGCCAGTGCTTGGGGTCTGGGATTCAAATGCTGCTCCCCAGCCTCAGGGCTTTTGGAGGCAGGCCTGACTCCTCTTCAATGGGAGCTTATCTGCTGGTTGTCACGTGGGGGCAGGGCTGCCTCTCAGGCTCAGTTCCCTCAGGGGGTTTATGCAGAGATCTTTTGTAGTGGAGCTGGGGTGGAGCTCTTGCCTGCTCTGCCGGCCTCTGGCCAAGTGGCCTCTGCCTCTGCCACGGTCACTGCCTCCCGAGGGTGTCTGAGTCCCGGAGATCCCCCGCTCCCCTCTCAGCCCGTCTCTCTCACTGACCTGTGCGTCTGTGGGTGGAGGGACCTTCGTGGATGCCCGGAGATTCAGGTCTCTGAAGCCTGCTTGGGTCTGCTGCCTCCTCTCAGTGCCAGGCAGCCGGGGCGGGGGAGGGTAGGACTCCGCAGGGCAGGGCTCCGCTCCTGTCTGGGGTAACTTTGCGGTCGGTTTTTCAGGGCTCTCTGCAACGGAGATCTCCTTCACTGTTTTGCTGCGCAGCTTCCACTGTTCCAGAATTTGTCAGGAGTTCTTTTTACAGGAAATCTCTGGGCTGTGGATTCGGAGCTAGCAAATGTGAGTCTTTCTACTCCGCCATCTTGGCTCTGCCCCCAGTGACCTTATATCTCTCAGGATGACTGGAGATGTCCCAGAATTCAATGGGAGACCTTGGCTACTTTAGGCCAAGGCCTATACCTGTACTTACTTAGGGTGAGATAACCCCATTCAGTGAAAAGGTTTGTTTAAGAAGTAGTCAGGGGATGACCCCTTTAATGAGCCAAAGAAAAAATAATTAAATCAAGTTGGGAGGGAAACAGCAACAGTTACTATTGGTAATCACTCTTAAGGCAGGAAGGTCCAGAAAACAACTCTTAAGTGGACCTTGGGCAGAGGAATAGTGTTGTCCAATCTATGGGCTTCAGAGTGCAGCAGGTTTAAGGTTTTGCAAAAAGAAAGGAAGGGAAGAGAAAGGAAAGAAAGGAAATGAAGGGAAGGGAAGGGAAAAAAATCTAGGTAGTGAACCTTAAGTTAATTGGACATTCTCTAGCCATCCAAGTTTACCTTCCTTTGTATTAGAGAAGGAAGGGGGGAGGGAGACAGACTGGAGAGGGGGAGTCGAGTTACCCAGCTAGCTGTATTCCCATTCAGGCAGCTGGGTCTACTCACAGATTGTTGTGATCGTCCTTTGTTTCTGAAGATGACCATGCCAACAGAGAAATGATGATATGACTTGTATTTGACTTTGCTTTGAGTAAGGGAGGACTGTGCAAGGTCACCATTCTCACTTTTTCCTCCTGCAAGGGATGTATTATGGGATCAGGGGAATCAAAAACAGGAAATACAGATGTAGTATTAGACATAAATTTAAGTAATCCAAAGATAAGTAGAGATAAGTAGTAAAGACAAACATCTTGGTGTCCAACAATGATTATTTGGAGCATAAAATATAGGCTAAAAATTAAGCCCATCTTGACTTCCACTTCATCTAGACACTTTGTTGTTGTTCTTTTTTTCCTAATGATCAATTTCTACCCAATTAATTAATTATATTATGCTGTTGAATAGATTGCATCATTATATATTTTGTAACATGGGGTTAACATTCCTTAAGTTTGTGCTCTTTTGTTCTGTGAACTCTCAATTGTTTTACAACAGAGATATTGGTTTTTGATAGGGCCATAATTATGGTATAAACCCAAAGTTATTAAGAGTTGTCGGGAGGAGGCTAGAAATTCACCTTTTTGAAGCAATTCTATCTAAAACATTCAAATGATACAATAAATGTAAAAAGCACAAATTCACTTTTAAATGATCATTTTAAAGGGCTTCTTTGAAAATAAATCTTTAGTTAAAAGTGTACACTGTAGTCTGAAATCTAAAGTTATCATATCAGAAAGGAAAAGAGTCAGCACCTTCTTGATGTCCATCTTCGTTTCTCCAGAAGAAAGAGGATTTTATATGGAGTAGAGAATAGGCTTAGGGATATTTGTCCTGAAGCTTCCCTTTTTTTCCTCATTGTACAACAATGTTATTTATAGCAAAAGTTCACTCAGTATTCAAAAAAGATCACCTTATTTTATGTGAAGACAAAGTTCATTATACAAGTATGCATACAGCAAACAAAATTTATGGCTAATTGATGCTAGTTTCTAAAGTAGCAGTGAGGCTACAAAGGAGAGGGACTAAGTTTGCTCATTTCAGTAGGGTGGTAAACCATTACCAGGGAGTTTATTGTTGCAGAAAAGTCAGTAGAATAGAGAAGCCTTACATTGTGATCAGCAGTCCATTGGAACTTGCTTCTTTCTACATATCAACAACTCTCCAATTTCCCCTAGGCAATCAAAAAGTCTCTGGTCCTTTTGAGGAGTTTCTGTCTTCAGTGATCTTTCAGTCCCTATACTTATCATTAGCATGGTTGATAATACTAGTTACTTTTTAAAAAATTAAATAAGTAAAAATGGAAACAAAAATAAAATCTATTGAATTAGTGTATTAGATGATATATAAATTCTGAAAAGAAATTGTGTAACCCCAGTAAACTTCTTCAGGGATATTAAGGAAAATGTATCATGATTAATGCAACTGAAAGTTCACAGGCAGTAATTTTGCTGTTTCAGGGCCATAAAAGAATGATGCTCCAAACAATCAATTATAAAGTTGAGATGTTTCATAATATTTCTGAACTGTAAATCACTCTGCTATGTCTCATAGCAATATCTCAGGAAAAGACAATGCAGATTTTAATTTAATTTAAATAAACTTTCATTTGGATTGAATGCTAAAGCAGTACTCATGATATTAAAAACATAATTAGTTTGGTTTGGCTATACTACACCTCCAAAATTATAGATATGTAATCCTGCAGGATGAAAATTTGTAATAAATGAATTTGATATTTAAAATTTTATCAGAAATATCCTTTGTTGGTCAACTTAAATTCTTTTCTTGTACCTCTTCTTAAATAAATATTTTCTGCTCTTGAGGATGATTTCATATAGAATGATAAAACATATCTCATTGTGCCTGTCTTATCAAGTCACGCAATATTCTATGACTGATGCAATATGATATGACTTGCAATAAAGCAATAACTGATTTTATATATACATATATATGCATGTGTGTATCCATATATCTATGTATGTTATATGTGTGTGTATCACAAGGGGGAGGCAAAGAGAGAAAATACTGGTTTCAAAGAAAAAAGTGACTTTGTATTCTATTCAATAATGCAACAGGAGCCAATATTAAAAACTAATTTAGCATGTTATTCTCATATTTGATACTTTATACTTTTCATTCTATAATACCTAATGAGATATGATTTACAAAACAATAGAAATTATAAAAGAAATAATTCTACTGACAAAGGATTTTTTAAAATGCCCACATAATTGATTTGGACAGTCTCTCCCTCTCTTCTACTAATCTGCATTCCAACACAACAAGTTAGAGAGAAAATTAACACTGCCCCATTGAGGAAACATTCATTTTTCCTTAATAAACACTGTAAGATAAAGAATATACAGAAATTTTGAGTAGAAGGAATATTACATACCTCTATTCTTCCTGAATTATCTTTTTGACTTTATGGTTTTACAATCAAATTTCCATGGTAGTGTTCCTGATATATATGACATTTCTTGGAAATCAAGCACTTTTTTGCTGCTTGCTTTTTTTTAATAGATAATGTGTTTATTTTCAGTTTTCAACATCCACTGACACAACACTTTGAATTCCAAATTTTCTCCCCATCTCTCCCTTGCCACCACACCAGAACAGCATACACTCATCAATCCTTTCTCCAATCCCTTCTATCACCTCCTTTCTGCCATCCCCCATCCCCTTTGTTTTTCTGTAGGGAAAGATAGATTTCTATACCCTATTATCTGTACAACTTATTTCCCAGCTGGAAGTAAAACCAGTTTTAACATTCATTTTTTAAGTATTGAGTTCCACATTCTCTCCCTTCTTCCCACTCACCTACCCTTATTGAGAAAGCAAGCAATTTGATACAGATCATACATGTGCATGCCATGCAAAACATGGCATGGTGTGAAAGACTAACCACATTTTCCTTTATCCTGTCCTGTCCTCCATTTATTCCATTCTTTTGCTTGACCTGTTCCCCCACAATAGTGTTTGTTTCTGATTACTCCTACAACCAATCTGCCATCCCTTCTATTACCTTGCTCTCCTATAGCCTTCCTCAACTGCTTTCCTGCAGGGTAAGATAAATTTCCATACCTAGTTGAAATGTATGTTATTAGCACCTTAAGGCAAATCTGACGGGAGTAAGGCTCACACATTCCCTCACACTTGTCCCTTCTTCCCCTCAATTTTAAAAACTTTCTTGCCTTTCTTATGTGAGTTGATTTACTGCATTCTACTTCTACTTTTTTCTTTCTAACAATACATTCATCTCAACACTTAATTTTAATTTTTTACATATCCTCCTTTCATTTTCAGCTCATACTGTGTCCTCTGTCTATACACACATCCACACATGCATACATGCATATGTCATACATACATTCATACATACATACATAGCTAGGGGCAGCTAGATGGTGTAGTAAATAGAGCACCAATGCAGGGGTCAGGAGGAACTGAGTTGAAATCTCACTTCAGACACTTGACACTCACTAGCTGTGTGACCTTGGGCAAGTCACTTAACTCCAATTGCCTACCTCCTTTGACCTCTGGAATATCATATTCCAAACCCTCAGATCCCTTAGTGTAGAAGTTGCTGAATCCTGTGTTATCCTGATTGTATTTCCACAGAATTTGATTGTTTCTTTAGAACTGCATGTAATATTATCTCTTTGACCTTCTGGGAACTCTGGAATTTGGCTACAATATTCGTTTGAGTTTTCATTTTGGGATCTTGTCCAAGAGTTGATTGGTGGATTATTTCCTTTTATATTTTACACTGTAGTTCTAAATAATCAGGATAGTTTTGCTTGATAATTCCTTAAAAGATGATGTCTACACTCTTTTTTTTTCACGTTTTTCAGGTAGACCAATATTTTTAAAATTATCTACTATGAATCTGTTTTCCAAGTCAATTGTTTCTCCAATGAGATTTTTAAGATTAGCTTTATGTGTTCATCCTTTAGGTTTTATTTTACAATTTTTGAGTTTCTCATAAGGTCACTCTTTCATTTGCTCCATTCTGGTTTTCAAGAAATTACTTTGCTTAGTTACTTTTTGTACCTCCTTTTCCATTTGGCCAATTCTGGTTTACACTGCATTATTTTCCTTATTACCTCTTTGGATAGCTTTTGCCATTTAGGCTATTCTCTTTTGGAAAGGGTTATTTTCTTCAGCATTTTTTGAGTCTCCTTTAGCAATATTTTGACTTGTTTTTCAGGATTTTCATGCTTCACTCTCATTTCTCAATTTTCCTCTACTTCTCTTAATTGATTTTCAAAGTCATTTCTGAGCTTTTCCATGGCCTGAGACCATTTCATATTTTTCTTGGAGTCTTTGGATATAGAAGCCTTGATCTTACTGTCTTCCCTTGGTTGTATGCTTTTATCTTACTCTGGTTGTGTACTTTGATTTTTCTTGTCATAAGAAAATACCTTTTCACCAAGAAAGTTACCTTCTATAGTCATATTTTCCCCCTATTTTGTTATTTTCTCAGTCAATTACTTGACTTTTAGCTCGTTGTTAAGTGAAGGGTGTGCTGCCTTAAGATTCAGGGGTTTTGTTAAGCTGTTTTCAAAGATATCTCTAGAGCCCTGTAAATTCTTTGTTTCTCCAAATGATTTGATGAAAGAAGAGTTTCTTACTCCTCTCTTGACCTGTGCTCTGGTCTATGAGCAACCACAAGCATTCTTTTCTGCTTGGAACTGTGAATAAAATTCTCTTTCCACAGTCACAAACACCTCTGCCATGCCAGCACTCCTCCTTGCCCCAGAACAACCAACCATGATTGTGACCAAAATCAGTTGCTCTATTCCCCCACCATCTGTTGGCCCAAGGACTCTAGAATCAACCATTGCTTTGACAGTGTTGGTAGCCCCACTGGGGCTGGAGCTGCACCAAGTTCCTATCTCACCCAAGTGAGAGAGTTTCCCACTGAACTTTGAAGCTCTCTTTGGCATTTGTGCTTTGAAAAGTCTGAAAACTGCAACAACTGCCAGTGATTCATTGCCCTGATGCTTTTTCCTGGTTACTAGTTGTTAAACTTTAATTTCAAGTAATATATATTTAAATATGTATTGATCATAATAGTTGGCATGTCTAGAGCACTTAAAACTTTTAAAAGAACCTATGTGCATTAGATTTATCATAGTACACTTCATAACAATCCTTTTAGGTATATAATAGAAATACTATCGTAGTCATTTTATGTAAAAAGAAGCTAAGATTTGGAAAACTGATTTTACTTATTGATAGTTATATAGCATGGGTCAAGAGTGGGATTTGAACTCTCCTCTTTCCTCATCCCTGAACTCTTCTTTTAAATGCAAATGATTATTTGATATATTTTCAAATAAGTGATAATAGAAAGTGAAGTGATATGACAAAGGAAAAATAAGACAAATCTCTCCAAGAAAAATATCAAGTAGGAGAGAACACTTTTATGTGAGAGTATGAGAGAAGGCTTCATAGAGGAAGTGGTACCCAAAAGAATTAAGAAACAGAAATACAAGCAAAAAGTGATAAAGGAATACACTCTAGAATGGATCGTAGTCTGCAAAGTGAAGATGATGGCACATCAAACTTGGTGAACCCATACTAAAACATTTTGCCTGTAATATAGAAGAACAGCTTAAAGGAAATCATGAGATCAGAAGACTAGGAAGCAGATATATGGAAGGCTTTAAATAATACTTAAAGAATTTGTATTTTCTCCTGGAAATAAAAGAGATCCATTGAGAGATTAGAGAATAATTAAAGTTGTTTTGTTGTCTTTTCTGTTATTTTGTTTTCTACAAGAATAACAATCAGAATTTTTTTTTACACAAAAATGACATAACGGATTTATGCTTTAGAAGATATTTTGTTGGTGGCTATGTGAAGTATACACTGGAGTGGTTTAGTGCCAATGTAATACCTACAGTCCCGATAGTGGCTATGAATATCCTCGTGCAATTCTCAATTATTAAATGCAACAGTCTTTCCACATGGAAGAAAGAACTAAAACATTTATTCAGACATTAGAAGGCTAAATCGATCATCACAACAGAAATGTCTATACAATAGCAATGCAGAGAACAATAGCATTCCCAAGCATTCCCACTTCTACGCTTCCCACAAGCCAACTCCATTAATCAAATCACAAGCAGGTCCCCTTAAAGGAATGCACAAACAATCACAAAATCACTCATGCTAGCCAATTGTCTGCATGCCTGCATCCTTCCTAGCTTAGACTAGAATGTGGCCAATTTCCTCTCATCTCTACTCTGGTTTCTCCTCTTCCTGTTACACCCCTTCTCTTCCATCCATTCAGCCAACTCCTCCAACCATAGGCTCCATGTTATTCATTCTTCTATGTCATACAGGAAGGTGACATGAGTCTATTAAATTATCCCCATTTAAACTATCATTACAAGAAGGCATAAAATGGAAGCAGAGAGATACATTAGAACGTTTTACAGTCATCTACATTAGAGGTGTTAAGAATCTAAATTAGAATGGCTATGTAAATAATTTTAAAAATTGGGAGGAAGAGAAAGGGATGAACCCTTCCCACATTTTTTCAGAAAAGTGGAACAGGAGCTCAAGGTAGAGATGAAAGTTGGATAACGTTAACGGAGAAGGATCTTTGCAGAAGTGATAACTAAATTTAGGCCTGATTCCTTCTCTTAGTTTTAGTTACACATCCCAAATCGCTCACTGGACACTTTTGAATGATTGTTCTGCAACAACCACAAATCCACCATGCCTCTCTCAAAGTCTGCCCTTCTGCCTTACACCCCTCTTTCTCTTGTTGACACTATCATTATTCTGCTCATTCACAGGTGCATAATCTCAGTACCATTTTGGATGTTTGTTTTCCATCATCTTCCCAAACTCAAATTATTTTCAAGACATTTATCCATCTTTCATATATTCTTCTATCTTTCTATAAGAGTTTTGACCATGTCATTTGCTTTCCAAAATATTTCAGTGACTCATCTTGACATACAATTAAATTCTTGTTCAATAATTGCCAAACGCCTTCATTTTAAACCTTTTCTTTTCTTATGTTTTGCAGTACTCGTTGAGATTTGGATCATTCTTGAAGATATTCCATCATTTAGTGGTCATGTCAACAACAGAGATATATCTTATCTCTTAATATTACTTTCAGATTATTACATTTTCACTATCTTCTATGATGTTCACATTTTAAATTTATCACATAATGCAAATCTTGCTGGTTGTCACAAATAGATAGCCATTGTGTTCTCCATTCTTCCTCAATAAGTACATTTCTGGATTCATACACTTTCCTAACCATTCAACTCTGGCTCTCTTTTTAAGAGACTTTTCCATACATATTTATACTTTCTCAAATATCCTAAAATCCTCATTCCTCAATTTATTCATTTCTCATGACAGACTCCTACACTCTACTTCAGTTGCACATAGATAATTCTCATGATTTTTCCTCATTCACCTGCGTTTCATTTCTGTGTTCATAAACTTTAAAGCTACTTTATCTGAACAAAACACTTTATTATTACATCTTTCCATGTTTAATGATGCTTAGCCCTGTTCTTCATTCTCACTTTGACCTCCACTCTCCGTTCCTCTTTTGTGTAACAAGCTATCACCTTTGAGCTGACTACAGTTCCCACCTCATCACAGCTATCATTTGGGGATGTGGTTCCATGAAAAAAGGGCCAGTCATCTCCACCAAAGGTCAATCAATTGCCACTTGAGCAAGCAAATTAGTCTGTCTGAAGCATCAAATCACTCTCCATCAAGGTAGGATTTGTCTGCCACATAGTTGCCTTTCTCAGAAAAGTCAACGTGCTCTAGGCAAATGAAACCACCACCAACATTTTAACCACCGTCTTCCTTCATACCCTGCTGGAGAAAGTGTAGGACATTAAAACAAGAGATTTTGGAAGAGCAATGCTTCCTGCACTTTGTGTGCAGCTATAATTCTGGAAAGCATCCCTTTTGGAAACGAATCTTGACAACTACTCTGGTAGGTGTAATAATGACATCTGTTGAAGTCTCAGAATTTAAAGGCATCAAAGTCTTTGCCACTTTCAAAGGATTCAACAGCAAAAACTGGTATCATTTTATTATTAGAAATGAAATTAAATAAGAATTAAAAATGACTTTTCTATTATTCCCTGATGATAATGGGACATTTCTGTCTAACCCTCAACTGAAATCTTGCATGGTATTTTCTCACTAAAATTTGATCTTAGCATAGGGAATGCCTTACTTTACTATTTGTATAAAGAGAACATAACTACAGTGTTTTAGATATATAGATTGTCCATCCATTCAACAGACTCCTGTTCAGAGTTGGGGAAAATTACAAAACTATAATTACCAAGCCCAATATAGATTTTGTTATATAGTCTTAACTAGGTCCTTGCTGTAACTTGGCAATTCCTTTTCATTTCCCTAATAGATTCTCACACCCCTTCATCAAAATATTTTTTTTATAAACCTTCTCTTCTCTCCTCAAGCTTCCTAAGACATTCTGTTCCAACTTCTTTGTTGAAGATCTCATCTTATACTTAAAAATAGCCTAGCCTTTTGGCATGAGAGAGGTTTTTTTTCTCCTCTACTCATCATACATCACTCAGACATATGGCCCCACCATCTCTTCTCTTCCTTCTTTCTTGTCTAGTGTGAGGAGGTGGTTTTGCTCTTTGCTAAATCAACCCTACTTTTCTCCTTGATCCTATCTTTTCTCATCCCTTTAAGCAGAATTGTCCTTTTATCATCTTCAGTCTCTCTTTAATTTTTATTCTCTCCCCATTTATTGTCTCCTTTCCTACCACTTAGAAATGTGCCCATGTCTCCTCTATCCACAGCAAATACAAAAAAGACCCTTATTTATCCTAATATGCCTACTAGCTATCATCTTGTATCCTCCATCTCTACTAATACTTTTGTCTAAAGTCCTACAGAGAGCCTTCTACACTCAATGTCTATACTTCCTTTTTTCAATATGTACCACATATACCCTGGATTTAAAAATCTTCATCAATAATATAATCATTAACTTCTACTGTCCTATCAATTTATTGAAAAATGATGCTTTGGCATATAATATCAGAAAAAAAATAACCACTAAAAGACCGTATTTTGGAAGAGTAGGAGAGAATGCAATCTGATTTGTTTTAAATTGCAATCTAAATTTAGATATACCATTTAAAAGAGACATTTCTAATAGGCACTGTATTTTAAGTGACTGTCAAAGTTCAATTCTCAGTTTTTCTACAAGTTGTGTGATCTTAGATAAATCATTTGATCTTATCCTATCTCACTTTTTCCACCGGAAAAATGAGAGTATTGAAACCTGTGTTATCTACCTCATGGAGTTCTTTTGAATGGCAAGTAAACACACAGATACCCACACATATACACATATGTATACATATATGTAATATATGGGTTTATCCATAAATGTGTGTTTGCATATGTGTGTCTACATGCATGCATGCATGAATGTGTACGTGTAGATCACAAACATTTTCAAGTGTTACGTTAATTCCAACTAGTATGGGAGATACATAACTCTCCAGCAATATATTAGACTTCGGAACATGACATAGTGAAAAATAAAAAACAGTATGGGAAGGGGCACTTCAATTTGAGTCCTAGCAAAACTCTTGAATTTGTAAATGAACTTTAGCAAGGCATTTAACACATTTGTATGTGTTTTCCCATATGTAAATTGAATGCATAGGAAAATTATATTAAATTCCTCCTAGTTTTAGTAATTTATGAATTGTCACATACAAGTGCCTTATTTTACAGATGAGAAAATGGAGGCAGAAATAAAAAAAATGGCTTGCCAATTGTCACACCAAGAATGTGACAGAGGGAGCAGAGCTAAGATGGCAGAGTAGAAGGACAGTCTTGTTCTTTTTCTCTCCCCAAAGCCCTTAAAATACCTGTCAAAATGACTCTAAACAAATTCTGAAGCAATAGAATCCAAAAAATGACAAAGTGAAACAGAGTTCCTGTCCAAGATATCCTGAAAAGACAACAGGAGAGGACTATCACACGAGACTCAGAGTAGAGTGCAGGCCAGATTGGGATGTGCTGCATGTATAATACAGGATCTGAATCACAGATTCCTGCCACAGTTTCCAGATTTCTTATTCCAGAAATGCTAAAGACAGCTTTAATAGTCTGTAAGAATGCTCTTTCACCTGGATAAGAGTTGAGTATGGTTCAGCCCCAGGCACAGGACAGCAGGAGACACTGAGGCAGCAGAAAATGAGTAATATCTCATGGGAGAAAAAACAATTGACCTAGGAAATTGATTCAGGAGAGATAATTTAAAAATTATTGGTCTACATGAAATCCATGATCACAAAAACAGGCTATACCTCATCTTTCAAGAAATTATCAAAGAAAACGCCCTTGATATTCTAGAACCAGAGGGGAAAACAGAAATGAAGAGAATTCACTGATCACCTCCTGGAAGAGATTTCAAAAGGAAAGCTCAAAAGAATATTGTAGCCCAATTGCAGAGTTCCCAGATCAAGAAGAAAATACTACATGCAGCTAGAAAGAAACAGTCCAAGTATTGTGGAAATACAATCAGGATAACACAGGATTAAGGGGCTTCCTCACTAATTGATGGAAGTGTTTGGAATATGATATTCCAGAGGTCAAATGAGATAGGATTAAAACCAAGAATCACTTAGCCAGCAAAACTCACTATAATACTTCTGAAAAAAAATGGAATTTCCATGAAATAGAAGACTTCCAAGTATAATTATTTAAAAGACCAGAGATGAATAGAAAATTTGACTTTCAAATGCAAGAATCAAGAAACACATGAAATGGTAAAAATGAAAGAGAAGACTTAAGAAACTCATTAAAGTTGAATTGTTCACATTTCTACATGGAAAGATATTATTTGTAACTCATAATACCTATTTCAGTATTAGAGTAGTTAGAGGGAACATTATATGTATATATAACATATATGTATATGTGTACATATATACACAGAGATGAATGTATGTACATGTACATACACATACACACAAAGATATATACATATATTGTAGTTGTATAGGTGTGTATGTTTATTTTATATGTGTTTAGGCATGTATATATACATGGGTAGTTGTGTATGTATATGTGTATGTGTATATAAAAATATGCATACATATATGTATATGTTTACATATATATATACAAATATATGTGTATATATACATATCTAGACAGAGGTCAAGGAAAAATATCTAAAAAATAAAATTTGCTCTTTAGTGGAATGTACTAGGGCTAAGAGAAAGGGAGAGGTAGCATGTAGCAAATCATATCACATAAAAGAGACAAGAAAGAGCTTTCACGACGGAGGGGATGATGTGGGGAGATGAGAGGGAAAAAGTGAGCCTTACTTTCATGGCATTTGACTTAAGGAGGGAATAACACAAATAAACTCATTTGGATATGTAAATCTATTCCAACCTGCAGGAAGTCAGAGGAGAAGGGGATAAGAGAGTGAAGATAATAGAAAGAACAGTAAATTGGGAAAAGGGATAATCCCAAACAATCAGGTCAAGGGAAAGAATGGAATAAATGGAGGGCAGGAATAAATGTGGTTAATCTTTCACAAGATAACTATTATGCAAGTGTTCTGCATGTCTATACATGTATGACCTATATTGAATTGCTTGTTTTCTCAGTGAGGTTGGGGAGGGGGAGGGAGAGAATGTTGAACTCAGAGTTTTAATAATGAACATCAGAAATATTTTTAACCATAAAACTGGAAAATAATATGTACAGCAATGGAGTATGGAAATCTCTTTTGCCCTACAGGGAAATAGAGGGGAGGAGGAAAGAAAAATAGAGGGTTATAGAAGAGAAGACAGATCGGAGGAAGATGTGGATGGGGTACATGTTGTTCTGAGGTGGAGGATGGGAAAAGACAAGGAGAAAATGTTTAATTCAAATTCTTGTGGAAGTGAATATAAGGAACTGAAAAATAAATAAGTTATATATCTATAGCAGCAACAACAACAAATTGTGACAGATGCATCTGAATAGAGGTTTTAGAAGAAGCACCATAGACGTTTGAAAAGCAAAGAGATAAAAGTGAACTTTCAAATCCAGGAAGAAATGAAAAATGTCTACACTTTTGATGATGGTTTCTGAGGGGTAAGTTGAATTTGACTCAAAAATTTCTGGTAGAGGTGATGAAGGTGAGGTGAACTTGGAAGATAGTTTAGTTTAGTCCTTGGAGATTAAAAATGTGGCTTTTAATGGAATTTTGTTGAATTATCTTATTTTTCTTATAAAAGCAAATTGTCTTTTTAAAAAATGTTACTATGTGATTGTATGTGTGTGCACATGTGTGCATGTGTGTATGCATGTGTTTGTGTGTGTGTTGGAAAGCCAGGAAAATTAAGCCTCTGCTTTCATTGATAAAAGAAAATCCAAATGAAGAGTCTTCCTCTACTAATGGAAATAGGCATTTTCTCTGTAACTTACAATTTCAAAGAGCTGCCTGGTGGCACTGAAAGATCAAATATCTTGCCCAGGCACATATATGTGTCTGCTTGTATTCTCTGTCACAAACTAGGATATATTTTGGTAATTTGTTTTCATTTATTTCTAACCTCTATATTTGTTCTCCATAATTTTATGCATATATGTGCATATGCACACATATAAACATACATGTAAACATGCATATATTTACACATACATCTCTACATAAGTTTATGTAGAATAAAAAATAAAAAAGAATAAATATAAATGAAAGCAAAATGGCAAATATAGCATAGTTTGGGATACAGGATATTAGCTCGCACATAGGTTTCCATGGGCAAAATATTTGATCTTCCTATGCTACAAGGGTTTTCTCTAAAATTGGAAATTACAGATCAGGTAACATACACACACAAGTGTGTATGTGTGTGTGTGTGTGTATGTATGGAGAGATAGACAGACAGAGAGACAGAATCAGAGAGAGAAATGTAAGCTAATTCTCAGTGGGTACAGATTGTTTCATTTTTTGTATTTGTGTCCCCTACTCTTAGTATACTCTTAGGTGCTTAATATATGCTTCTTGAATGATTTCTTGATTGATATATCAGAGAAGGGAGTTTAACCCAGTTCTTCTGGGTTCTGATAATACAGACAATTAAAAAGGAGTCATTGCTCAGAGCACTGATTTATGTTAACATGAAGCCAAGATCAAACTCTAGATTCTAGTTGTTGTAATGGACTGTATTTTTCTTTTCACAGATGAAACAAATTCAGAGGATACTAATCTACATAACTGGTCACAGAATCAGGATTTGAAAGCAAATATATTAAGTCACTAATATAAGGCAATTTCTATAGAAATATTCTTAATTTTTGGTCCTAACAGCCATGTATTTTCCTTTATCAATTAATAAATCAATAAATATTTATCAAATGCTTACCATATGCCAGACACTGTGCTAAGTATTGAGGATACAAATGCAATGGATTAAATAAGTCCTATTTCCAAGCTTACATTTTAATAGATAACTGAACAAGTATATAAATGCAAGATATTACATACACATAACACACAAAGTAATTAAATTCAAAGTAATTGAGGAGCAAGTAGAGAGGGGGAATGGGAATTTTTTAATGCAGGTTTTAGTTCTTGGGTTCCACGTTGAAAAAGAGAGGACTTTGAAGTAAATGTGAAAAGGAAGAGCATTTCAGGTATGGAAGATTGCTAGTACAAAGACAAAGAAACAATGTCAGAGCATTACATCTGAAAGAGAAAGAGAAGACCAATTTGACTGGATTGCAGAAGCTGAGAGGATAAAAACATGGGCTGGAGTCATGTTGTGAAGGGCTTTAAATGCTAAGTGGAAGAGTTTGTATTTTATTGTAGTAGCAATAAGAAATTTTTGAGGTTGGTTAAGTAGAAGAATAATTAGGTCATATCTGCACAAGAGGAAAATCACTTAGCACCAGTTTGTAAGAGTTGTGATAAACTTGAGAGAGGAGAAAAATCAGGAGGCTATTTAAATAATCCAGGTGAGACTTAATGAGAACCTGGGTAAAAATGGTAGCTGTGTAAGAGGAGAGAAAGGAAGTGATGTGAAATGTTGGATATATATATATATACAAACATGCATATGTGATAATTTTATGAGTACTGCAGAGACCTGAAATTGCAAAGTTCATCAAACTTCAGAACTACTCACCAGTCTAGTATTGTTACTTTACTGGTGAAGGAAGAGAATGCTATAGAGGTTAAAGGACTAAGGCAATATGACACAGCTAGCTATTTGCAAAGTCAAGATTAGAATCTCTTCTCAATTCCTACTCTACTGTCTTGTCCAATTATTTGTGAGTCAGAGATTGCCTTCACTGTGTTTGTAATTAAGTACGATATCTAAACTGCAAGATAAATACTGTCAGTACCGTTGGATATATAACATTGTCTATGAAATTGTCTATGTATATGACCATTTAACCAAAACAATCCTCAACTAACTATACTTAGCAGTTTCTATATGTTTCTATAATAACAATTAGGAGCTAAAATTGCCCCAATAAACCTTAGAAATAAGAAGCAAATTCTTAGTATTATTACTAAATAAGATAAAGATCTTATATTTATAATGATGTATAATTTATATATGTATATATAAATATAATATAATTCTATATAAATTGCATTTATAATTATGCAACAGCAATGAACATCAACCACGTTCCATTTGTAGATCAAACTAAAATCCTATTTTGATGGAGCTTCATAGTTGTGTGGAAATGACCCTTGGATCTTTAAGGTTATTCATGGAGAAGAGATGTTCGTTGGTACACCTTATCAAATTGGAAATACTCTAAATGTGCCTCTGGTTTTGCAATCTGTTACTTGAGAATCAGTCCAGCAAGCTGCAGAAAGTCATAAAGCCTAAGTGATACTGTTGTTTTGGGGTTTTTTTTGCCCACATAAGACTAATAGAAGTATTGCAAACAATCTTGAAAATCAAGTACTCACTCTAATAAAACTGCGGCTTTTAAAAATATTTAAATAAGGCTACAACATAATGCAATTCTCCTATAATATAATCACCAAGTCTGGCCCCAAGGAAAAGATAAGAGAACATACTTCCACCTGCTTCTTTGCAGAGGTTGGGGAGGTTTTGAAATAATATGTTTGAAAAACTCTTCAGACATATAGGTTGTTTTCCTGAATTATTTTTTTAATATTCTCTTTTATTGTACATAATTGTTCTCTGGGAAGAGAAAAAAGTGAAATATTAGTAAATATTCGGAATGCAAAAACCAAAGCTATAAACTACTCATAATCTAAAAAGAATAGATGCATTCATCATTGAATTTGATGTTAGTGGAGATTCAAATCTTAGAATTGCCATTATGGAGTTTACTAGGGGAAGAAGTCATAAAATAAAATATTGTAATTATAATGTGTGATATGTAAGTGCATTAAAAAGTTATAAAGTATATGATATGGTGGTTTTTATTAAGGAGAATCAGGTAAAACATCATGAAAATGGTAGGATCTAAATTAGATCTTAAAGAATTGTAAGAATTCAGTCAATCAGTGAGTTAAGTATTTATGAAGTATTTATTATGAATGAAGTCTTGGTAAGGAATTGAAGATAAAAGTACAAACAATAAAACAATCCCTATTCCTAAGGATTTAATATTTTAATGGGAAAGATATATGTATATAAATACAAGGTATCTTAGGACAGCAATAAGAACTGTATGACTGAGAAAGGGTTTCATGAATAAGGTAATGCGTGAGGTGTGTCTCTTCAGCAGTTGGAAGGAATAAGGGAGAAGACATTTCAGGCATGTGAAGCCGTTTCAACAAAATAATAGAGTCTTAAGAACATAGGGTGGATAGGTGGAAGTAGCAGCCTAATACATTTTAGTTTTACTGCAGTGTAGAATGCCTGATAAGGTTAAATATATAAATCATGAAATAGAAGCATATATATTTTGCAAAAAACAAAGTCTGTTTTTTTTATTTGTTTTAGTACACTGCACATGTACAATATGGCTACAGAAGAAGTGAAATTTTTTATTTGATTTAGTCACTTGGCATATTAGTATGGAAAAGCTTCGACATGAATCAGGGTTATCCTTTCCCATCCTGTGTATTTAATAGAAACATGAACTGGAAGCACATTTGGAGATCCCAGAAGGTGTTGATTCACAAGAAAAACACTCATTTGACCACATTGCCTTAGGTTAGTAAAGCTTGGATGATGCCTAACTTCATCTAAAGTTCTAAAATATTGAGTAGCGCAGAGCAGGCTTGATTGATACTCAACAAATTATAAATAAGAATCCCTTGAAAACAAATAGAAAAATAATAAAAAATAAAGAAAATAAGAAACCTTGCAGAAAGAGAAAACACGTCTAATAAATATATGATCAGAAAGAATGGATCGATGATGTCAAAAAATAAAAGAGCAAGATTTCATAAAATTTCAAAGTAAATTTTTACAAAAATACATTCAATTTATAGATATATGTGCATTTGTATTTTATTATACTTTTAAAATTATTTGGAAAATTTTCTATACATAAAATATTAATTAATACAATTCAAATATCCATAGACAGTCTTATATATTATTGATTTCTTTACAATTTCAAGAGAAATCATTGAAAGTTTCCAACTCTTTGGGTTTTCAACTTATGGAGGATGTATGTGAATGCATAGATAGAAAATGAACAAAAAACATGAATGAATTAGGACATCATTGAAGAAAAGAATATCCATATAAATGAGACCATAGCTCTAATAGAATATTGTTAAGATATGGTTTACTAGATTCAGCAAAAGGCTCACTAAAATTTAGTCAATTGGATCAAATATATTAGCACTTTAAAGCAAATATATCAAAACATTTAAGCTCTATCATTATTGTAGTAATGCCTGAGTTCTCTGAAATTAGAGGACATGGTTGACACAGTCACCTTATTTTCAAATGTCAATCTTCAGTCTTCTTTTGGTAGGTAAGGTTTCCCTGTGCATAGTTTTATGACTAAGGAGTTTATCTAAAGTGCAAACTATGAGCATATAAAATTTAACAGCAACCTTTGAAGCATAGCATAATGCATTTAAGAAGCGTAATGGGTTATTCTCTGACTTTCACATGATGTACCATCCCGGAGGCAAGAATTTCCTTAAAAGCCTGTTCTGACAACTGCCTTCAATATGCTTGGATTAAATATCAGGATGGTCTCTTGCCAAATGACTCCATCCTGCTGAATGAGATGTGAACAGAAAAGAACATTCATTTTCTCTTCACGATGAAACCTGCCTCGAAATACCTTGAATAATTCATGAAAAAAAATGGCCTTAGTGAGACCGTACTATCTTTATGTATTTATAAGATCTAACATTGGGCTGTTAATCTTATTTTAGCAAAATAATAGAAAGGTGATGATCTTTTTCCTCAAACCCCTGCCTATTCTAAAATCTTTCCTATGGGAACTGTGTAACAACTCTTCTAAATTATAATTTCACTAAAGTAATTACTAAAGATATATGGCTTCATTTGCCCTGCATTTTCTAGTTCACTCTATTTCTGAAATGCTTTTCACTTTATCATGAAATATTACAAGTACAAAACATTTTTGACATAGTCACCCTCACGTATAAGAATTGAGTTAATTTATTTTTATTTTACAATAATCATAACTTATTTCGGAAATGAAAATAAAATAGAATTTGGTAATATTGAAGCTAAAATGGAAATAGAATGAGGCTGGTGTATTTAACTCCTTGAAAAGTAGAAAACTTGGATTCAGTTTCCAACTTGATCATTAGCAAGTTATGTGTCCTTAAGGAATTTATTTATTTAATATAAATTTATTTACTTAATTTTTTATATTCATTTTCACAAAATTTTGGCTTCCAAAATTTTCTCCCCTTTTGTCATCTCCCCGCACTCCAATACACCCAGCATTCTAAAGTCCCCTATCACCAATCTGCCCTCTCTCCTATCATCCCTCCCTTCTCTTGTCCCCATCTTCTCTTTTGTCCTGTAGGCCCAGATAACTTTCTCTTCCCCATTACCTGTATTTGTTATTTCCTAGTAGCAAGAACAATAGTAAAGAGTTGTTCCTAAAACTTTGAGTTCCAACTTCTTCCCATCCCTCCCTCCACACCCATTCCCTTTGGAAAGGCAGGCAATTCAATATAGGCCATATCTGCGTAGTTTTGCAAATAACTTCCATAATAGTCATGTTGTGTAACACTAACTATATTTCCCACCATGCAATCCTGCCCCCCATTGTTTCTACTCTCTCTTTTGATCCCATCCCACCCCAAGTGTTGACTTCAGATTATTCCATCTTTCCCCCACCCTGCTTATCCCCTCCCTCACTTTCCTGCATTTTAAGATAGGTTTTCATACCAAAATGAGTGTGCATTTTGATCATTCCTTTAGTCAAACGTGATTAGATAAAACTTCATGTTTTTTTTTTTCTCAGCTCTCCTCTTTTTTCCTCCACTAAAAAATCTCCTGCTTGCCTCTTCTATGAGAGATAATTTACCCCATTCCATTTCACCCTCTCTACCCCCACTACATTTCTCTCTCACCGTTTACCTTGATTTCTTTTAAGATATGATCCCTTCCTATTCAATTTACCCTGTGCTCTACTGTCTCTGTGTGTGCATGCATGTCTGTATGTGTGTGTGTGCACGTGCACAAGTGTACATGCGTGTGTGAATGTGAGTGTGTATGTGTGTATGTAATTGCACCAACTACCTAGGTACTGAAAAATTTCGGGGTTATAAATCTTGTCTTTCCATATAGGAATGTAAACAGTTCAAATCTGGTAATTCCTTATGACTTCTCTTTGCTATTTATTTTTTCATGCTTCTTCTCATTCTTGTGTTTGAAAGTGAAATTTTCTTTTCAGCTCTGGTCTTTTGATCAAGAATTCTTGAAAGTCCCCTATTTCATTGAAAGCCCATATTTTCCCCTGAAGTATTGTACTCAGTTTTGCTGGGTAGATGATCCTTGGTTTTAGACCTAGTTCCTTTGACTTCTGGAATATCCTATTCGATGCCCTTCGATCCATCAATGGCGAAGCTGCTAGATCTTGTGTTATCCTGATTGTATTTCCACAGTACTAGAATTGTTTCTTTCTAGCTGCTTGCAATATTTTCTGCTTGACCTGGGAACTCTGAAATTTGGCCACAATGTTCCTATGAGTTTCTCTTTTTGGATCTCTTTCAGGTGGTGATCAGTGGATTCCTTGAATACTTATTTTGCCCTCTGGTTCTAGAATATCAAGGCAGATTTCCTTGATAATTTCATGAAGGATGATGTCTAAGCTCATTTTTTGATCATGGCTTTCAGGTAGTCCCATAATTTT
>CM053771.1:433373901-433425957 GCA_028658325.1 Potorous gilbertii
GAATTTGGTCACAGTGTTCCTAGAAGTTTCTCTTTTTGGATCTCTTTCAGGCAGTGATCTGTGGATTCCTTGAATACTGATTTTGCCCTCTGGTTCTAGAATATCAGGACAGTTTTCCTTGATAATTTCCTGAAAGATGATGTCCAGGCTCTTTTTTTGATCATGACTTTCAGGTAGTCCCATAATTTTTAAATTGTCTCTCCTGGATCTATTTTCAGGTCAGTTGTTTTCCAATGAGATATTTCATATTCTCTTCCATTTTTTCATTCTTTTGGTTTTGTTTTGTGATTTCTTGGTTTCTCAGAAAGTCATTAGCCTCCATATTTTCCATTCTAATTTTGAGAGAACTGTTTTCTTCAGTGAACTTTTGAACCTCTTTTTCCATTTGGCTAATTCTGCTTTTGAAAGCATTCTTCTCCCCATTGGTTTTTTGAACCTCTTTTGCCAATTGATTTAACCTATTTTTCAAGGTGTTCTCTTCAGCATTTCTTTGGGTCTCCTTTAGAAAGGTATTGACTTGTTTTTCATTCTTTTCTTGCGTCTCTCTCGTTTCTCTTCCCAGTTTTTCCTCCACCTGTCTAGCTTGATTTTCAAAATCCTTTCTGAGCTCTTCCATGGCCTGAGCCCTTTGGCTATCTATTTTGGATGTTTGGTATACAGAGACCTTGACTTCTATGTCTTTCCCTGATGGCAAGCATTGTTCTTCCTCATCAGAAAGTAAAGGAGGGAACATCTGCTTACCAAGAAAGTAACCTCCTATGGTCTTATTTTTTTTCCCTATTCTGTGCATTTTCCCAGCCAGTTACTTGACTTATGAGATTCCTCTCCACTCCTGCCTAGATCAACCCAACTAGTGCTTGGGGTCTGAGATTCAAATGCTGCTTCCCAGCATCAGGGCTTTCGGTAGCAGACACGGCTGCTATTCAATGTGAGCTTATGTTCTGGTGCTCAGGTGGAGTCAGGTCCGCCTCCCAGGCTCAGTTCCCTCAGGAGGTTTGTGTGGAGACCTTCGGTTATGGATCTGAGCTCCTGCCTGCGTGGGAAGCCCAGGTCTGCTGCTATCCCTGTCCCTGCTGCTGCCTCCCGAGGGGGCGTGAGTTAGGGAGACAGCCCGCTCCCCTCTTGGCCAGCCCAGAAGTATTTCTCACGGACCTGTGCGCCTTTGGGTGGAGGGACCTTTGTGGCCGCTAGAGATTCTGTCCCTGAAGCCTACTCGGATCTGCTCCTCTTGTGCTGTATGACCAAGTCAGGGCCGGGCTCCAATCTTGTCTGGTGTGTTACGGACCCTTGGGTTCAGTTTTTCAGGGCTCTCTGAAACAGAAATCGCCTCCACTCTGTTGCTGTATGGCTTCCACTACTCCAGAATTGGTTGGGAGCTCCTTCTTATGGGTAATTTATGGGCTGTGGGTTCGGAGCTAGCTTATATGAATCTTTCTACTCCACCATCTTGGCTCCTCCTCAATAATTATTCTTATTAATACAGTGATTCTATATATTTGCGAAGCATGACATTTCGGCCTGTAGGAAGATATACATTTTTGGGTCACCATGAGGGCAATGGAAAGGGAAATAATGGATATTACCAAAATATGAACTATTAACAAAATACAGAGAGGCTTCTAGAGTCCTCTATAGTTTAATATTTTTCCTTCTCTTCTCTTTATCTCCTTAAAAATCAGTACTTCTTTAAAAAGCTATTTGTAATTTTATTTAACAAACATACACACCTCAACAATGTGCTTCCAGATGTATCTAATTCACTCAGACATCTACCACCAGGTGGAAACCCTGAATTTTCCTTCCCTTTTTAAAAGCAGTAAATTTATTCTGTTTCCCAACTAATAGCAAAGATTAACAAAGTAAAACAAGTTTCTTCATATTTTAAAATATTAGACATAGGGCTTAAACCTGTGTCTTGCCTGGATTAATTATCTCCTGATTTAGAAACCTTATAGAAACAAAAAGACTCTGATTGCTATGGATTTATGTAAAACCAATTACCTGCCCAAGGACAGGAATTATTTCTCCTGAGCCATACACCTTGGATAATCCTAAATATTGGTAAAAGTGAAATCTAGCTAATTTATCAGACCTGACCAAGCTAAGTTAGCTAGATCTCTATTTCTATCATGGCCATTCCTTCTCTCTCACTTATGTATAGGTGCAGTATTGCATGGTGGGTAAAATAGTCATTTCAAAAAGACCTGTCTTTATATCCTCTCTCCCGTACATATTCCGTATATATTGACTTTGTAAACCTCTGAAATTCTCAACACTTTAATTTTCAGAACACTTTCTGAGTTTCATTGGCAGAGGCACTTTCCTCATTCAGAGTTGTCTACATGAGGGAAAACATTGGTTTGGATAAATATAATATATGCTGTCAGACTATTTTGTTTGGGGAGGGGGTGCAGGAATAGCAGGGAGAGATTAGATAAGAAATGATAGGAAGCATGAAGAATCTTACAGCTATTGGTGTGTAAACAAATAAATATTGGAGAATATTTAATTACTATTTATTACAAGAAAGGGTACAGTAATACCATTTCTATATAGGGGAGACAATTCCATATTCAGGGAAATAACCACAAGGACAGAATTGCAAGTAAGTGCTAATGAGGCTTCATTAATTAAGTGAAACCTAGAAAATCAGACAGTAGAGAACTCATATCCTGGGAAATATAATCACAGAGCAGTAGCAATAGACTTCAGGAACCCAAACATAGAAGTAATGAATTAAAAGGATGAGAACCTAGGTAGGGAATGTCTATGAAGTAGTTTCGGGGGAAAGGAATAACACAAAGTGACCTCTATACTAAGCCAGCATCTGTTGAGACAAAGGCTTATTTTAGGCATATTTCACCTAATTTATTAGAAATATTCCTTATGTTTTGAATATTATTTCCAAAACAAACATCAAGAAGTCAAAGTTGACTTCTGCAGAGCAAAATTTGGACATGGAGCCAGATATTTCTTAGGAATATATACCATTCACCATTCTATCCAAATGTATGAGTGAGATTAGAAACAAGTGTTCTGATTTACTTTTAATATAAGAAGATATCAAGTTAGTTCGTTATTAAAGGAAGAAAATAAAAATCTTTACCTTGCTCCGTTCAAGACATATGTCACCGAGCCATTTTAGATTTGGAAGGAAACTTGATGATAGTCAAGGCCATCTTAATCATTTTGTATGTGAAGAAACTGAAGTACAAAGACATTAAATGATTTTCTCAAGATCACTCAATTTTTATGAGGAAATGTTGAAATTAGAACTTGTGGCTCTAGATTTAGTGTCTTTTTTACCTACTGTACAACGCTAATAATATAGAAATAAATTATATTCCAATAGTTTTGTTTAAAAAAGTCAAGCTTACATTTCTTATGGACAGATTTGCTACTTAATATTTAAAGCCAATGAAGATAGACAACTCCTGTGATGAAGATAGGGCATGATATTATCCATCTCTCCTCTAGTCCCAAATATGTTTATTCCTGTTTTGATATCTGTATCTACTTATTTTTCTTCCGTTTACCACATTGATACACCAGGTGTTTCTAACTGGATTGTTTTCTACCTTCGACATACTTCCTGAAGTTGATAGAGCTCCATCGTGAAAGTCATTTGCTCTTTTTTCCATCCTTATAGCTCCTGACTCTATCTTCTCTCTGACAGCTGCTGATTTCCCCAGAGGCACCATTCTCAAGTAAATTGTGATGGGGATGCATATTTCATAAACCACTTGTGACAATATGCTAATTGAAGGAGTTGCTCCTGTCAATGTGTCTCTTGAAAATTACAGCGGGTATTTCAGAAGGCTGTTGGGGGTTTCATAACTACAAGCTAAGGGGAACTATTCAACCAGGTGACAGATATCAAAATTGTGACTCAAATGGGTTTCATATCCAGCATTTAAATCTCCAATTTTGTTTTGTTTCACAGAATTCTAGAACGTATGATAAAATCTGTTAAGCTTCACACCTTCTCCTTCCCTTTAAAATTTTTGAAGTCTAGATTTCCTGTTTTTCATTTTTCTTTTTTCCTTCCATTTGCTAGAGTTTGGTCCTTCTCAAGAGTATCTTATTCTTTGGAATATGCTCTTTAGCCTCTCACTATGACTCTGTTATACTGTCTTTAATCGTCAAGTTTCTGAGGCCTCTACTTAATCAAGCATTTCTTTATACCTTCATTCAGCTTTCTGCTAATGATAGCTCTCCTAATCTGTATACTTGAAGGAAACTCTAAAAGCCTCTATCCTATCTGTATTCTGTGTGATTTATTTATCAAATTTGTTATTGTTGAATTCTAATCTAGGTTTGTAGATTTCTATTTATGGTTCTTCAACATCACAGGTTCTTAGCCTATATTCTATAAACATTACTTTCTAATATTAAAATCCGGATTTTGATATAATTTTTTCCTTTGTAAGTCTATTCATTTTATCTTAAGCATATAAAAACAATATTCTGACAAATGGTCCTAGAGCAGCATGAAACTGCCAGAGGCAACCACATCATCATCATCATCATCATCATCACATGCGCACACAGATTTTGATAAACTCAGCTTTATATAGAATCGAGAAGAAGCTCACAACTAGTAGGGATTCTAAAGGTCGGATGGTTTACTTCATCATTTTACAGGTGAACACACTGAGTTCAAGAACTATTATACCAGTTGTGCAAGATTACACCATGACTTCTTAATAAGACAAGTCTCAAACCCATACTGTTTGCTTCATCAGTCTTTTTTTTTTATTTTGTGGAGCTTTGGAATACTCGCACCTTCACTTGATTATAATTTTCCTATGATATTTTCTTTATTTTCATTTATCTTATTTTTAATTCAGAGATCAAAACAAGCATTTTTATAACACAATACAATTAAAAAATGATTGCACATGAACCCACAAATCCACTGTATACAACGTGATATTCCCTCCAAATATACAACAGATTTATAATGTAGGTTTATTTTTTCTTGATGTTTCTCATATACACAGTATATTGTGGGATAAAAAAAAGACAAAAAAAATTGGTCTAACTGTTCCTGTCACATTTTCATCTATATTTGTTCTTCCATGACATGAAATATCTGAAATAAAACATATTTTTTTCTTTTTCTGTCCATTAGTTCATCTCTTCTTCCAATTTCATGAATGACAAAGTATGTAACTTATCCTAGAACAGGAGTAGGGAACTTGCAGCCTCAGGATCACATGTAGCCTTGTGGCTGCAGGTTCCCAAACCCATATAAAAACATGCCAATCAAAACGACATTTCTCCTCTCTTCTTTTCTTGTAGTAAAATCTAAAAATAAGATGAAATTTCAGAATATAAGTAAACGTTATTTTATTTGAATACTAAATAGCAAACTATTATGAGATCATTTTAAGCTCTGTAAGGCAATAAAAACTGAATCAAAAGACAAAATAAAAAGTTGCATTATTTTCCTTGAAGGAAGGCATGGGGAAAGAAAACTCCCATACCATGTCTAAGTTCTCTTGAAGAAAAACGTAGAATCATGAGTCTGAGGTCTGAGTCTAATGCGGTATATAATAATGCCAATCATTTTAAAATTAAGCAAATTCTACCTTCCATGGTTGAACATGTTCTATGTAAAACAACTAATAGATTGTGACATGTTGTAATTATTACTTATGGAAAAATATAATATATAACTAACATCCAAAGCAAATTACCAGGTGTCTTATTTATTTTCAGTTGCAAGCAAACTCTATCAATTAAATGAAGTGATTTTTGTGAAATTCAACCCACCTGTCTGAATCAGATTGGCTTACACTACTAAATATTCTAGAGAGGTTATAATTGAGTCTAATATCTAAGTTTGACTTAATGCCTAATTATATATTTCATGGCTATGTATTTGAATATTCATTATTAATATGGTAATATGCAAAGACATCACTCTTTTAACATGAATACCAGTTTTTGAAAAAGTGAAATGACAAGATAAGACTATAAGAACAAAATGACTGCTCTTCCAATATTTTTGGCAGCAAGATCTATTAGTTATAAAGAATATATTTTAGCAAAACTGAAGTTCAATTTAAAAGGAAGTTGTAGAATTTTAATATAATTAAATCACATATTTTCTTAAAGGATGTTATGCCAATTATAATTAAAGATATTAATATAAAATGAGGAATCATCCTTTAAAATTATTTTGGTAGCTCATTAATATTTAACATTCATATCAAAACCAGGAGAAAGATTTCAATGCAATGACTCATTTTGCCAATATTTTCTTTTGTTTTTTTAAAATAATATTTGCTCTCAAGAATGACTCTTGGGAAGAGGGTAACACTGGGAAAAATATAATAGTATACAAAAAAATTAAGAAATCAATACAAACATTTTAAAAAAGGGCAAGAGAGACAGTGCCACAGTATGGCAGAGACTGGATTAGAGTATAAATTACAAAAAGATCATAGTTCCCCTGATTCAAGATATGCTAGGCAGAGTCTAAAGACCACCTACACATGAGTATCGATAAGCTATGAAATCAAAATTCTGGTGTATTATCTCAAAATAATTCATAATTATGATGCTCTACTTGGACAGATAATCTAAAATGAAAAGTCATAAATTCTATCTGAAGAATGGGGATAGATGAGGAAATGCACCCTCTTGTCCCACAAATATTTACTCCATTTGCTGAACGAAGGAAAAAAGTCTTTGGTAAATAGAAACAATCGGAAAGTGTTTTTTACTAATGATGGCAAAGTCTGTAGCTAACACTTGTAGCACCAACGCAATACTGACAGCACTGACATCAGCCATGAATATTACAACACAATCACGAAATACCACAGACTCTCCGGGTGAAAGGCAGAACCGAAACATTTATTCAGACCCAAATCCATCAGGTAGCAAAAATCTATACCCAATAATAATGCAGAGGACAACACCAGCCCCAATCCTTCCACCTGCCAGGCTTCCCACAAACCAGATCCATTACGTGCATCACAAGCAAACTCTCTTAAACACAATCACAACAATAACTAAATCACTCAGGCTACCCATGAGCCTGCATCCTTCCTGACGCTGACTGCTTTCAAGACTACCTTCCTCTCAGCCTCAATCTTAGCTTCTTCTTTTTCCACCCATTCACCCATTTCTCCCACCACAGGCTCTGTGTGACTCAGACTCTTGTAACTCAGGGTTCCATGTGCCCCAGGCAGGTTACAGGGACCTATCAATGAAGATGGAAGATTTTCCATTTAAATTACCATTACAGCATTGCACCTCATTCTGTATGAGTACTTCCCCAAAAGAAATTTCCATTTTATCTGAACCCACCTTCTGATATTCCTACTAACACAAAGCATCCCAGTGCCAAAAAAAGCTCATTTCAAATTTAATAACTGATCTCAAAACCTTTATATTTATTATTCTATTAAGGTTGATAGTGAAGATTTGTGTGTGTGAGTTTGTGTGCACATATGTGTATTTCCCTTCAGTTGCCATTTTCCATATGCATTCCCTTCCCTCTTTAGGTTTGTTTCTCTTTTGTTTATACCCTACTTTGGATATCTGCCTGGGGCCTTCGATCTGTCTTGATTCATAACCCTAGTGCCTTCACCTAATTCCTCATAGCCAAGAAGCTCTATTTCGAGTTTCCTTTTAAGTTTTCTCAGCCAACACTTAAAGTTGTTGGAAATTCCTTACTTTATATCAAATTCCAAAGATTCTACTTTCCTAAGATAATGAAGGAAAGATTTTGCTTATTGGGCAAATTAATCAAAATATCCATGTTAATGTGAGAAAATAAAACATAGATGCATGGGGAAAGTATGACTTCAATTTTTTGCGATCATCAACTGTGAATATTTTAACATTGTTAGCAAAATTTTCCTAACTTTAATATCTATCCAAAGAAAGAGTTTTGTTGATAAAACTTTCATTTTGTTGTTGAGCTGGGCATTGAGGAATATTCAATCAAACCAATAAGAGAAATATCTCTATCTAGGCTGAATTTTTCCCTTGTTGAACAATTGCATGTCATTATTTATTTATTTCTTTTGTATAAATATTATAGAATCTTAGAACTGGGAGGGGTCAGAGACCATTTGATCTCCCTTATTTTACAGATCGTTTTTTAAAATTTATTTATTTTATGTTTTCAACGTTCATTTCCACAAAAGTGTGAGTTCTAAAACTCTCTCCATCTCTCCCCACCACCCCCAAAACGCCATGCATTCTGATTGCCCTTTCCATCAATGCGCTCTCCCTTCTCACACTCCTCCCTTATCTTATCCCCATCTTCTGTCTTCTCCTGTAGGAGAAGATAAATTTACCACATCATTACCTGTATATCGTATTTCCCAGTTATACGCAAACACAGTTCTCAACATTTGTTACTAAAACTTTGAGTTCCAACTTCTCTTCCTTCCTCCCTCCTCACCCACAAGCACTGACAAGGTAAGCAATGCAATATAGACTATGTGGTTTTGCAAAATACTTTCATAATAAATAATAATTAATAATAACAACAAACCAAGATACTAGTTGATGACCTCCAACAGTGAGCAATGGCTTAACTGATGGGTGACAATTGGCTACACAGAGTCAAGGAATCTGTGCTCAATTTAATCAATGCTGTATCCTCAGTGGAATCACTTTTCTTCACAGTAAATTTTCTTCCCCAGCTACAATTAAGTAAACTTCACTTTATTCACTTTAAGTTGGACTAAGTATGTATTTCTTCATCCTAACCTCAAACCTGAGGCCAATTTAATCATCTCTGTCCTATGATACCTCCCAACAGATTGTCTCAGGATTTCTATTATTGAATACAGATTTGTTAATGCTGTTTAGTTTTGCATATATATTTCTGTAAGAATAAATTACCTGCCCCATATTGTAAGCCAAATTCCTTTTCATACAGTTCTCTCTTCTTTCCTGTGGGCAAGGACCCATACATGAGGGAATTAGGACAATCTCCCTCCCTTCACCCCCAAGTGCCAGGATGTATGATTATGAAAAAAGAGATTCTAATCTCATTCAAGGTAGGCTACCCCAAGACCAAAGACTATCAAAAGTATAATGTTTGAGCACAGAACTTCAAGTGGTTCACCACTCCAAGCTCTTTGGTGCCAAAGAATACCTTAAGTTCCTTAGGGACTGAATTTTTTAGTTCACTTTGGGGAATGTAATGATATATTAAGCAATATAATTTACTGTTATTAGAAAGAGAAAAATGAAATATGCAAACATTTAAGGTTATCATCATTCAGGATTGTTTTTACCTATGATTTCAAAAGTTTTCAGAAATGAATAAGGGGAAATGCATGATTGAAGAGTAAATAAATGGTAACATGTATTTTCTGAGGTAATCCCATGTCATTACATATGTGTGAGATGAGCAATATCTTACTTTTGGTGTTAGAAATAAAGTATTTCTTACCATTAGCCTCAATAAAACCTTTACAGAAAATATTGTCAAGTCCACACAGAATTACAAAATATAATTCCCCTAAGCACAATCTTGTTCATATAGGTCTCCAATTGACTTTAGAACTGGTATGTAAATTGTATGTGTGGAGGAACAAGAAGGAGGGAAAGAACAATCTGAGGCACTGGTTCAAACTGAAGATATTGCTTCAGTTTTTGTTTTTGATTGGTTTTTTTTATAAATACTGCTAACCAAAATCATCTCTAATCATTATAGCATTTATTAAGTATTTGTTCTTGCATAATTTTATAATAGGAAAGAGTAATATCCTAAGCATTCTTCTCCCACCCATTAAATCAGGCTGTTTTTCTATCTTTGTTTCTTTTCCTAAACAGGTATTCCAAAATTCTTTAAGATTTAACTGGCTCAAGGGATTAAAGACTTATCATGTTGAGGTCACTTCCTCATTAAGTGAGTAAAAAGCAGCACAGGAATGACAGAGAAAGGCAAAATGCTTTCTTTACTCTTAGGGACCTTATGGAAGTGACAACAGGAAAATTAATGTGTGTGTGTGTGTGTGTGTGTGTGTGTGCTTCCATGTGTGTAAATCTTAGAAAGAAGGAATGCTGCATTAAGGGACATAAGTAAAGAATTTCTGTAGAAGGTAGAATATTATTTTGAATCTGAAGCAAGACAGGGAAAACAGGAGGTATAAATGACAAAGAAAATTCTAAGCATGGGGAACAAGTCAATGAAAATGTCCAGAGAGCACAGATTTAAAAATCTAATTAAAGTAATAAATAGAAAGGGGGGGTATTTTCACTAGAATAGAATGTATAGAGGGATAAGTATGTTGTAAAATGACTGGAAAAGTAAAAGGAGTCATGTAGGAAGATTATGAAAAATGTAGAACATAAAATAGAGGATTTTATATTGGGTATGAAATAGCTAAGTGGTGATGGTGATAGAGCCACAGACCTTAAATAAGAAGATCTGAGTTAAAATTCTGCCTCAGACACTAACTAGACATGTCTCTCAACACTGAGTTTTCTTCATCTGTAAAATGGGAATAATATTCATGCCAAACTCCAATAGTTGTTGTATGGATCTAATGAGAAAATATTTATAAATTTTTTTTGCAAATTTAAACTGCTATTTAAATACTGGTAATGGCTATTTTCATATTTGACCCTAGGAGTGACATACAACCATTGAAGTTCACTGTATAGGGGGAAGAAATGGTTATATTTGTGTTTTGGAAATATAATTTTCCAGCAGGTAGGACCTCAGAACCATTACTGAAGGTCTCCACATAAACCTCCTGAGGAAGAAATGGTTATATTTGTGTTTTGGAAATATGATTTTCCAGAAGTGGTGGATGTTATGATTGGGAAGAGGCTTGAGGCAGAGACAAAATAAAAAAAAATCTATTGCAATAATCTATGTAAAACAGGGTAAGACATCTACAGCATGGTGATGTCCATATCAGAAGTGAGAAAAGTACGTGTACAAGATATATTGCATTGGTAGAAATAAGAGGATTTGAAAAGAGACTGAATAGAATGCATTAGAATCAGAAGATCTAGGTTCAAATCTCAAGTGTCATTTGAGCTCCGAATCCCTAGGAAAACCATTAAATGCCTGGGTAACACGGTTTCATTCTTATAACAATGCTACTATTAGCTTTATGTGTTTGTAAGTAACAAATGAGAGAGCATATGTAAAAATACCATAAAAACCCTTAAAGTGGGGGGAGAGCCAAGATGGTGGAGTAGAAAGACACACATATGCTAGCTCTGAAACCACAGCCTATAAAATATCTGTAAAGAACTCCTAACAAATTTTGGAGCAGTGACAGCCACAGAACAATGGAGTGGAGGAGATTTCTGTTCCAGAAGACCTGAAAATCCCTCACCAAAGGTCCATCACACATGGGACCAGAGTGGAACTCAGCCGTGCCTTGGCCGTGAGGCCCCGAGAGGAACAGATCCGAAAAGGATTCAGGGATGGAATCTCTGGTGGCCATGAAGCTTCCTCCACCCACAGGTGCTAAAGGTCAGTGAGAGACTTCTGGGCTGGCCATGAGGAGAGTGGGGTATCCCCCTAACTAAGGCCTCCTCGGGGAGCAGCAGCAGAGACAGCAGCGGCCAGGGGCTCGCTGAGCAGGTAGGACCTCAGAACCATTACTGAAGGTCTCCGCATAAACCTCCTGAGGGAAGTGAGCCTGGGAGGTTGCACTGCCCCAAGCTGAGAACCTGATTTAATCTTACCCTGAATAGATGCCAGGTCCATCACTGAAAGTCTTGAGGCTGGGGAGCAGCATTTGAATCTCAGACCCCAAGCACTAGCTGGGCGGATCTAGGCAGGAGTGGAGAGGAATCTCAGAAGTCAAGTAACTGGCTGGGAAAATGCACAGAAAAGGGAAAAAATAATAAGACCATACAAGATTACTTTCTTGGTGAGCAGATGATTCCACCCTTCTGTTCTGAGGAGGAAGAACAATGCTTACCATCAGGTAAAGACATAGGTGTCAAGGTCTCTGTACCCCAAATATCTGAAATAGATATCCAATGGGCTCAGGCCATGGAAGAGTTCTAAAAGGATTTTGAAAATCAAGTTAGAGAGGTGGAGGAAAAACTGGGAATAGAAATGAGAGAGATGCAAGAAAAGCATGAAAAATACCTTGATGAAGGAGACTGAAAAAAAGGCTGAAGAAAATAACACCTTGAAAAATAGGCTAACTCAATTGGCAAAAGAGGTTCAAAAAGCCAATGAGGAGAAGAATGCTTTCAAAAGCAGAAATAGCTAAACGGAAAAGGAAACCAAAAGAAGAAAAAAAATGGAAGATAATGTGAAATATCTTATTGGAAAAGCAACTGACCTGGAAAATAGATCCAGGAGAGACAATTTAAAAAATTGTGGGACTGCATGGAAACCATGATCAAAAAAAGAGCCTAGACATCATCCTTCATGAAATTATCAAGAAAACTGCCCTGATATTCTAGAAACAGGGGGCAAAATAAGTATTGAAGGAATCCATTGATCACCACCTGAAAGAGATCCAAAAAGAGAAACTCCTAGGAACATTGTGGCCAAATTCCCGAATTCCCAGCTCACGGAGAACATATTGTAAGCAGCTAGAAAGCAACAATTCCAGTATTGTGGAAATACAATCAGGATAACACAAGATTTAGCAACTTCTCCATTAAGGGATCAAAGGGGGTGGAAGAGGATATTGTAGAAGTCAAAGGAACTAGGACTAAAACCAAGAATCACCTACCCAGAAAAACTGAGTATAATACTTCAGGCGAAAATCTGGTGTTTCAATGAAATTGAGGACTTTCAAACATTCTTGATGAAATGACCAGAGCTGAAAAGAAAATATGATTTTCAAACACAAGAATGAAGAGAAGCAAAAAATAGTAAACAGCAAAGAGAAGTCATAAGAGACATACTAAATTTGAACTGTATATATTCCTACATGGAAAGACAATACCTGTAACTCTTGAAAATTTTCAGTATCTGGGTAGTTGGTGCAATCACACACACACACACACACACACACACACACACACACATACACACATGCACGCACACACACAGACAGAGAGCACAGAGTGAATTGAGTAGTAAGGGATCATATTTTTAAAAAATGAAGTCAATCGGTGAGAGGGAAATGTATTGAGAGGAGAGAGAGAGAAATGGAATGGGACAAATTATCCCTCACAGAAGACGCAGGCAGGAGACTTTTTAGTGGAGGGAAAAAGAGGGGAGCAGAAGGAAAAAAAAAACATGAAGCTTACTCTCATCACATTTCACCAAGGAAGGAATAAAAGGCACACTGATTTTGGTATGAAAAGCTACCTTACAATACAGAAAAGTGGGGGAGATGGGGATAAGTAGGCTGGGGTGATGATGAAAGCGAAGGCAATGGGAGGAGTGAGCAATTTGAAGTCAACACTCTTGGGGAAGGACAGGATCCAAGGAGAGAGTAGAAGCAATGGGGGGCAGAATAGAATGAAGGTAAATAGAGTTAGACTTACACAGCATGACTGTTATGGAAGTCATTTGCAAAACTACACAGATATGGCCTATATTGAATTGTCTGCCTTCCCAAGGGAATGGGTGGGGAGGGACGAATGGGGAGAAGTTGGAATTCAAAGTTGTAAGAACAACTGTTGAGTATTGTTCTTGCTACTAGGAAATAAGAAATGCAGGTAATGGAGAATAGAAAGTTATCTGGCCCTACAGGACAAAAGAGAAGATAAGGGCAAGAGAAGGGAGAGATGATAGAAGAGAGGACAGCTTGGTGATAGTGGTAATTAGAATGGTGTATTGGGAGGGGGGAGGCGACAAATGGGGAGAAAGTTTGGAACCCAAAATTTTGTGAAAATGAATGTAAAAAGTTAAATAAATAAATTTATTTAATAAAAAATAAAAGAAACCCTTAATGCCTGATAAAACATCAAACAGTTTAGTATAAATGTTACAACTACTAAAATTGTGATGATGATGATGGTGATGATAATGATGATACACTATACTTCTCCAATCTATAGCAAAATGAAGTATTCCCTTACTTACTTTAACTTTATCTACTCTAGACCCTCTGGTTCTCATGTGTACCAAATATTATCACTGATTCCTCCTTATTATAAAACTTTTCCATTTAGAACTCAGATTTACATTCAACTCAAAATAACATCATTTCCATAGTCATGGTTTCCTCTATCCTTTCCTTTTCTAGATCTAACTAGCTTTAATCTAGTCATTGAGTATATATTCTAGAGAAGTTATAGCAAACATTGTTTTTTTGATAGAATCACACAATATGTGTATGATCCAAGTATAGTGAAATATGTAATTTTCTACATAAATAGGTCTATGTATATTTATCCGTGTATTTATAGATATTTTAACAAATTTAAACATGAAACTATGTACTAATTCCACATCTGTCTATTATTAGAGATAGGAAATAGATTCTAGGTATGGAGTATAGGAGTTCAATATGAGAGGACCACCTCCTTGGATAGAGATTTCTGTAAGCTTTCTTTAAATCGTTACCTCAGTTCTGATGCCTTAAGTCAAATGGAGTATTTAAAAATAATGAATATAACTAATCATCTTCCTCTTTGTTGCTCTTGAATAGAGATGTTTTATATTCCAATAACAAACACTCCTTGTTGTATGACACTCATTCTCTAAAAATGTCGTCTTTTTAATTCCGACTTTGTCCCTCACCTTCCTCTTATATTTTTTTAATTTTTAAAGATTATTTATCTATTATAAATTGGTTCAGAAATTTGTTGCTTTTTGCAAAGCAAGCCTAATAAAGAGATAGGTATATAGATATAGATAGATTGATAGATACATACATACTTGAGTCTTCATACATTACCAAAATGATTTTAAGAATAGTTGTCAATACATTAGTTCTCAAAAGACTTCAATATCTATTACGTGATTCCAGGAAAAAATGTAAGAGAATGGACACTAAACTTGAAAAAAGAAATTAGGTACAGATGATAAAAGGATGTTTTTACTGTCATCACAAGTTAAGATTCTCAGGTACCTTTTGTTTTTAAAGTAAAGGTGGTAAAGATTTATTATGCTTTTCAGCAGGCGAGTTCTTAGGGATCCTGTGATTTAAAAGGGATTATAAGGAAAGTTTATATAGATTAAATACATTATAACATGTGAAAATATGCTAATTAGGTGATTCAGGGAGGGATTAGGGAGTGTTTAGTTCTTTTTTTAAAAGTAAATTTATTTTTTAATTATTTAAACTTTTACATTAATTTTCACAAAATTTTGGGTTCCAAATTGTCTCCCCATTTGTCCCCTCCCCCCATCCCAATACACGGAGCATTCTAATTTCCCCTATCACCAATCTGCCTTCCCTTCTATAATCCCTCTATTGCTTTGTCCCCATCTTCTCTTTTGTCATGTAGGGCCAGAAAATTTTCTATTCCCCATTACCTGTATTTCTTATTTCCTAGTAGCAAGAACGATACTCAACAGTTGTTCCTAAAACTTTGAGTTCCAACTTCTTCCCATCTCTCCCTCCCCACCCATTCCCTTTGGGAAGGCAGGCAACCCAATTTAGGCCATATCTGTGTATTTTCGCAAATGACTTCCATAATAGTCGTGTTGTGTAAGACTAACTATATTTCCCTCCATCCTCTCCTGTCCCCCATTGTTTCTATTCTCTCTTTTGATCCTGTCCCTCCCCAAACGTTGGCTACAAATTGCTCACTCCTCCCATTGCCCTCCCTTCCATCATCCTCCCCTCCCTGCTTGTCTCCTTCTCCCCCACTTTCCTATATTCTAAGACAGGTCTTCATGCCAAAATGAGTGTGCATTTTTTTCCTTTCTTTAGTCGAAAGTGATGAGAGTAAACTTCATGTTTTGTTTTTCTCAGCTCTCCTCTTTTTCCCTCCACTAAAAAATCTCCTGCTTTCCTCTTCAATGAGAGTCATTTTGTTCCATTCCATTTCACCCTCTCTCCTCCCAATACATTTCTCTTATACATTTACCTTAATTTTTTTGGGATATGATCCCATGCTATTCAATTCGCTCTATGCTCTCTGTCTCTGTGTGTGCATGAATGTGTGTATGTTTGTGCGTGTGCATGCACACGTATACGTGTGTGTGTATGTGTGTGTGTGTAATCCCACCAACTACCCAGATCCTGAAATGTTTCAAGATTTACAAATATTGTCTTTCCATATAGGAATGTAAACAGTTCAACTTTAGTAAGGCCCTTATGACTTCTCCTTACTCCTTACTTTTTCATGTTTCTCATCATTCTTGTGTTTGAAAGTCAAATTTTTTTTCAGCTCTGGTCTTTTCATCAAGAATGCTTGAAAGTCCTCAATTTCATTGAAAGACCAGTTATCCCCTGAAGTACTTTACTCAGCTTTTCTGGGTAGGTGATTCTTGGTTTTAGTCCTAGTTCCTTTGACTTCTGCAATATCCTCTTCCACCCCCTTTGATCCATTAATGGAGAAGTTGCTAGATCTTGTGTTTTCCTGATTGCATTTCCACAATACTGGAATTGTTTCTTTCTAGCTCCTTGCAATACTTTCTCCTTGACCTGGGAATTCGGGAATTTGGCCACAATGTTCCTATGAGTTTCTCTTTTTGGATCTCTTTCAGGAGGTGATCGGCGGATTCCTTGAATACTTATTTTTCCCTCTGGTTGTAGAATATCAGGGCAGTTTTCCTTGATAATTTCATGAAAGATGATGCTTAAGCTCTTTTTTTATCATGGCTTTTTGGTAGTCCCATAATTTTTAAATTGTCTCTCCTGGATCTATTTTCCAGGTCAGTTGTTTTTCCAATAAGATATTTCACATTATCTTCCATTTTTTAAATTTTTTGGTTTTGTTTTGTGATTTCTTGGTTTCTCAGAAAGTCATTAGCCTCCCTCTGTTCCATTCTAATTTTGAGAGAACTATTTTCTTCAATGAGCTTTTGAACCTCCTTTTGCGTTTGGCTAATTCTGCTTTCAAAAGCATTCTTCTCCTCATTGGCTTTTTGAACCTCTTTTGCCAATTGAGTTAGCCAACTTTTCAAGGTGTTATTTTCTTCAGCATTTTTGTGGGTCTCCTTTATGAAGGTATTGACCCGTTTTTCATTCTTTTCTTGCATCTCTCTCATTTTTCTTCCCAGTTTTTCCTCCACCTGTCTAGCTTGATTTTCAAAATTCTTTTTAAACTCTTCCATAGCCTGAGCCCATTGGATATCTATTTCGGATGTTTGGGATACAGAGACCTTGCCTTCTATGGCTTTACCTAATGGTAAGGATTGCTCTTCCTCATCAGAAAGGAAAGGAGCAAACATCTGCTCACCAAGAAAGTAAACTTCTATTTTCTTATTTTTTTTTCCCCTCTTCTGGGCATTTTCCCAGCCAGTTGCTTGACCTCTGAGATTCCTCTCTACCCCAGTGTAGATCTGTCCAGCCCTTGCTTGGGATCTGAGATTCAAATGCTGCTCCCCAGACTCAGGGCTTTCAATGGCATCCCAGCTGCAATACAGGGTAAGATTAAATTCAGGCTCTCAGGAGGGATCAGGGCCACATTGCAGGACTCAGGTGGGGGCAAGGCTGCCTCCCAGGCTCAGTTTCCTCAGGGATTTTATGTGCAGACCTTCAGTAATGGAGCTGCTGTGAGCTCCTTTCAGCTGTTTCCACCTGCTGCTGCCTCCCGAAGTGGCCTGAGTTATGGAGGCTCCCCTCTTGGCCAGTCCAGAAATCTCTCTCACTGACCTGTAGTGCCTGTGTTTGGAGGGACCTTCCTGGCCACCGGAGATTCTGTCCCTGAAGCCTGCTTGGATCTGCTACTCGGGTCATCGCTGCCAGGGCAGGGCTGGGCTCTGCTCCTGGACCTTTGGGGTCTGTTTTTCACGGCTCTCTGGAACAGTAATCAGCTGCACTCCGTTGTTGTGTGGCTTCCAATGTTCCAGAATTTGTTAGGATTTCCTTTTTATAGGTAATTTATGGACTGTGGTTTCAGAGCTAGCACATGTGAATCTTTCTACTCTGCCATCTTGGTTCCTTCCCCCAGGTACCTTTGTAGTTCAGTTTGTTATTTAAACAAGATAGAGACAACTATCTTTCTGAAGAAGTTATCTACCTTAAAAGTCCCTTAATGTAGAGATTGAACAATATCCTTATTACGTTTTCAAGCAACGTGCAATAAAAATAAAGAAAAATAGTTATTGACTAGAGCTCCCTGTATAGTCTGAAGAACATGAACTCAAGACCACCTTTCACATATGGATTAGCAGTATGATCTTGTGTAATCACTTAATTTCTCAATACTCTAAGACATTCCAACACTTGGTTTCAAATTATTCACTCTTTTGTTGAAAGAAAGAAATTTATCACTAGGAGGGGGCTAAAAAATCAGTTTTGATGAAGAAGAACGTTATCTCAGGATCTTGGCATGGAGAGGTTAAGCAATGAGTGACTGGGCAGAAGTGTTCATGATACGGAGAGATCGGGAACAAAGCCCAAATTTCAGCCTGCCTTACTTCTAAGGCCCAGAGAGGGAGATGTATAAGGATATGAACACATACACTGAGGGAGTTGAGAGGCAGTACTTTGTATAATTAAGAAATCACAGATCCGGAAATGCATGCATGCATGCATATGCATGAATAAATATGTGTGTGTATTTACAGAGACACAAGAAACCAGAACAAATAGAGAATAAGATCATGCCCTACTGGTAGATTGGGACTCAGAAAAATCTTGGAGGGAATTCAAATCTTGCCTTTGACACTTGAGACACTTAATACTTATCTACTTAAACTCAAACACGTATTACAATCAGCTTTGTCCAAGAAATTTCTCTATATAGATAAAATCACAGATCTTTCACCTATTTGAATAGGATATGAAAGATGAGAGTCAGGTACCTCAAACTGTTAATTTTGTCTTAGCCCTAACTCATATCAATTACTGTGTTTGTATTTACATTATCCAAATTTACATTTTAGAAGGGTAGAAGCAGTATCCTTCATGTAGAATCCTTCTTGTCCTTGAACTTCCCTTGATGTATAATTTAAACAAGTCCCCTTATGTAGCCTAAGCTTCAATAAGTTTTTAAGTTACATGAATTATTAGGTTCAATGTGGAGTACACAAAATAATATGTCCCCTTTATTTGGCTCCTAGTACTATCCCAACTTAGAAAAGAAGGTCTAAAATCACATAACTTAATTTGAACAATAGCAACTAACTAGAAATAGAACACACATTCCAATATATGTTGCATGTATACACACACACAAAACACACACACACACACACACACACACACATATATATATGGTCATCACTCGAATAAATAACAATGGATTTAATTGGAAAATTGAGATTGAATAATTAGCCAAGAACTATGGAAATTATTAAACAAAATATTCATAGTCAAACAAAATTAGCAGATATAAAGCACAGTTAATGGATATATATGTAATCGATAGGTAGACAGAGACAGAAACAAAGACACAGACAATGACACAGAGAGACAGAGAAGATGTCTACCACAATAAAGTGTTATGCTAGGAATCAGAAAGAACTCAGAGTATATTCAGATCCTATATTTGGCAACTGAATAGTTTTACTTCACACTCATACTTGAGTCACATGCATTCAAACACACATAAATATGCATACACATAAGAATACATTTTCATTTCCAAGTGCATTATGTAGGAAAATATTTATTTTGAAATCATAATTGTCTAATTTATGGAATTATGAAATGGAGGCAAGTATGCCCTGTTTTTTGGGTGCTCATTGAGAAAGATCTAGGATGATTCCAGAAGATTTTCTTCAGCGGAAGAACAATATATTTTCCCTCTTAAAAAAGAGGAAAAAGACAAGTAAAGTTAATTAAACTTGCTGTGCCTAGGGGCTGACAAGAGAGTATAAACAATTGCTACAAAAACCCTATAAGAGCTAACACACACAAATACACACACACACAAGTGAAAAAAAAATGAAGTTGATGAAATTCTCAACACAAGCGTTAAATGTACAGTTTTTACCCAGAAGTGACATTATCAGAGTCAGGAGAAATGGAAGCAAAACTTGTAGACTAAAAAGAAAATGGTAATAAATATCCTCTCTTCAAAAGTTTAGACTACAGAATAGTAGGTAGGTGACAAAATATTTATAAATAAAGTAGTTATGGATTTTGTGCGTGTGTGCAGATGTATGTGTGTGAAAGATCATTTGAACACTAACTTCATATAAAAGTTTTGAAAAGACATACATGCTGTAGCTACAGAAAGACAGATTCACTATTCATCTCAATTTCATAACTCTTTCTGGAGTTCTAAACATCTTTAACAATAATTATTTAAGTGTCAGCCTAGACTATTGAAAAGAAAAACAGAACAGTGGGAATACAGAAAAGGAACTTGGTTTGGGGCTATTATGTGAACTTGTGCAAACCATTATTTTTCTTTATGAATGTAGCTACTCTCATGTAGAAAGACTCAGTTGCAACACAAATGTTGTTTGGAAAGTAAAATTAATCTTTTCTGTGGCACCCCATATTCCCTGATTGTTTTCAAATAAAACATAGACACATATTCCTAATTGGGGGTACACACATATATCTATGTAAATTCATATATATATATATATATATATATATGTGTGTGTGTGTGTGTGTGTGTGTGTGTGTAGAAACATATGTGTATTTGCATATGTTCCTTATAATATAAATGTGCATAAAACTGTACATTTTTATGTTTCCAATTAGTTAATGTCTATAATTTAGAGAGTCATCCTTATTTCTTCTAAATGTATTGTTTCTAAAGTGTTTCTTCAACCATCTGGACAACTCACAACACGTCTAATAGGTAAAAAGAGTGCTGATACATCTCAAGGGTTGTTTTACTCAGTAGCATAAGAATTCTAAGTTTATAAGTACTTAAATTCACTAGATTGAACATTCAAAAGACTGAAATATACATTTCAATTTTACTGGTAAAATCCAATTTTTTTTTAAACTAATCTCATCTATGTTCCACCCCTTTAGCCTACAAACAGTAGTTTGAATGTAAATAAAAAGTATATATCTATATCAACCCATCTGGAGAAAGAGACAGAGAGAGAGAGACAGGGAGACAGAGAGAGACAGAGACAGAGAGACAGAGATAGGGACAGACAGAGAGACACAGAGAGAGACAGACAGAGAGAATGGTTTAGGTTGCTCTATAAGAATATAAATTGAAAAAGAGTCATCAATATAATTTGGTAGAAAGTGTTTTATTATTCCAACACTAATGAACTAGAAAGTGCAAAAAAAAAAACAAACAGTCAAATGTATGGGCTAGGTGCTGAGTAGGAAAAACAAATGCCCTTAAGGTCAAGAAGTTTATATTCTATTGAGAAAATTGATCTTCTTTATCTACAGATACTTATCTATATGATTATTAGAGGAGAGAGTAACTCGAAAACAGAAATGGTTTAGCCCTGAGTAAAAGCAGAAGATTCTAAGAGATACTGGTTGGAAGGGACCTCAATGTGAACTTAGTAAAGAGAACATGGAAAGGGAAGAATGCAGAAAAAAAAATGCTGAGTCTAGGGAATGACAAAGTGGGCACCACTTTGGTTGGAAATTAGAAAGCATGAAGGAGAAAAACATGAAAAAGTCTGGAACATAATCTAGGGCTATACTATGCACAGAATTACATGTCAAGCCAATAAGTTTGAGTTTCATACTGGAGGCAACAGGGAGTCACTGAAGTTTCTTTGGTAAGGGAGTGCTGACTGGTGTTTTATAAAAACATTTGAATTTGTCATCATAAGATACAAATATGCTTTTGTGCATCAAGATATCAACTTCCCTACTGACATGACATATATAAATCAGAATTTATTTGGTGATTCATTGATGTTCATACATGTTGAGCCTCAGTATTGTCTGTACAAGAACCCAGTCATTGAATCTTGATACACTAAGAAAAAAATATGAACATACCCATATATAATCTATATGATCACTAACTAATCCATTTTATTGTTCTCCTGATATCTGTATATATGTACATGTGTATCTCTATAGATACATACATATAGACATAAATAGTGTATACATACGTGCACATGGAATACTCACACATATACACACATTATGTACGTTTTGAATTCTTATATTTAGTTTCCATATAACCTCTGACTTTATCAATCCACTGTTTTATATAATGTAATACATTCTGGGTACACAAATGAAAGAAAGAAACAATCATTTTTGGCAGGGTGCTTCCATGTTAACTTTACTCAAGTTTTTCCTTCTTCATATACTGGACAATTGATTTCTTCAGGTTCCCTGGTTCTGAACTTTAGGTTAACCTTAATACTCTATTAGTTTTTTTTTTCAAAACTTCATCATGGAGCTCCTGCTCCTGGCTTCAACTCATTCATGGCAGAAACACCACCAGAAATTGCTTATTTTGACAGTTGCGAAGGAACTATTCTTAAGATCAAGGCATAAGCTTGGTTTTCTTGGATAACTTGATTGCTGGTCAGAATGAAGGAAAGTCTCTCATAGGAGAATAGGAAATTTTTGTTGTATTCTAGCAAGAAAACAGTGAAAGATTACTTTAATGTTAAAATAAAGTGAAAGTGTAATACCATTTGAATGTCTATGCATTAACTTATTCTCAAGGTAACCTTTCAAATAAGGGATACTTGGTGTAACCCAGAAGTGTTGTTTTTAGTGTTTTGGGGCACAAAGATAAATACAAGTTTTCGAGACACAGACATAACTACAGTCACACATAATTAGTACGTTGAGAAAGATTCAAAGGATATGGATAGACATAGAAACCTAATGTTCAGCAATTTAGAAAGTAATTTAGGAAAAAGATGGGTGAAAGTAAATAAAATTTAAGTGAATGCTCTCTTGAGAATTCTTTATATTTCCAACATTTTGCTGCTAGAAATCCTCAAATTAATTATCAGAAAAATGTATATTTACAGTGTTTCAACCAATGTCATTAGTGTTTATCTGTAAATTATTTCTTTAGATTGTAAATGTATAGAGAGTGGCTTGGTTTATAATCTTCAAAATTATATTCCTGTCATTGCTCTTTTTTCACAAAAAAAAGCTCTGTGCTACACAGACAAGTATTTAAATACTAACTAAATTTTTTTTTAAAAAAAGATAGATTTCACATTCAAATTTGTTTTAATTTAGGTTGACCACATTTACTCTTATAACTAAAGCAAAAAGTCATAAAAACTAAAAATATTTAGTGTGTGATATTTCAAAAGAAGTTCATTGTAGACAGGTGTTAACTGGGATCTAGGTAATTAACAATAGGGATAAGAATTGGACCTCTAATTTCATTGGTTTAAGAAATGCCCCAGTAGAGGAAATTTTCCCTAGCAATTCAGGTTGATACTTTGCATGCAACTTGTAGTTTTAGTCAGTCCTCTCTCACTCTCAGAAGTTGAGTTGACTAGAGAAAAACAATCCACATGAGCCCGAGGCAGAATTTACCCCATGTCATCGTCATTACCAATCTAGAAAAACTGGAAAAGAAATTGGTGGAAACTAGAAATAGAACAAAGTCTCAACCAATACACAAGGATATACTGAGTTCAAAATGAGTTCACAATTTAATTGGTGACATCATAAGTGAATTATGTGAACACAGTAAACTTTATCTCTTTACAAATAATAATTTAAAACAATTTTTCTTATATATTTGAGAAATGAGGTATTTCTCTGAGTATCTTCCTGTAATTTGCCACCACTTTCCTGCTTATTTTTGATGGAATTCATTTTGTTAAAATCCTCAAAATTTCATGTAATCAAAAGTATCCATTACCCTTCCCATGATCCTCTTTATCTGTTGCTTGGTCCTTAGCAGCTCTTTATTTATAGATCTGTTTCAAACTTATCAGATTGTCTAAAATGAAAGAAAAGGAAAATGACAAAAACTGGAAAAAACGTAGACAATTGAGACACTGAGGTACCGTAGGCGAAGTTGCAACTGATCCAAACACTATGGGAAACATTTTGAAATCAGGTCGCAAAGATTATAAAATTGTACATGACCTGTGCCCCAAGAGGAGGTCTATATCTCAAAGAAATCAAAGGGAAAAAAGCATATATGTGCACAACAATATTTACAGCAGTTCTCTTTTTTTGGGAGCAAGGAATTAGAATTTGAGAAGATGCTCATCATTTGGGCAATACATGAATAAGTTGTGCCACATTGTTATGAAATACTATTACACTTTAAGAAATGATGACAGGGTGGAGAGAAGCCAAGATGGCAGAGAAGAAAGATTCACATATGCTAGCCCCGAAACCAGAGCCCATGGATTTCCTATAAAAAGAACTCCCAACAAATTCTGGAGCAGTGGAAGCCAAGCAGCAACGGAGTGAAGGAGATTTCTGTTCCAGAGAACCCTTAAAAACCACCCCCAAGTGTCTGTCACGCACCAGATGGAAGCAGAGCCTAGCCCTTCCCTGGCCACATGGCACCAAGAGGAGCAGATCCGAGCAGGCTTCAGGGATGGAATCTCTGGCAGCCACGAAGGTGCCTCCACCCACAGGGGCACAGGTCAGTGAGAGAGATTTCTGCAATGGCTGAGAGGGGAACGGGGTGTCTCCATAACTCAGGCCCTCTTGGGAGGCAGAGGCAGCCGGTAGCCAGAGGCTGCCAGAGCAGGCAGGAGTTTTGGTCCATTACTGAACGTATCTGCATAAACCCTCTGAGGGAACTGAGCCTGGGAGGTGGCCCTGCTCCTACCTGAGCACCAGAACTTAAGCGCACATTGAATAGAAGCCAGGCCCCACCACTGAAAGCCCTGAGTCTGGGGAAAAGCGTTTGAATCTCAGACCCCAAGCATTAGCTGGCTTATCTAGGCAGGGGTGGATAGGAATCTCAGAAGTCAAGTAACTGTCTGGGAAAATGTCGAGAAAAGGGAAAAATAAATAAGACCACAGAAGGTTAATTTCTTGGTGAGCACATGTTTCCTTCCCTTCCTTTCTCATGAAAAAGAACAATGTTTACCATGAGGGAAAGAAATAGGAATCAAGGCCTCTGTATCCCAAACATCTGAAATAGATATCCAAAGGGCTCAGGCCATGGAAGAGGTCAAAAAGGATTTTGAAAATCAAGTTAGATTGGTGGAGGAAAAACAGGAAAGAGAAATGACAGAGAGGCAAGAAAACCATGAAAAACGGGTCACTACCTTGTTAAAGGAGATCCAAAAAAATATTGAAGAAAATAACACCTTGAAAAACAGGCTAACTGAATTGTCAAACGAGGTTCAAAAAGCCAATGAGGAGAAAAATGCTTTCAAATTAGCCAAGTGGAAAAAGAGGTTCAAAAGCTCATTGAAGGAAACAGTTCTCTCAAAATTAGAATGGAAGAGAGGGATGCTAATGGTTTTTTGAGAAACCAAGAAATAACAAAACAAAACCAAAAGAATGATAAAAGGGAAGACAATGTGAAATATCTCATTGGAAAACAACTGACCTGGAAAATAGATCCAGGAGAGACAATTTAAAAATTATGGGACTATCTGAAAGCCATGATCAAAAAAGGAGCCTAGACATCATCCTTCATGAAATTATCAAGGAAAACTGCCCTGATAATTTAGAACAAGAGGGCAAAATAAGTATTCAAGGAATCCACCAATCACCACCTGAAAGCCATCCAAAAAGAGAAAGTCCTAGGAACATTGTGGCCAAATTCCAGAGATCCCAGGTAAAGGAGAAAATATTGCAAGCAGCTAGAAAGAAACAATTCCAGTATTGTGGAAATACAATCGGGATAACACAAGATCTAGTAGCTTCTACATTAAGGGATTGAAGGGCGTGGAATAGGATATTCCAGAAGTCAAAGGAACTAGGAATAATACCAAGAATCACCTACCCAGCAAATTGAGCATAATACTTCAGGGGAAAATATGGTCTTTCAATGAAACTGAGGACTTTCAAGCATTCTTGATGAAAAGACCAGAGTTGAAAAGACAATTTTACTTTCAAACACAAGAATGAGAAGAAGCATGAAAAAATAAACAGCAAAGAGAAGTCATAAGGGACTTAAGAAAGTTGAATTCTTTACATTCATACATGGAAAGACAATATTTGTAACTCTTGAAATTTTTCAGTATCAGGGTAGTTGGTGGTATTACACACACACACATACACACACACATGCATGCACACACATACATGTGTGCTTGCACACACAGTTACACACATGCACACACAGAAAGACAGAGAGCACAGAGTGAATTGAATTGGATGGGATCGTATCTTAAAAGACATCAAGGTAAACGGTGAGAGAGAAATTTAGTGGGAGGAGAAAGGGTGAAATGGAATGGGGCAAACCTCTCATAGAAGAGGCAAGCAGGAGACTTTTTAGTGGAGAGACAAAGAGGAGAACTGAGAAAAAAAAACATGAAGTTTACTCTCATCACATTTGACTAAAGGAAGGAATAAAATGCACAGTCATTTTGGTATGAAAACCTATCTTACAGTTCAGGAAAGTGGGGGATAAGGATAAAAGCAGGGAGGCGGGATGATGGAAGGTAGGGCAATGGGAGGAGGGAACAATTTGAAGTCAACACTCAGGGAGGGACAGGATCAAAAGAGAAAATAGCAACAATGTGGGACAGGATAGGATGGAGGGAAATATAGTTAGTTTTACACAACGCGACTATTATGGAAATCATTTGCAAAACTACACAGATTTGGCCTATATTGAATTGCCTGCCTTCCCAACGGGAATGGGTGGGGAGGGATGGATGATGAGAAATCGGATCTCAAAGTTTTAGGAACAACTGTTAAGTATTGTTTAACTACTAGGACATAAGAAATACAGGTAATGGGGAATCGAAAGTTATCTGGCCCTACAGGAAAAAAGAGATGATGGGGATAAGAGAAGGGTGGGATGATAGAAGAGAGGGAAGATTCGTTATAGGGGAAATTAGAATGCTCAGTGTATTGAAGTGGGGTGAGGGAATAAATGGGGAGAAAATTTGGAACCCTAAATTTTGTAAAAATGAATGTAAAAGTTAAGTAAATAAATTTATATAAAGTAAAAAAAAATGATGACATGAATGGTTTCAGAATAACCTGGGAAGTCTCGGATGAATTGAGGCAGAGTGATCCAGAAGATCATTGCACACAGTAATAGCAACATTGTAACAATGATCAATCGTGAAAGCCCTAGCTAACTCTAATCAAGACAAAGATGTAAGATAATCCTAAGGACTCAGAATGAAAAATGATGTCCTCCAGAGTGAGAACTGATGAACTTTGGATGCTTTTTCATTTTCTTGATTTTTATTCCTTTTTTCAACATGGCTAATATATTCTGCATGATTGTAAATATATAATTGATATTATATTACTTTTTTGCTCAATAGATTGGGGAGGGGTTGAATAGACAGAAAGAATTTCACACTCAGACTTTAAAAGAAATGATTGACTAAAATGAATTTTAAAGAAGGAAGAAAATAAAATGAGGTATTTGGAAGAAGTAGTTTTTTTAGTTTCCTTGTACTTCTAAATCTTTGGTCATCTTTTTATAGCATTCAAAAAGTCTTCTTTTAATCTTCACATTTTCCTCTGAGCTAAGATGGCTCTTTTAGGGGCTCCATCTTTGCTCTGAATAAATATTCTGCTTATTCTCCTGTTTCATTTTTAGTGTCACCCCTTTGTGTAGTAATGTAGTACAATTCCTCAGAAAGACTTAGCAGGGTAGCTGATTATTGAAAAGCAAGTGAAATGTATTTTCCCAAATAGCTACATGACATAAATGAAAGTTCTTTCCATCTCTTTCAGAGATACAACTTAATTTCCAGAAAACTACACACCTTTTCCCATGGTAGAACTTTGGTAGATGTTAAACTCACTGGATTATTTCTGTGCTTCTAGAGAGCCAAGAACACTCTTGATACCTCCTCTAACAGTTTATTTGTTATCAAACATTTCCACATAAGCCTCTTTCCCAGGTAAAGTCTAAGGACAACATGGAGAAAATGCACTATGTTGAGTTTTAGTAATTCTCACTGTTTCAGAAATCTGGACACTTTACACAGTTCAGTGTGGTCATCAGCTAAGGGGACAGGGTGCATTTGATATCTACAACTTCTCCTTCCTCTTAAATTTCTGGTATTCAGTGGTTCTAACTGAAAGAAACTGCTCTCTTTTGTGTTTCTCTCTTCCTACTCAAACTTGATGAAGTAGAATCACCAGGGGAGTCTTCCAAGGAGCTAGAGTTTTTCATGTCTATACATAGAGAAACCATTGCCCACAAGGGGCTTAACTGATGATTTCTGGAAAGGAAATCCCACTGACTCTCATAATAAACTCTTTTCAGTGACATCCCTTTGGTTCCTGTATAATACGATGGAGGAAATGGGAAATTTGCCTTCAAAACATCTAATAACGTTTTGTTAAAGATTTCAGCTAAGATTTTATATAAAATGAAAGAAGTTGTTATATTATGCACCATCACTTACAAACCTTTTTTATCATTAGGGTTAAAGGTACAAAGCTTTTTATTGATCAGCCCATTTATGTTTTGAGTTAAAATTGATTTTTAGCTCAATTCTCCATTTTAGATCCCTGTGTGAGGCCAGGAATGTCCTAATTCCAGAGAACTACTGTCACACATACTGTCCAGTCTGCTCTTAGGGTTATATGTCTTAGATGGTGTCGAGGTTCTGAGTCTCTTGCTAGAAAAATATCATACAAAATCCCCTTCAAACTGTTCAAACGGAAGTAGCGTATTTTTTCATGGAGCAGCCTGAATTTGCCTCCTTTCCCCTAGGCAAAACAAAACAAATGATCTATCTCACTTGAAGTATCACTTAGTCAGTAACCATTTATTGTTAGACTTTGCATAATAAAGTATTTAAATTTTCCTATAAAGCAAATGGCTTTATTAAGGTTACAATTCTTCTTATTATTTCCATCATTGTTACCAATAAATACTCAACACCAATGACTAATTTCATGAACAAAAGTATTTATTCAGGCTTGTCACTAAAAGTTACAACTTTTAAATTCCTGCCTCACATCTAGGCAAGAGATGGATCCAGGAATTCATAGTAGAACAATAAATACTTAGCGAATAGCTATTAAATTCAGCAATTATTTAGTAAATTAAAATTTGCAAAGCACTTAATAGATATTATAAAATTAGAGACAACAACCCTGAGAGATAGGTATCATCACTTCAGAGATAACAACACTGAATTTGAGAAATATTAAGTGATTTGTCTGCTGTCACAAACTTTGCGAACTTCATCAGTACAGAAGCTATGTCTTATCTAAAGATTTTTTCCTTCAAGCTTCTTTGTGACTAGGTACCAAGACTCTTAAGTCATTTTTTTTTCCAACAGTTGACTCCATGACTCCGCACAGAATTCAAAGAGTACCACTGTGGGGTTGGGAATATTTCTTTTTTAATGCTAGAAATTTGAACTCCCACTGGGGTATTTCCCACACAATTACCTACTACAGATTAGTTTCCTGGTTCTCTTTAACCAACTAACATTAGTAAGTTTTTTTTTATTTTTACAATTATGTTTCCCCTCTACAAATACATGAACACAGATGTAAATAAATAGACATTTTATGAAAAGAAATATAAATATTATGCAGGGCTTGGGCAGGTGCAAGTGTCCATGCCCACACCTCCAACTCTGGGGCATACTTTTATCTCAGTTCCTTTGTAGAATGGGTTCAAACTTCTAGACAATTTCTATATAGTATTTGTCACATCAGGTTCAATTCTAAATGCAGAATAGCTGAACAATAAATGAGTCTCCATCTCCACTACTGCCATTCTGGATCAATCAAGTAGCTTCAGCCTTTTCTCCTATCTTTCTGTCTTTAGAAATTGCTCACAGAAACTCCAGTTCTAAAACCTCTGGTTGCTCATTATCCTACCTTTTTGAAGCTCAGGAGATTATAGTAAGCTCTAATCTCCCTCAATAAAAAAAGCAGACCATAATAGACACAATAGAATCAGAAGAAACAGCAGGACCATCTGCTCTCTGCTTCATAGCAATTCTCAGTGGAAATAGTTCTAAGGTCCCTCCCCAACTAGGTGGGCCATAGTAGCTCATCCTTCTCCAAAGGCAGCCCAGGTAGAAAAAAACCTGAAACAAGAGAATCTCATTATGCCTGGCTAGGATCTTTTGAATGCATCCCAATTCCAGTTCCATGAAAGCCGAAAATGTTGCCTCTTCACTGAACAGTTAGTGGGCATAAAATGACTGAAAATGATGTAAAATCTACATAAGCACCACATTGGCAAAGCGTTCTATACATGGTTAAAATGAATAAGCTTATTAACCAACCCCCTATTACACTAGCATAGTGCTTTGAATGTAAAAGATTCTATTAAATGTTTGTTAATTTAAATATTAACCTTATTTTCGCCTCTTCCTTCCATTATAATATAGGGTTCTAAGTGCTCAAATACTAAAGACGCTGCTAGAAAAGCATTTATACATGAGAGCGGTGCTTTAATATTTTGAGAGGCAATAATAATGTTATTAGTCAACAACTATCTTTCTTCCTTCAGTTTAATTTTTCCCATTATTTATTAATTAACTTTATAATTAGGGAACTAAGTATTACCAAGACAACAGTAGCAAAATGGAAAATACCAAAACATTTCCAGGAAATATTTGCATCGTTTTGATTGTACATATAAAAATAAATAGATAATAGTTATATAATTCATGAATATAGGCATCCTATATATGAGTGCATTTGTATACACATCTGGATGTTTTTAAACACGTATATAGGCAATTGTGGATACTCATTATGTGTAGTATGTGTTTGTGTGTGCACTTAAGGAAAGAGTATGTCTTCTTTTCCCCTAATCTCACCCTCCCAGGACATTCTGAATCCTAATTTTTGCATGAGCTAGTAAAGAACATGATCTCTAGGCCATATGGGAAAGAAAAGAATTCTAATCAATATATTTTAAACTTTTACAAATATTTAAAATTTATTTTGTCATGTTTTCTGGATAATACAGAATTAATGCTAGTAGAGTATCTGTACAGAGGTACTAATTAACTATCAGAAAATATATTTTTAATTTCCATGAAACTGTTCTGTAATAGTAATCCTCCTATCTAACTGATCCCTCTCCCTGTCTTTTGCTAGATGGTAATCCTGATTCTTTTCCCAATATATGGCTGTACCTTGAGACCTTTCATGCCCAAGCCTTCTTTTTTCTATGTTTGCTTTGTATTTAATCACCTCCTTATATTTTAAATATTATATCTATATAGATCGTACTCAGTTCCATATATTAAGACCTCATTTCTCTCCATAGTTCCACTATCACAATGCTGACCACTTACTGGATATTTCCCTGAAGATATACCATAAATATCTCAAACACAATATGCCAAAATTGATCTCATTTTATTTGTGTAAAACCATCTCTCCTCCAAACTTCTATATTTCTATCAAGGGCACTATTGTATTTCCATATGGACTACCTTCCAAACTAAGAGTGTTTCTTTATTTGATCTTCTTGAAACAAACCCATAATCAAAACAGTTGCCAAATCTTGTGGATACTACCTCCCTAATAGACTATATTTTCCCTCCACATGCATGGTTACCACCATATTTAGAGCCTTCACTATCTTTATCCTGTACAATTGGAAATCTTTAATTTTTCCCTGCTCTAATCCATTCTCTACATAATAGCCAAAGTTGCATTCCTAAAGCAGAGGTGAAAACATTTCATTCTTTTATGAAGAAGATACAGACTCCCTATTGTCATAGGATAAAATGCAAATTCCTTTCTTTGCCATGTAAAACCCCAATCTGGTTTCAATCTGTCTTTTAGACTAATTATCATTATTTGCCATCCCCAGATCTGTATTCTTTTCAGTGGTCTATTTAATATTACTTGTACATGACATATAATCTCTTGTTTCTGTTTCTTTGCACAGACTTTTCCCCTTTAGGTAATACTTTCCCTCCAGACCTCTGAGTACCACTAACTTTTGTGAAGATATAACTCAAGTGATATCTCCTATAGGAAATCTTGATCTGATTCCTCTGTTAGTGCCTATTCGAAATGATCTTGTGATTGTTTTTAATATCTTTGCATTTACTTATCTGTGTTCATCTTGTATCTCCACAGAAGAATGCTAGATCCTAATGAAAAGGGGTTGTTTCATTTTTATATTTGTATCTTCAGTCCCTGGCATTCAGCAGAGGCTTTAATATTTTATAGATTAGAACAGAATAGAATCATTCATGGTTTTTATTAGATGATTCTTAAGGTTACTTCCAAATACAATTCTATGATTTATCCTAAAGAAATCAATAACCCTCACTTCTAACAACCAAATTCCTTCAGTTCCTCAGTCAGTGAAAGCATATGCTAATTAGTTTCAATAAGTTTGAGTGGTTCAGTATTATCTGGGAAATTAATAAGCACCTATAGGAAGATTAATTTATCAGTCATCAACAATTCTGTCCTCAGAATGAATTAAAATATCATCACACATATGCTTAACTAAACATACATCTAAATATACACATATATGTTCATATACCTTTCTATGAGTAAGTGTAGATACAGAATTTCATCTCATCTTGATTTGACCACTATAGGCTAAAAAATGAAGGAGCTAATAAAATTAACTCTGAGATTTCCAGTCCTGGTGCTGTTTCTACTTCTTCCTAACACATGGGAAATCATTTCACCTCAATATGATTACATTCCCATCTCTTAAGCGAAGATGATGACACTGTCCTTTTCATCAAAACAAAAGGTGTCCAAAGATAAAGATTCATCAAGTCTGGAGATAACAGACCTTGCCCCAGAGGTTAATTCTCTCAATCCATCATAATGAGTGAGTCAATTCCTATGGAAGTGGAGACCATTATCAACATACTTCAATACTTCAAGTGTCCCTCCATCATACCTTTTTTTTTGTTTTCAATAACAATGAATGTGGTTTAATCATAACACAATGAGACTGAATTGTTTTGACTTATTTAGGAATAAGTTTCATGGACTTACAATTATATTTTGTATATATCAAGTGAATGATATTTCAGCCGTTTCCAGGTAATTCCGAATTCTAACTTAAACTATTATAGTTCAGACACCTTGTTCTCATGTGACTGCCACGAGGTATTCTTTTTCTTTTTTTTTTTTGTTTGCTTTGTTTTTTTCCCCCTTTCCTTCTTAGATTTGTGTTGTTTTAATTCTGAGATGGAAGAAATTTAGATGAAAATAAAAAACAGTATAAGGCTAAAAGCTATTGATTCTAGGGTGGATATGAAAGGTTAAAGTGTGAGCTCAGTCAATTCTGCCCAAAATTCTATTGTTTACCTTACTTGGTTGAATTTGACTTGAATATTCTACTTTATGCTTCCCTATCATCACCTACCGTTTTGACACAGATCTTGGTGGATTTCTGTTGACTGTATGAATGTGCTAACTTTGAATGACTAAAATTTTTCCTTTTATCTAGATGTGAAAATTGAATTGGGTAATCGATTATTAAAATGAGATTAAATGTTTTGTAATTATTTTGAGCTATTTATCTGTACAATTACCCAAATTCTCAATTTTGCTTTAATTATATCTATTAAACTGGTTATTGCTATAGAATTTTTTAGTCTTTCTGGTTCACTCTGATTTTTGCTACCAGTTTTTTTTTTCCAGGGACTGTTAAACTGACTGTTAAACTGACTGTTAAACTTTTTATGAGCACCTTACTGGTTACACTTCTGGCAACTTAAAGGTAACAATACATCTTGTTCTTTTTCATTCTCCTACTTATGTTGCATAAAAGGGAAAAAGTTCTATAACTAGGAACATGTGGGTGGAAATCCATGAAAAGTGGAATAAGGAGAAGCTAAGCTTTTGGTGTCTGAACCTGAGACCTGAGGGAAAAGTTGGAAAAGGTAAAGACAACGGAGTGATATCAGACAAGATAGAATGATAGTGAATTTGTTGAAAGCGACAGGGAACAGAGAGATAACAGCATCTGTAGTATGAAAACTAAACTACCTCTCTACTTTCAGCTATTTTCCTGAACCAAAAGTTCAACATCAAACACTTTGAAGTTCAAATATAGATCTAGGAAAAAGGAGGAGATGCATAGAGTTTAGCCAAGGAATAGGTGTGGTTAAAAGACTGAAAGGCAACCACTACAGCATGAAGAATGGAACTGGAAAGAAGAGAAATGAAAATGAAATATCAGTCAGTCCATAGGCATTAAGTGCCCTGCCTTCAAAGAGCACAGAGTCTAATGGGAAAAATAGCACATAAATGACTGTAGACATACTACCCATAAACAGGCTAAATTGGAGATAATCAATAGAGAAAAGGGACTGTCAATAGAACGCATTAGAAACAGCTTCTCACAGAAAGTTTTATTTCAAAACATTTTAGCTGAGACTGTGAGGGAAACAAAGGAAGCCAGGAGACAAAGGAGAGCCTTCCAGACATGGGGGACAGCCAGTGAAAATCCTCAGGAGTAGGGAGATCGAGTCTTGTGTGAGAATAGCAAGGTTCAGTGTCACTGAAGTTCATGGGCTAGAGGAGAGTGAATAAACTGTAAAGATGAAGAAAAAAAGAAGAGGAGGAATTAGGTTATGAAGGGTTATGAATTACTATCAGAGGATTTTGTTTTTGACATTCGAAGTGATAGAGAGTCATTGTGGAAGTGAAATTCATACTCTGTTCACACGACATCGACCATCATATGGCAAACTTTTCACTCATCATTTAAGGAGATAAAATCTACTCAGAATCTATACATATTTGTTTTGTTTTAAATTTTATTTACTCTTCATTCTAATGGATTGATATCAATGTGTTTCATGAGTAGAATTGAGAATGTGTCTTTTTAGTTTTGGATTATGAAATTTTTTGCTATAGCATTTAGAAAAATGATATATACATTGTAGAAGTTCAATTAATATTAACTGGAAATTAACTACAAATATGATTAGAAAGAAAATAACTTTAATCACAAAGAAGATAATAAAAACTTTCCATTGTTACCATCCCATTTCTTTTTTCTTGACTGTATTTTGACTTGAGAACAGACATAGAAAAAAGTGTTTGATGTAAAAGTCAGCAAGTCAGAGCAACTTTTCTCCAAAGATTTAATTATAAAAGAGTCTTTTCTGTGCTCACTCTCAATAAGCAGAGATTTCCCTTTCCTTTCTGCCTGCAATAAAAGGTACCAGATTCAATATCCCGTCTGGTTCAAGGGCCATTTTTCTTGTCGACATGTGAAACAAGAAAGCAAAGGAAGAATCAGGAAAGAAGTTAATGAAAATGTCTTCCAACAATTTTGGCAATACACTACTAGTGAAATTACCATGTACAACAACAGTACTAGGGTGAGCGGGCCGCATACTACCTTAATTATACACATGGCATACAGAAGATTGGATTCATTCCAGTATCTCTTCTTTTGTACTTTGGAATGTAGTCTTTGGATTTCCTTCATTGATTAAATAAACTACGAAATTTCATTGATTTCACTAAATGCAACTTGTTGAGGTACTGGAGTAAAGTGGATTAATTTCAAATTCATTTAATGTAAAATATTTTATTTTGTTGAATGTAAGGTACTTTACAAATTAAAAATAATATATTACTATAATGAGTCAGCAGGGTATAATGGATAGCCTCACAGTCAATAAGACCTATGTTTACATCTTGCCTCTCACATCAATGACTACTGTGACCTAATCTTTCAGTGCCCTAGGTAATTTACTGAGACTATAAATTATGGAATATGAGCTGATTCACATGTATGGTTTTAATTACCTTTACTTAGTATCATAGATGGAGTTGAATATAAAAACATTCTTGCAAACCATAATCTTGTTATTTGGTATACAGACATACCCATAAATGTATGACACATATGTACCTGCACATAGTATGGTATGTAAACTATTGCATCCACATAAAATTTTCCAAGCTTTTGGAGGTCAAGGGGTATTACTTATTTGTCTTTTTTATTTCGCAAACCAAGCATACTACTACTTCCACTTATATTGTTGTGTGAATCAATCTATAATCCCAACAATTTGATAGTATCTCTAATATGCAGATTGAAACCTCTCCTTCTCTCTCATTCATGCTCATGAAATGCAAGAAATCCTCCATTGGATGATTCCAACTGGATGGAAGGTATTTCTCTAACTCTCCTTTTATTTCATGTGTACCAACAAAGTGTATATATATTTTCTGGCTATCTCTCACTTTTACTATATGATCAGCTCATCTTCTTTTTCTAGTAATTTATCATTCTGATGACATCTTTTTTTTTATTTTTCCCTTTCCATTTCATGCCTAAGGGTAATGCAAAATATTATTTCATGGAACATTTGGTCATCATCTTTCATTGTCTATAATATGCATTTGTAAGAGAGCTAGAGTAATTGCAGCTTATCTGTCATTGGCAAAAAAAAGTAGCATGTTTATTGAATTGAATTTACAGATACTTGTAATTGTTTTCATTGAAAACTTAATAGTTACCTGGAAAAAACATGATAAATGTGTAAAGCAAAAAATAAAATAAATCTATAAAACAGAATCTTAATTAAAATCCTTAATATTCAACAAATTAGTAACAAAATTTCAAACAGAAAAGAAAAGAAAATCTTGATTCATCTACCTTTTCAATTTCATCTGAAGATCAGTTGCTGAAGACTTACCCCTTTCTTTTGCTGTATCCAAAATACTGTATTATTAAAAGTAAGTATCTTAATGCAATTTTAATAAAATGAAACTTAAGATTTTCAATCAATTGTTTGGTTAGAGATTTAAATCAAACTTACTTCATAAATCCATTTGAGCTAATTCTTTCCCCTTGGAAGTAAACAGATACTCCTCTTACTTCTTAAACATGTATGTATTGCAAAAGAATGCTCAAGGAGTAGAAAAAGCATACAGCATGATGAACTTAGCACCATTTGTAGTCACAGTTGGAAAAGACTTTGCTCACTTGCTGCTTCCTTTAAAATTATTTGCAAGTATCATCTTCTGTAGAAATCAGGGAAGAATATAAAGTTGCAGCTTGTATCTGCATTGTGCTTGTCTGCTGCTGAAGAAGACCATGTCATCTGAGAAATGATGGCATGACCTACATCTGACTTTTTTTGAGTGAGGGAGGGCTATGTGGGTTACCAGCCTCACTTCTCCTCCAGAATTAACTGAATCCAGTGACCAAATATTCATTAGTATGACTAGAGATGACTCAGGATGCACTGGGAGACCTTGGACCCTTTAGGTAAAGGTCTTTTCAAGTACTCACATAGGATGAAGTAACAACCATTCATTGAATATGACTCTACCTTGGACCCTTTAGGTAAAGGTCTTTTCAAGTACTCACATAGGATGAAGTAACAACCATTCATTGAATATGACTCTTTAAGCAGTATAAAGCCCATGACCCCTTTAATGAAGCCAAGAAAAAATAGACATCAGACTAGGAGGTAAATATCATCAGTTACTATTGATAATCATCTAAAGCTAGGAGGGCCAGGCAGAGCACTTAGGCAGGGACCTATTGGCATCTCAGCTTCAGAGTGCAGTAGGTTTAAGGTTTTGGGAAAGGAAGACAGGAAAGGGAAGGGAAGAGAAAGAAAGGGAAGGGAAAGGAAGGAAAGGGATGGGAAAGGAAGGGAAGGAAACTGGTCAGTAAAACCCAAGTTAGCTCAATATCTTTTGGTCAACCAAATTTACCTTCCTTTGGAGAGAAGGAAGAGGAGAGGGAGGCAGACAGGAGTAGAGGAGCTGAGTTACCCAGCTAGCTGGATCCCCATTTAGCCAGCTGTGTATACTCACAGGATGAAGTTGATGAAGAAGACCATGCTGTCAGAGAAATGATGACATGACTTGCACTTGACTTTGTTTTGAGTGGGAGAGGGCTGTGTGGGTCTCCAACCCCACTTCTCCTCCAGAGCCATCTCTAGTTTGTATGTTAATAATCATGAAATAACAAATATTAAACCAGTAAAGTGTACCCCAGATCTCTCTGTAGCTTAATGATACAAAATCAAAAAGTTCCCAGTGCTTTTAGGTTCCACCTGTTTTGAAGTCAGCTGAATCTATAAAATTGTTTGTTTTACCAAAAATTTATATTTTTTATTAATTTACTTATTTATATAGTGACCTATCAATTATTTCCTTTTTGTGTCTTTTTCTTTCAAGTGTGTTTCTTGTAAACAATACATTATTGGATTCTGCTTTCTAATACATTCTTCTACCTGTTTTCATTATGGCTCAGTTCATCCCATTCACATTCAGTTTTGATTACTACCCCTGTATTTCCCTCCATTCTACTTTCTTCCTCATTTTTCTCTTTCTCTTTGAACCTTATATTTCCTCACATATCTACTTTTCTTCCAACAACTTTCTTCCTTGATCCCCCCTCCTTTTGGCTACATTAAACTCCAATCGTCCCACTTCTTCACCTCTCCAAAAGGAGGTACATTTTCACAGCCAGAAATTCTCCAGTTAACTTGGGGCATACTGGCTAGCTTCCTGCCTTCCTTCTTTTTGCTTTGTTTGCTTGTCTCTTTCTTCCTCTCGCTGCTCCCCCCATTATACTTTGAAGGTCATAGATTGGACCAAAATAGGGTCCTGCCCGTGTTCCACTTTACGACTATATTTTTGGCACTCCTGGCTCAGAGCTAATGCCACTGATAACTGTTTCTCTTTTGACTAGCAACTTTGATGTTCTTCTCCCAGATTAATGGTTTGTTTTCTCCTTTTTCTCATTAAATAGGCCATTCCTTGATTCACTTATTAAAGAGGCCTATTCGCTAAATGGGTGATAGCTCACTCAAAGTAAGAACGTAAAAAGGGCTAAGCCTGAAAAGGCCAGGGTCTCCCATTGCGTGTTGGGTCATCTCCAGTTGTCCTGATGAATTTCAGGCCACTGGACCCAGTTGGCTCTTGAGGAGAAAGTGAGGTTGGTGACCTTCCACAGCCCTCCCTCACTCAAATCAGAGTCAACTGCAAGTCATGACATCATTTTTCTGATGTCATGGTACTCTTTTAAAATGAAAGACAAACACCACAATCATCTCTTTCTTCGTGTTTATTAATATGGATTTCTATTTAACTGAGGGTATGTGTGTGTGAGTGTGTGTGTGTGTTCTACTCTTTCCTCTTTGAACCAGTTACAATGAGTGAAGTTCAAGCATTGTCTATCCATACTGCACCCTCAATTTTGCACCCCATTGTAAAAGTGTTTCCTTGTGCACCTTTTTTGTATGATAGAATTTTCACTATTCTTGTGCTGCCTTATCCCTTCTCATACAGCATCCCTCTTACTCACTCCACTACTTCTTGGAAATTATCCCAATATAATTGAGTCACAGCTGTATCCTCTGACTATGTATACTCTTTCTAGCTATTTAAATCAATGATACCTTTTAAGAGTTACATGAATCAATTTTCCATATAGAAATGTGAATGCTTTTAATATTTTTAACTTCCTTATGATTTCTATTTCGTTAACTTTTTTATGCTTCTCTTGAGTCGTGTTTATATGTCAAATTTGTATGTCAATTTTTCTATTCAAATGTCAGTTGCATGAAAATTCCTGTTCTCTGTTATTTTTTATCAGGAATAAATTTCTTTTATTCCATTAAATGTATAGTATGTGTCCTGAAAGATTATACTCATTTTTACTGGGTGGGTTCTTCTTGGTTGTAATCTTTACTTCTTTGCCTTCTAAAGTATCATATTCCAAACCCTCTGATACTTTAATGTAGAATCTGCTAAATCTCATGTGATCCTCATTGTTACTCTTCAAATGCTCATTTTTTATCACCTTATTCTATTCTTGACTTTGACCTTTATGTTAAAATTAGGCTCTTCTCACCTTGGGATAGGGAGAAATTTTCACTGGCTTCAAACTTTATCAAGTTTCTGTTTTCACAGCCAGATCTGGGGTCTGTAAGTTTCCAATGCTTTCCAAGGAGAGAGAAGAGGACTGATCACTTATCTTCCCTTCTGATCTCTGACCTCTGGTCTTTCTCCAGGAAGTCCATCCTCCCTCGCACTCCCTGACACATTAACAAACACTAATACTCCTCTGTATTTTGGAATGTCTATGAGCCAAGAGTTCCCACAGCTGCCACTTATTGCAGCCACCTCCAAGGTCAGTCTTCTGGTGTTGCTGTCATATATTCTCCAGGTCTGCCTTGACTCTTGCATCACAGACCTTTCTTTCCAAGCTCTTAAAAATATCTTGAGCTGGAAAAATGTTTCACCCTTCCTTTTATTGGTTATGTTGATTCAAAATTTGATTTGACTAAAGTTGCTTGGAGGTAAATGTTTGAAGAGTTTGGAGGGGTTACTGCCTCAACTCTGCCATCTAATTCTTGACATTTATTACACCTTGCAAGCATTAATTAGTCCAGTGATTTTTGTCATGCTTTTTTCTGCTGTGACAGAGAGTATAACATGGGTTATATTTTGCGTATTAGAAAATTGGTCTTAAAGTATATCTTAGATTCACTAGAAAATATCTCAATTCAGCACATATGAATATTTTGGTGTATTTAATTGCCAAAGGACATACAAAAAACAAAAACTGGTTACATCTTTGTAGAACTAAACAAAATATTGCAGAAAAATAGAGATCAAAGATCAACAAAATGCAAGCTCCTTGAGGACAGAATCTCATATGTATATGTATATGCTGAACTCCTAATTCAATTTGTGGCACATAGTAGGGGCTTATTTTATTACAATTGATTGCTATTTAGATCTGCCGTGGAAATACATTTATAGACAAGAATAAAAAGAAACTATCATCTTTAATTCCTCATTCTTTCTTACCACCTTTATTCAATCTGTTCCCAAGGTCTTCCTGTTTTACTCTCATAATATGCCTCACGCATGCTCTCTTATCTCTGATACTGCTACCATTCTCATGAAGGCTCTTATTTCCTCCTACTGAGACTATCATAATCACCTCCCAATTGATCCCCTTGCCACAAGGCTCAAGTCCATCCTTTGCTCAGCTTGCAAAGTGATCTTCAAGTAGAGGTCTCACGATGTAATTACTATACTCCATAAACTCCCATAACAGCCTGTCTCCTCCAGGATTAAATATTCATTCTTCTAACTGACTTTGACAGCCCTTCCTAACCCACCACTCACTAATTTTTCAGACTTATATGTTGCTCTCCATCATGTACTCTGTGATCCAGTGACATTGGCCTCTTTGCAGTTCCTCATAAAAGATACTCTATCTTCCTATTCTGTATTGACTGTACTCTATGTCTAAATTGATTCTCCTATTCATCTCTATCTCCTAGATTTCTCTTTTTCCTTCAAATTGCAGCTGAAATAATACAACCTTCTCTCTCTTTATCATATTCAATTTATCCTATATGTAACTTCTTCATATATACATACATATATATATATATATATATATATATATATATATGTTTACATGTTGTTTCCTCAATCTACTCTCTCTAAATTTATACTAAGAATTTTGATCTTCTATGTATCCCCAGGGCTAAACATGGTGCCTGAACCATAGTAGGCACTTGGTAAATATTACTATTTTAATATGATAATGATGATGATGAGAAGGAGGAGGAAGATCACACTAATAAACCAGTTCAAGATTTTGAAAGCTATATATTGTGCTATAAAATTTCAAAGTAAAAATATATGATCATAATTCAGTGACTCTAAAAGAGGGGTTTCAGGGTAAACATTAGGTCTATAATCAAGAAAGAGAACTAATAATACAATTTGCAACTGAAATTAGATTAGTACCATCTCATTTCACATATAAGAGATAAAAATAAAATCTATAGGGAAGAAATTGCTTAACATTGGTCACAAAGAAAACATGTGTCAGAACGGGAATTTGAATCCAGGTCCACTGACTCAAAATTTACTTTGTGTTTTTTTGTTGTTTTTGTTGCTTTCTTTTCTTCTATATCATACCATCATCCAAGTTCTACTAAATGGGTTTGGATTCTACGTGTTACTGGCTAATAAATAAAAGGATAGATCAGTGGAATAGGTTAGGTACACAAGACAGGGTAGTCAATGACTGCAGCAGTCTACTGTTTGATAATCCCAAGGACTCCAGCTTCTGAGATAAGAATTCACTGTTTCCAAAAAAAAAAAATAATTGCGGGGAAAACTCAATAATAGTGTGGGGAATCTGGGCATACACCAGTGACTACACGGTGACAGTCCAAAGGAGAACACAATCTAGGTATAAAGGCTGACCCTATAAACAAATTAGAAGAGCAAGGGATAGTTTATTTGTCAGATTTATGGCGAATGGAGAAATATATGATGGAATAAGAGATAGAGAATATTATGAAATGCAAAATGGATATTTTTGGTTAGATTAAATTGACAAGATTTTGCATAAAGTCAATGCAATTAATATTAGGAAGGAAGCATAAAACTGAGAAATAGTTTTTACAACTAGTGTCTGTGATAAAGGCCTCATTTCTAAAATACATAGAGAACTGAGTTAAATTTATAAAATACAAACCATCCCCCAATTGATAAATGGTCAAAGGATGTGAACAGGCAGTACTCAGAGAAAGAAATTAAAGCTCTCTTTAGTCATATAAAAAAATGCACTAAATCACTATTGTTTAGAGAGATGCAAATCAAAAAACTCTGAGGTACTACATCACACCTATCAAATTTGTTATCTTGACAAAATAAGATGATAAATGTTGGAAAAGATGCAGGGGAATTAGAGCGCTGATTCATTGTTGGTGGAGCTGTGAGCTAATCCAATCATTGCAGAGAGTAATTTGGACTTATGCCCACAGGGCTATAAAAATGTGCATGCCTTTTGACCAAGCAATATCACTTCTAGGGCTACATCCTAAAGAGATCATAAACATGTCTAAAGGTCTCATATGTAGAAAAATATTTATAGGAGCTCTTTTTGTGGTGACCAAGAACTGGAAATTGAGGGAATGCCCATCAATTTTGGAATGGCTGAAGAAACTGTGGTATATGAATCTATATACTATAAGAAATAACGAAAGGTTGAACTTGGAAAACAAAAAAAACTTGAAAAAGACTTATATGAATTGATGCTGAGTGAAATGTGCAGAACCAGGCAAACATTATACACAGTAACAGTCACAGTGTGGGAGGACTGTTTTTGATAGACTTGCACATTCACAACAATGCAAGGACCTAAAACATTTCCAAAGTACTCTTGATGCAAAATGCTGCCCATATCCAGATAAAGAAGCATGGAATTGAAATACAAAATGAATCACATTGTTTTCTCTTGTGTTTTGGTTTGGTTTGGTTTGGTTTTTCTCATGGTTTCCCTCATTCATTTTAATTCCGCTATGCAACATGATTAATGTGATAATGTATTTAATAAGAATTTATGGGTAGAACCTATGTAAGATTGCATGCCATCTTGGGGAGGGAGGGGGAAGGAGATGGAAAAATTTAAAACTTATGGAAGTAACTGTTGAAAACTGAAAATAAATAAATGAATAAAATTGAGTTTGGTTTAAAGTTTTCTGCTGAACTGTCAAGCAGAGGTGAGTTGACTTTATAAGAAAAGTAAACATAAAATATAGCGACACTTTATGTTTATAGAGCACTCTGGTGTTCGACTGGCTTTTGTTTCCACTCTCTCATTTGTACCTCAGAAAAATCCTCTAAGAGAATTAAGGCAAGCTTTGTTATTTCCATTAAAAAATTATGAATCTAAGTCTCAGAGAGCCTAAATAACTTGTTCAAGGTCATACAATAAGTAATTAACACAGTAGGGATGAGACTCTAGCTCTTCTGAACACTTATCTTCTGCCCTTTCTATGATATTCACTACCACAGTTTCAGGTAGCAACAAGTCAAATGGAACACAGTGGGTGAATATACTTAATGGATGTTGTGCTGATTTGTCCTAGTTGTTCCCTTGCTGATAAGTTAAACTGACTGGTCTGTAATTTCCATCTTCATCCTTTTTTTTTCTCCTCCTGTTTTTAATGATAGATACCCCAATTTGCCCTTTTCTAGTTACCGGGGACTTCTCCCCTCTGTGATTTTTTTTAAAAAAAAAAGATAATAAAAACATCCAGGTCCTTAAGTACCCATGGGTGTAATCTGCTCCTGCTGACTTGAATACATTCCTTTAAACTATATATTCCCGTATTTTTTTTGCCTCCACTGAACTTGCAAATTGCTTAAACAAAATGTTTAACATCTTATCTTTTTCAAGAGAGAAAAATAGAAATAAAGAAATTCAAAGTCTCTGTTTTTTCACCAACTTATTAAAGTTTCCCCTCCCATCAATCATGTAGTAAAACATACGTCTCCCTTGCCTAATATATTCAAATAAGTTATTTTCATTTTTCTGTGTGATTAAAAATTAGCATGAGTGTCTCCAACTTTGACTTTCTTGATCATTTCCTTATTAAAATACTTGTCTCTTCTTCAAAGTCAAACTTGGACAAAGTGGAAGCAGGTTAAGTGTCCCCAAAGTCCGTATCTTATTTCCTTTCTCCCTGTTTATAAGAATAAGACTAACTCAGAAGTCCTACTCAGGGACATAAAGCTAATAAGTGTTCAACAAAAGATCAACAAAGATCATTCTGACTCCGGTTTAGTTCTCTCTCCATTGCACTGTGTCGTCTCTCATTATAAATATCAAAAGAGAAGGAAACATACAATTATAAGTGCATTATATTAATAATTTGTTTCTTTGTATTACTCTTTGCTCTTTTTTTATGTCCATCACATTGAAATCTTTCCTGCCTCCCTGTTTAGAGGTGGGAGATAAGTTTGTTTTTGTCTCTTCACTGGGATTATCAACTGCTTTTCAATTGCTCAGAGTTCAGTTTTCTTTCATTTATGCTCTTATAGTCATTGGTGTGTTGTTCTTCTGGTTCTACTTGTTTCAGTTGGCTAACAGGGATATGCTGGAGTCATCTCAAAGTCACTTGTTAAATTTTCAATATATCCATTTACACTTAGACAATTGGCAAAGACTATGAACCAGAATTTGATGTATTGCTCTGTTGATAGCATAAATTTAAGAAAATATTGGAAAAATAAGTTCAATATATAGTTTAAATTAAACATGTGTTGCATGTTCTCTCTCCTCTGTTCCCTGGCAAAATTAGTTGTTAAACATTTATCAACACACCCCTGGCTCTTCATCAGTCCATATGAATCCTTCCTTTTATTTATCATTTGTCACTGCACAACAGGATACTGCTATCTAATATGCCATAATCTGTTTTTGTCCAGCAATAAACACTTTGTTACTAGTTCTTTCTCTCTCTCTCTCTCTCTCTCTCTCTCTCTCTCTCTCTCTCTCTCTCTCTCTTTCTCCACTTCCCTTACTCCCTCCCTCTCTGTCTCTCTTTTCCTCTCTGTCTCTCTTTTCACACAAACACACATACAAAGAGACACATACGCACAGACCCATACACATCCTGTTAATGCTTCAGGACTGATCATATATTGCTTAATGTTATGGAGGAATGATCCGAGTAAGTGGAAAATTTCAGTGCTAAAACAGGATGGAATTATACGATTAGTGAAGGACATGAATGTTACCATAACTTCCTCTCCTTTAAGTGACTGGTACTGCACACTCTCCTACATTTTCTTTTCAAGGTCCATTTTTAGATTCCTGTGCACAATAAATTCTAAATTAATGAGAATAGTTTAAAATGCTATGTAAGTGCAAATACTTTCAATTAGTTATCAAATAATTACACTAGAAGCACATAGATCTGGTGGTGGGACTCAGCCATCAACCTGTAAGTGGTAACAAATAGAGAAAAATAGGGCTTCATAAGTGATGGAATGTTTGCATATACACAATGTCTGTTTTCAATAATCTGGCTTCCTTTTTTTTTCATTTTATATATGGATATATATGTATGTATGTATATATATATATATATATGTATATACACACATATGTATGGATATATATATACATATATGTATATAAATGTAAAATGCACATATATGTATATGTGCATATAAATCTATCTTTATAGAGAGACTAGACTCATAGTTCTTATTTCCTTCTTCATTTTAAAAGTCTTCAAGATTGTTCATTTTCAACAATATTGATATTAAAGTATAAGTACAATAGTATTCCATTGCATGCATATACCGCAATGTGGTCAGCCATCCTCCAAAAGAGAGACATCCCTTAGTATTTTGCTGGCACACAAAAAAGCTAGAATAATTACTTTTATAAATGTAGGATTTATTCATCTTTCATTTCTTTTAGTTATAATTATAGCAGTGGTAGCTCTGGATCAAAGTGATTGCACTGTTCAGCAACATTTTGTGCAAAATTCCAAACTGCATTTCAGAATCATTGTAGCCATTGAAAGGTCCACCAACACTATATTAATATGCTTACTTACCAACAGCCCCTCCAGAATTTATCACTTCATTTTTTATCATACTTGTAAATTTGATGATGTAAGGTTGATACTTAGAATTGCTTTAATTTGCATTTCTCTCTTTATCATTAGTTGGAGTGAGTTTTATTTTCATGTGATTACAGATAGCTTGGGTATATATGTGTGTTTTCTTGTGACCCTTTATTGACTCTTCAGCTCTCTTTCGAATTCTGAACTTAACCAGCCTGATCTCTTTCTATCTTTCTTGTTTAATTTTGAAGTTTCCCCTTTCCCCTTCTCTATTTGCCACAATTTTTTTTGTTATAAGGAGGTATTTTGCTCTCCTTGGACATTAATTTTCCTAATAATTTCTTTGTTCCTTAAAATTTTTTGTAAGCATATTCTTCCAATTCTCAGTCCTGGCAAAATACTGCTTTTTAAATTTATTTCTATATCATGTTTTATTTCTGTCCTCATTTTAAGGCCCTGAATTTAATCATCTTATAAAAAATGTGATTTCCTCCATCTACCATTAGATACCACAAAATTAGCATTCCAGTTAATAATAAGATGATCACTATTTAGCTAAAATCAATTAAATAGACAACTTTACCAAAATATTACATGGGTATTGGTAGGTTGCTGAATTGCTCTTTAAAATATATCTAGGTAAAGACCCCACAATAAATGGAAGTGACATAGTAGATGAGTAAGGCAAAATTACAGCTCAGATCTTGATTCCAAGACCAATTCTCTGTTTATCATACAGGATTTCTGCTCCTGAGAAAGACATCGAATTTATCTCACTGGATGAAAATGTACATAATAAAATGGCTATTAATTTATGATTTTTATACTACAAAATTATATCATAGGATAGGGGTCTTTAATTTTGTGCATTTGTTAGCTACACTTTAGAAATTGTGAGGAAGCCCATGTCCCCAAATATTTCAAAATGCATGGAATAAAATATATAAAGTTACAAAGAAATTGGGGATCTAGGTGGCACAGTGAATAGAGTTCCTTACATGGAGTTAGAAAAATTGCTTTCCCTGAATTCAAATTTAGTCTCAAACACTTAATAAGAGTGTGCTCCTGGACAACTCACTTCGCCTTTTTTGTCTCGTTGTACTCATCTGGAAAGTGAGCTAAAGAAGTAAATGGCAACCACTCCATTATCTTTACTAAGAAAACCCAAAATGAGAAAACAAAGATGAGATATGGTTGACAATGACTGAGCAGCTACGACACAAAGAAAGCCAATTATAGTGAAACTGAGTTTTAAAAAATAATTTTAAATGTACATTATTCCAGGTAAAGAACCTATAGGTCTATATGTTAATATTATATTTGAAATTTTACAGAACACACTGAGACTCAGTGAGATTAAATAACTATTTCATACTTATCCACCTAATAAATGCACTACCTAGGACCTCACGAGTTCTTTGAAATCAGGGAACAGTGTTCTTTCCACAACACTGCTGTGATTCTCCTGAGTAAGGTCAACATTTGGTAGCCATAGATAAAATAGATAAAATAAAATAAAATGCTGATTAAGAGTAGTGATTTGTCCATGAAATTAATGACTTGAATTTTCAGTAATATTGAATAAAAACAAATAAATTATTCCGAATGGTGACATGCAGTATTTTGTTCTATCACATATGCTACACTATAGAAGAACAAAACTCTGAGATGATATACTCTTTCAGGTCTATAAATAATGACTTTAACAATGAATATATATATACATTTATATTTTAATATATAGTTTAAGTCAACTTTCCACTCTAGCCTGGGTGCTAAGAAATAAACATCGTTGTTTTGTCCTTGGAAAGCTTACTCTGTAAATTCGCATAAATTTTAAGCATCAGAAAGAAAAGAAATTAGCTATTGCCCTTCTACTGAACATCAACTTTATTCTGTGGAAAATCAGGGAGATAGAGATTCAATTGAGTAAAGATGACAAAAGACAAGTCAACAATATTAAAGGAGAGCAAGAACTTATCAACGATAAGAAATAGTAAGTGAGCTCTAAAATGAGCATTATATAGTTTTATTTTGTAGTCAGTTCTATTTACAATAAGTGCAGTCATTATGAATTTTAGATTTGGGGAAAATAGGGAAGGGGGGAATATATGTTTCTTTGTTTTGTGGATTCATCGAAGGAATCATTTAGTCCAGTGAACTTCACTTACCACAAATGTGTATTTCACAAACTCAAATGGTTTTTCAGTGGTGTTCAACAATTCTACTACTTATTAGTTCTCTATCTCATTCCTAATAATCTACTCCAATCCTTTTGATTTCTTTCTCCTTCAGAATACATACCCATGATCTGTTCTTATGGCAGGCTTCTCTTTCTTACCTTTCTTATCAAATGAATTCTCAAATCTTGCCAAAATAATTACCAAATCATTTCTTAAATTTGTTCCGTTTTATCTACTCCTATTAGCACTCACCTAACACAAACCTCATATTACGATCAATCTGAATTATTTTGTTAGCTTTTTAAGAGGCATTCCTATTCCTCTAATTCATTTGAACAGAATAGATTTTCTTAAGAATGGATCGACCCATGTAAATCCTCTACTCGTATACTTCCAGTGCCTCTATAGTGTCTTATTATTATGGATCAATTTTCTCTTCCTATTATTCAAAGCCTCCCATAAATTAGTACTCTCTCATCATTCTAGTCTCTTCACATATCTTTTCTGTTAACTTATTATAAGATCGACAGACAGATAAAGTCCATGACCTGGAGTCAGAAAGATCTAAGTTAAAATCCAGCCTCAGAATTTCCTTGCTGTATAAATTTGGACAAGTCACTTAATATCTGGCTCAGTTTCCTCAGTTGTAAAATTGGAATAAGAATAGCATTTACGTCTCAGAATTTTCATGAGCAACAAATGAGATACTATTTTTAAGCACTTAACACTGTGCCTGGCACATAGGACATGCTTAATGATTTCTCTTCCATTTCGCTCTAGCCAGGATTGATTGCATACTGTTCCCCAAAATCTTAATGAATGGTCTCTATTTCATGCATTTTATCAAAGTGTCCTCTCTGAGAAAGCCATCTTGCTCTCATTTCACTTGTTTAATTCTCATTCATCCTTCAAAAAATACTTGGTTTGCTTTTACCTTCATGTAGTCTTCTAGGACCCACTATCTCAAGGATGATTTAAAAAAAATCGTCCCCTAAAGTTCATATGGAACTTTACTTTTGTAACTCTATAAAAATATTAATAAAATTATAATGAACTATTATACTCCTCTGATTGAATTTGATGCTCATATTTGAAAGTAAACTCCATGAGAACATGTTATTTATTTATCATTTAAACATATAGTCTTAGCTAGTACCTAGCAGAGAGGCCAATCCAACATTACAAAGTAGACATATAATAAATATATAATATTTATATAGAATGTATTTATATAAATATATAATAAATATAACAAATCTTTTTGGCAGAGAGAGAAAGGCAGAGAAAAACAGGAAGTCAAACAGGTAGGATGCAATGGAGAAAGAATAGAAAGAAGGGAAGAGATATGGGAGACTGAAAGGAGAAAAGAAATAAAAATAAAAAAAATAAAGGGAAGGAATATAGGAAAGAAAAACATTTAAGAAGAAGAAATGAATGGGAGGAAGGTGAATCAGAGAGGAGGAGTCAAGGGATACAGCAAGTAAGACAGAATAAGGGAAGTTTGTTGTCTTAAGGTGATTTGAGAAGTAAAATAATTCCAAGTGATTGGATGATCGAAGATATTGTCATTGAACTTCAAGAAACACAGACTGTTTAAGGCAAGATTGTGAAAGAAATTTTTCAAATTTACTGTGATACCACTACGATTGATGGCAACAGGAGGATGAATGGAGGGAAGAGGGTGGTCTGTGTGCTAAAAGCTAGCTATGAACTTTCTAAGCCAATTACCACCGATAAGTGATTTTAAAATACAAAGTAAATTTTAAAAAGGCATTTTTGAATAAGAAGCTCCTAATATGCAATGTATCTGTGAAACATTGATTATACAATCTCCTTAGGAATCTAAAAAAAGTACTATTCTTTTTGTATGTATATATATATATATATATATATATATATATATATACATTTATTTATTTAACGTTTTACATTCATTTTCACAAGATTTTGGGTTCCAAAATTTTCTCCCCATTTATCCCCTCCCACCTCCCCAATACACTGAGCATTCTAATTACCCATATCATCAATCTGCCCTCTCTTCTATTATCCCTCCCTTCTCTTGTCCCCATCTTCTCTTTTGTCCTGTATGGCCAGATGACTTTATATTCCGCATAACCTGTATTTCTTATTTCCTAGTAGCAAGAACAATACTCAACAGTTGGTCTTAAAACTTTGAGTTCCAACTTCTCCCCATCCTTCCCTCCCCAAACATTCCCTTTGGGAGGACAGGCAATTCAATATAGGCCATATATGTGTAGTTTTGCAAGTGACTTCCATAATAGTCGTGTTGTGTAAGACTAACTATATTTCCCTCTATCCTATCCTGCCCCCCATTGTTGGTATTCTCTCTTTGGATCGTGCCCCTCCCCAAGAGTGTTGACTTCAAATTGCTCCCTCCTCTCATTGCCCTCTCTTTCATTATCCCCTCCCCATCCTGCTTATCTCTTTTTCCCCAACTTTCCTGTATTGCAAGATAGGTTTTCATACCGAAATGAGTGTGCATTTTATTCCTTCCTTTAGTCAAATGTGATGAGAGTAAACTTCATGGTTGTTTTTTTCTCAGCTCTCCTCTTTTTCCCTCCACTAAGAAGTCTCCTGCTTGCCTCTTCTATGAGAAATAATTTACCCCATGCCATTTCACCCTCTCTTCTTCCACTACATTTCTCTCTCACCGTTTACTTTGACTTCTTTTAAGATATGATCCCATCCTCTTCAATTCACTCTGTGCTCTCCGTCTCTGTGTGTGCGTGCATGTGCCTATGTGTGTGTGCATGCATGCCTTTACATGTGTATGTGTACATGCATGTGTGTATGTGTCTGTGTGTAATGCAACCAACTACCCAGATACTGAAAAATTTCAAGAGTTACAAATATTGTCTTTCCATATAGGAATGTAAACAGTTCAACTTTGGTAAGTCCCTTGTGACTGCTCCTTGCTGTTTACTTTTCCAAGCTTCTTCTCATTCTTGTGTTTGAAAGTCAAATTTGCTTTTCAGCTCTGGTCTTTTCATCAAGAATTCTTGAAAGTCCTCTATTTCAATGAAAGATCATTTTTTCCCCTGAAATATTATACTCAGTTTTGTTGGGTAGGTGATTCTTGGTTTTAGACCTAGTTCCTTTGACTTCTGGAATATCCAATTCCACCCCCTTCTATCCCTTAATGTCGAAGCTGCTCGATCTTGTGTTATCCTGATTGTATTTCCACAATACTGGAATTGTTTCTTTCTAGTTGCTTGAAATATTTTCTGCTTGACCTGGGAACTCTGGAATTTGGCCACAATGTTCCTAGGAGTTTCTCTTTTTGGATCTCTTTCAGGCAGTGATCTGTGAATTCCTTAAATACTTATTTGTCCCTCTGCTTCTAGAATATCAGGGCAGTTTTCCTTGATAATTTCATGAAGGGTGATGTCTAGGCTCTTTTTTTATCATGGATTTCAGGTAGTCCCATAATTTTTAAATTGTCTTTCCTGGATCTATTTTCCA
>CM053771.1:433426457-433443093 GCA_028658325.1 Potorous gilbertii
CTAAAAAAAAAAAAAAAAAAAAAAAAAAAAAAAAAAAAAAAAAAAAAAAAAAAAAAAAAAAAGAAGAAGACTTCAGGGAGGCCTGGAAGGACTTATATGATCTGATACTGAGTGAAAGGAGCAGAACCAGAAGAACTTTGTGGACAGCAACGACCACATTTTTTTCTGGTAGACTTGGAACTTCAAAATAACACACCAACTTACTGAAAAAAAAAATCCCAATGATGGTTTTCTAAAGTAAAATGTCTTCCACACTCATAGAAAGAAATATGGAAATCATTCACAGAATGTAGCAGATCATGTTTATGTGTGTGTGGGTTTTAGCATATTATGTTTTGATTTGTTATATGATTTCTTCTATTTATTTTGATGAGACTACATAGCATGACTATAGTGAAAATGTACTCAGTAGGAAAGTATATGTAGAACCTATACAGAATTGTTTGCTGTCGTGGGGAGGGAGGGGGGTAGTGGGGGGAAGATGTTCAGGGGGATAAAATCTTAATTTTAAGGAAGTGTTTGTATAACAAAAAATAATAAAATAGAAAAGAATATAATTGTGCTATTACAAATGAAACTCAAAAGTGAACCCACTAAATACAAAATATCAGAGTATTATATATTATTGATGCAAAGTGAAGACTTTCTTTCTTTCTCTCTCTCTCTCTCTCTCTCTCTCTCTCTGTGTGTGTGTATTATACACACACAAAATGACTACAATAATATAAATAAAATAACAACCTCAAAATAATTACAACTTAATTTTGAGAAGTTACAAAGTACATGTTTACACTTTCCCCACCAAAAAGAGATATAAGCCACCTGTCTGTACTGCTTTTCGGAGATATTAGTGGGTGGTGGTCCACAGACATGGAAAATGACATTTAATATCAGGTTTTCATGTTTTGATTCATTTTGCTGATTTTTTTCATTGATTTTTAAAAGAAAATACATTTTCTTTAAAGACTAGGTAGATGCTAGTTAGAGACCTATAGGAGGAAATGTATGATATATAAAAACAAAACATGCCAATAAAAGATATTTTTAAGAGTCAGGATAACAGAAAAGTCAATTAAGTTTTTGTAAACAAATCCTAGCTTTGTTGTGCCACATGGGCTTTCTTTTCTCCTTTTCTTTCTGTTTTTTGGTATGGAGGGCTGTTACTGATTGGAAAGAGACTTTCCCTCCCTCCCCACTCATTAGCATGATATTTCTATTCTTATGGATAGGCATTATAGCCACCCACCCTATTTGAATGTTTTCATTGGGGATCATGTATGTCAAGGCTTTTTAATGGGATTCATATCAACCAAGGTCCTCCCTAGGTCATCTTAATGCATCCTAAAAATCACTTTAAAACATTGGCAGATGTCAGGGAATCTAGACTTGCAAAGAAAGAATTTATCAATTAATTAGCATTTTTTCTGTGTTTACTCTTTGCCAAATTCCGTTTTAAGTGCTAGGTATAGACTTCAGGAGGTCTATAAACTAAAATGGAAAAAAATATATATATTTTAAAGAACCTTTTGTTGAAATTTAGATTTTTCTTCAATAAAGAATATAGCCAATTTACCACAGTAGAACTGTAGTAACTGTGAGTTTATCATGGAAATCAATCACAGATATTCCACTATAGTTGCAAATATATCAAAATATTGTATACACTCTTTACTACTTCAAAATTGCTGCAGCTGTCAAATCCACTGGTAGATCACACATGATTTAGATCTTCCAGTCTATGGAGTAAATTTTGATATATTAGACTGACTTTGTAATCCTATATATTTTATTTTATATAGAGAAGTAGATCCATAAGCTTCCCCAACCTAAAGGTATCTATCACAAACACATACACAAACATGTTAAACATTCTTAATGGAGTTGAATTCTTATTGTGGTAGTCTGTAAAGTGATATACAAATCACTTATTAGTATATATTTACTAAGAGATAATATTCCCCAAGTGGTTTTCCTGAGGATCGATTTGATATTTAAAACATCAAAAGAGGAAAGCTGGTGGCAAAGTCTTGTAATTGGTTCACTTGATTCAGGAAGAAATTAGCCTAGGACAAGTAATTAAAGATTAAACTTTTACTAACCTCATTGAATAACTTCATCATAAACACTTGTAGCCCTTAGATTCCTGAAAAACTCGATTCAATTTCAAAAGTAATTATTTAGCATTTTGTAATATTACATGCTTTACCAAATACTGGTACTACTTAAATCAAATCAAATCAAATATAAATAAATGAAGTTCCTGCTCTCAAAGACCTTACCTTCTATTAGGGCAGGGATGAGAATGACATGATCAATAGAATTAAACAAAATTATATTAAATTCAATTTTCAAGGAGGGTACTAATAAAATTTTATTTACATAGTTGAATATTACATGGAAATAGTAAATGTGTGATCACCATAAGGAATTTTTAGTACTAACAAAAGGGTAGACATAACAAGAATCATCTAAAGGACACACACAACATAGTGGAGACAATCATAGTGTTGAGGTATCCTAGTTTGGTAGTAAACATGCCTTATATTTCTCTCATGGAAGTTATGAATTGTGGAAACAATTACTGACAATCAGTCATAGAATCATGGTTAGGGACAGATATTTAAAAAGAGATCAATATGTGTTCCATGGTGGGGTATCAAACTTGAAGTAGAATTTAATTCACTTACCTGAACTTTCACAGAATTTTAGAGGTCTCTATATCATTATGCCTCTATCATATACAGAGAGAAAAAGTCCACAGAGATGTTGATAATATTTCAATAATTTTCTCAACACACCTTCCACCATTAAAAATAAAGTCTTTCATAACACAGGTAACCCATCTTGGTGCAACAACCTGGTCTAGATGGTCTAGGAATATGTGTATATACTTCTCTCCCAGGAGGCATGTCACTAGTAAACATATAAATTCCAAAAGGGAGGTTAAATATATCTTCACTAAATCAGTTCTTTTTTTATATAAATTTATTTATTTAACTTTTTACATTCATTTTCACAAAATTGTGGGTTCCAAAAGTTTCTCCCCATTTGTCTCCTCTCCCCACCCAGTACACCGAGCATTCTTATTTCCCCTATCACCAATATGCCCTCTCTTCTATCTTCCCTCCCTTCTCTTGTCCCCATTTTCTCTTTTGTCCTGTAGGGCCAGATAACTTTCTATTCCCCATTACCTGTATTGCTTATTTCCTAGTAGCAAGAACAATACTTGACAGTTGTTCTTAAAACTTTAAGTTCCAATTTCTCCCCATCCCTCCCTCCCCACCCATTCCCTTTGGGAAGGCAGGCAATTCTATATAGGCCATACCTGTGTAGTTTTGCAAATGACTTCCATAATAGTTGTGTTGTATAAGACTATATTTCCCTCCCTCCTATATAATCAGCTCTTAAATTTTACTCAGAGCTTAAGCTCTTGAGAATCAGAAAAAAAGATTAATACTCTAAATTTTGATCACTTTGTAGCACTTTATGCATGCCCATACCACCACATTCTAGTTTTATTCCCTTAGATATGATTAGATACTTGAGAAAACCAATTTATTGAGAGAATAAAAATTCTGTCAGACTATCTTGTCCATTCGATTACCTCTTCACTGGAATTTGTCTTAGTACCTTTAGGGTAAACAATGTTTTTATTGACTAAGAAATTTCTAAGTGACACCACATATGACCAATAAAACACAATACAGAGAAGGAAAAAAAGGAGTAAAAATATAAGCAGGTATTTAGTTTCTATGATTTGTAAACTATTTAGTGAATAATCTTTAGATTTTTCATTGTTTCTGATGATTTGTTTTCCTTAAATCTTTAGATTTTTCATTGTTTCTGATGATTTTTTTTCCTTAAATGGATCTTTAAAAATGAAATAAGTATTAGTAAGAATGATTGTGTAACTGGAAATAGAATATCAATGCCCTTTCATTGGTCCTTTGTCATATGATGTTTTGCATTTAAAAACTTTTCTTTTTATTTGAATGACTTGTCTCATCATATCATGCATATTTTCAAAACTTCTGGTGTCTTGCAAACTAGTTCAGCAAATATTGATTAATGAATATACAAACATATACACACATATATGTCCATATATTCATGCATATATATGTATGTATACTATGTATATATAATTCATATTGGTAGATGTTCTTTCTTTACAAGTTAGTTCATCTTCTTATAGGAGGATATAGTGTTAAGTATCTAAAGTGTAATCTAGGGTAATAGCCTTTTCTGTTATTTTTGGAATGTAGGCAGATATATTAATATACTCTCCTGTTGATACCCCTCCCCTAAACTCTCCAATCAAAGGGAAATAATAACTGGTCTATAAAGGTAAAGAAAGATATATTGAACAGATTAGTCAACCTTGGAATTAGGAAAACCAAGTTTCAAGTCCATACATCTATCGTAGAATATCTGTGTGATCATTAGTAAAAAGCATTACCTGTCATTGCACCAGTATAACTCTCAAAGAATATAATTTGCAGATCGTGGTGGAGCCATATCAGTGGTTTTCCAGTCAATGAAAAATTTTAAAAGGATATAAGGAGCTGTGAATAACTATGCATGACTCAAAACTACTGATGCTAGATTGATAACATATCCTACATTTACTAAATCACATATTGTTGGAGTAGACTAAATATGGAAAGAAAGGAAGATAGAAAGGAAAAAGATACAAAGAACATTGGATTTTGAGTCAGAGAACATGGCTGGAAATTCTAGCTCAGCTCAAATGACTCATGACTTTGAACAAGTCACCTCTTCAAGTCACCACTTAGTTTCTTCATCTCTAAACTCAGTGATGTTATTCTTAGGGATATTTATTTATGAAGAAGATAAAAGTGGTAAAGTGATTCTTCAGAATTCAAAAGAAATTTCCCTTTTTTGGCAGATAGAACATATAAAGACAGGGCAAAGAATGACAAGGACTTTTTAGATATCTAATTCTTCAAACTAGAAGAAAGATCTAGAAGAATGCAATTCACTTTTCTGTAGATATAACTGTAGTAGCTAAGAGATAATTAAAAAATTAAGGCAGAGAGATAAATAACAAAAGCAAAAGAACAGTACTTTATCTAGCTAACATTTGAAATATGGAAATTCATGGTTTTCAGGTCATCTAAATGGCACAGTGGATAGTGTGAGGTCTGGAGTGAGGAAGACTCATTTTCCTGTGTTCAGATCTGGCCTCAAACATGTCCTAACCTGTGACACTGGGCATGTCATCTTAGCCTGTTTACCTTAGTTTCCTCATTCAGGAAATGAGCTGGAGAAGGAAGTGACACCACTCTGGTGTCTTTTTACTAGAAAACAGAAAATGAAGTCATAAAGAATTGGATATGATTGAACAGCAAAAATGTCATATCTTCTCAAAAGTTTTTGCAAGTAACTGGATAAGTCTAGTGTACTTTGCTAAGTAACCCAATAATAATAGTTATATATTGTTTATTAAGGTTGTTATATATTATTAACATACTAGTTATACATTATTTATTATTCACAATACATTAGCTACATAAAATTTATTATAATTTTATTAAGTTTTTGTTAACTTTAAATTAGGCACACAGATAGTTCTAAAGTCAAAAGGAGTATTTGACTCCATTTAGAGTCATGAACAGAACCAGGCCTATATAGGCCTTGGACACATATACATGCATGCACATATATTCATATTCATATATTCATCCATTAAAATTATTTTAAAAGAACCAACTATCTGAAATTAATGAAAAAAATCTATGAAAAATTCCCAACAAGTCCATGTCAATGAGTACTCAGAAAATTTCTAGTTAGAATTTCAGATAAAACTATCAGTGCACTCACCTAGAAAAGGGAAGTTTTGTATTTGTCATTTGAGACGTGATACAAATCCAAGGAGATAAACTTGTGGTAAAATTAACGCTATTAATTATACTTTTTAAAAAAGCAGAACGTCTTGGTTGAATATATTATATGCATAGTAATATTTTTTGGAAAATGAAGAAAAATGATTTCTTTCTTTTTTCTTTTTAAATTACCTTATGTTGTTTGGATTAGAACCTATGTAATCTGTGTATATCTGTGTTTAATACTCTGATTTAAAAAATTTAAAGAAAGAAGCTTAGTAAACTTGATAAGCTTAGCTTTGATTGATATAAGTCCAACAAACAATATGTAAATCAAAAGCATGGAGAACCATGCTGTCTTATTATACTGTTATTAAGTTAAAAATGTTTCACATATTAGCAGGATATTAAAGTCTGTAAATTGGTGTACAAGAACAGCAAAAATATATCACAATTCTTCTTCTCTAACTTTAAACTTTGATATTTCTAAGACTTGTATAACTATTCCTGTGCACTTGAAACTAATATTCCTTAAAATCAGCATATTCATAGAATGCAAGATTTTGGTGAGTGCTTCAATATGATATAATCAAAGCATCCTAGAAAAAAGTTATATTGTAGAAGCCAGGATGGATTCCACATATGATGTTTAAAAAGAAACCATCAGTTGTTGAGTTGAACTATAAAATGGACCAGTAGAACTTCCCACATTTTCAGGATTTGATAATCCCATTTAGAGCCTGTGTAGAGCTCTCACCAGGGATGATAGTATCATTGATGTAGAGAGCAAAGGAACCTCAGTAGCTACGTCCTTTTACCCTTGGATGAAGATATTAAATTACTTACTTAATGTCACAAAAGTAGATTCTGATGTTGGTCTCAATTGCAATTTGAATGTTACAAATTCAGTTCTTCTTCTGTTATCACCCAATTTGAAGACTGTCAAGACTTTTCTACCCTAGTTTTGGGGCAGAAGCCTGAAAGGTGAGGGTGGAAACCTACTCTTCAGTCTATGCTGATGACATTTTGATTGGTTAGTTGTTGTCCTTTCTCCTCAAAGAGGCGGAGCTGCTAGGTGGTGCAGTGGATAGAGCACCACTGCAGGAGTCAGGAGGACTTGAGTTCAAACCTCTCTTCAGACACTTGACACTCACTAGTTATGTGACCTTGGGCAAGTCAATTAACCCCAATTGCCTCATCCTTGGTCATCTCCAGTCATCCTGAGGAATATTTGGTCATTACATTCAGATGGCTCTGGAGGAAAAGTGAGGCTGGTTACCTGCACAGCCCTCCCTCACTCAAAACGAAGTCTAGTGCAAGTCTTGTCATTATTTCTCTGATGGTATGGTCTTCTTCAGCAACAAAGGAGGAACACACACTCAAAGAAGCCCAAATAACATCATTATGCATTGGTCAATGTACAGTGTATCTCACTATGTCTGAACAAACCAATACAAACTCAGAAGACTCTACCACAAGTTGGACACAAATAGTCCACTTGAGCATTTGGAGTGTACATCTCACTAAAATGAGCTACTACAATTCGGTTTTCCTCTTAGAACTTAGCATGTTCTTTGATGCAAGCAACTTATCTGGGTGGTCCTGTTTTCACAATCAATAGCAAAGTTTTTCAGAGAGACCTTTTGAGAGTCATTGTATCCTTTCTTCAACTTTGATGTGAGTACTATCCTTGTAAATCTTCTATGTAAAAGAATCTGTTAGGCAAATTTGCATTTGACATTTGAACAATGTGGGCAACCTATTGGAGTTGCACTTTCTTCTGTAGAGTTTAATGCTTGGTAATTCATCTCAATATAGAACTTCTGCCTATGGTACCATATCTTGCCAGGTGATCTTCAGAATCTTCTGAAGACAATTTTGTGAAGTGGTTCAATTTTCTGGCATTTCATTAATAAACTTCCCAGATTTCACAGGCATACCACAGTAAGGTCAGCACAACGACTATAGTCCTTCAGTTTGGTAGACAACCTAATACCACTTCTCTTGCACACTTTCCTTTGAAGCATCCTACATACTGAATTAGCTCTGACAGTATGTGAATCAATCTTGCCATCTATGCGTACATCCCTGGAACGTATACTGCCAAGGTAAGTGACCTTGTCCATAATGATCCCAATCTCTGCATTTGTTATAATCAGTGATTCTACATATGGATGGCATTGAACTGGCTGGAGAATTATGTCTATTTTCTTAATCTTAATTGCCAGGTCAAAATTATTATAAGTGACAGAGAAATAATCCATATTGTGATTCATCTCAACCTCAGAGGCCACTTTGAGTGTACAATCTTCAAACAGAGAGTTGTACAGTAAGTCTCTCTCTGCTTTTAATTTGACTTGTAACCTTTTCAAGTTAAATAATTTACCAGCAGTGTGGTAGCTGTCCTTGATGCCTTTTTCACACCCATTGAAGGCATCTGGAAACATCATGCTAAAACTATAGAAGCAAGCCCACAGTCCTATTTAACTTCATTGTTGAATGGGAAAATACAAGAGGATCATCCATTATTCAGAGCCTGTGCAAGCGTGTTATCATGAAAATTATATACAATACTGAAGACTTTCTCTGGGCTACCAAATTTTGCCTTAATATTCCACAAGCCTTCATTATTGACAGCATAAAATATTTGGTCATATTGACAAAAATTATGTACAGATCTCTATTCTGCTCCTGGCAATTCCACCAGAGTCACCAGGCAACAAGCACTATATCAACTGTGCCTTGGTCCTTTCTGAAGCCACACTGGCTCTCAAGCAGATAAACATGTTCTAGGTGAAGGATCAGCCTATTAAAGAGGAGTATGGAAAGAATCTGGCTACCAAAACCTAGCAGAGTCATCCCTCTGTGATTGCCACAGGACAACCTATTTTCTTTTCTATTATAGAGATGAAAATGGAGGCATTATGAGTTTAAGGTTTTTGCTTTTTTGCCGTATAACTGAAATTGATTGTTTATGTGCTTGTTCTTTTCTTTTTCTGATAGGAGCAATGAATTCCCTGCCTTATAAATCTCTGTGGAAATTGAATCATCACCAGACACTTTTGAGTGCAAGAAGGAGCCTAATGATATTCAGAACAACTTCTTCAATTAAAAGTGTGACTAGAGAGGTATTGACTTCAACTTTAGGTTTATGGTCCATGACTTCAGCATTGATTGATGACAGTCTGTTGATAACACTAAGGAAATATTCAGCCTATCTCTCCAGAATCATGACATTATCACTGCTCAGTGTGGCTCCATCAGCACTGAGTAGTAGAAATTCTCCATAGGTCGTTGGCTTATAAACAGCCTTCAGAGCATTGTAGAAGTATGCTGTGTTGTAACTATAAACATGAAACTGGACTCTTCCTCTCTCTGAGCTCTGTTTGCACTTTACTTTTGATGAAGTTTAAAGACACCTTCTGTTGTCTGAACCAGATTTCAAGCTGTATTTAAATCAGGAATTATCAAACAATCTGGTACAATCTGGTAAGGAAGAGAATGGTGGATCAATGAATTAGATTAGGTAAAACTTGCATTATATTAAATGACCATAGTAATCAAGTACATGATAAAACCAAAGATCACAGCTTTTGGAACAAAAACTCATTATTTGACAAAAAACTTCAGGGAAAACTGCAAAATGTATGACAGAAACTAGGCTAGGGGTGAGGAACCTGTGGCCTTCAAGGCCCTCAAGTGTGACCCTTTGATTGAAGTCAAAATTACACAGATTCCCCACTCCTGGTCTGGACCAACATCTTATACCACATACTAAGATAACGTCAAAATGGGTACATGACTTACACATAAAGAATGATACTATCAATAGATTAAGAGAACATGGAAGAGTTTATCTGCCAGATTTATGGATAAGGGAAAAAATTAAGACAAAGAAATGTAGAGAGTATTACAAAATATAAAATATATAATTTTGATAACATGATATTAAAAAAGATGTTACACAAACGAAACCAACACAACCTAAACTATAAAGAAAACATAAAAATGGAGAAAATTTTAAAACAAGTATCTCTGATAAAAGCTTCATTCCTTAAGTATATACAAAACTGATTCAAATTTATAAAAATCAAAGTCACTCTCTTATTCATCAATGGTCAAAGCATATGAACAGGACATTTTCAAAGAAATCACTCTATCTATAGTCACATGAAAAATGTTTTAAATCACTATTAATCAGATAAATTCAAATTAAAACAGCTCTATGGTACCACCCCCACACCTATCAGATTGAGTAATATGAATAAAAAGGAATATATTGGAACACTAATGCATTGTTGATGAAGCTATGAACTGATCCAACTATTTTGGAGAACAATTTGGAACTATGCCCAAAGAGCTTTAAAACTATGCACAACCTTTGATCCAATAATATAACTACTAGGTCTATATCCCAAAGACATCAAAAAGAAGAGTTAAAGAACCTATTTCCACCAAAAAAATGTGTATTTCTAGCATCTCTTTTTGTGGAGGATAAGAATTGGAAATTGAAGAGATACCTATTCACCAGTGAATGACTAAACAATCTGTGTTATATGCTTATAGTGGAATATTACTGTGCTATAAGAATTGGCAAGCAGGATGATTCCAGAAAAAAAAAAAAAAACTTGAACAGACTGACACAAATTGATCCATGGTGAAGTGAACAGAACCAGGAGAAGATTCTACACACTAACAACAATATTGTTTGGGGAAAAAGTGTGAATGACTTAGATATTCTCAGTAATATAGTGTTACAAGACAATTCCAAAGAATTTATAATTGAACCACACTGTCCACTTCTAGAGAAAGAGTGGATATTGATTGAATACAGACTGAAGGCTACTTTTTTCACTTTCATTCATTTTTCTATGTTTTCTTCAATTCTTCTGTTATGAAATGGCTAATGTGGAAATTTTTTACATAATTGCACATGTCTAACATATCAGATTGCTTGCCATCTTGAGGAGGGATAGAAAGATGGAATCTGGAACTCAAAAGTTAAAATGAAAATATTTAAAATTTGAAAAAAAAGGCAAACTATCCACTTTGTATACCTATCCAGCTCTCATTGTTTTGTATCATATCTCCCAAATTTTATAGCTATTTTCATCAAACCAAACCTGAAGATTGCAATAATTTTTCTCCAATTTTTCTCCAAATTCAGCTCTGTACATCAAGTCTCTGAAAGATGCCCTCTCTTCTTCTGTTCCATGGTTGTCTACTGTGTATTTCCTCAGTTTTCCCTCAAAGCCAGCAATAAATTATTCCTGAACAGAGAAACACTCAAATATGTTGACATTAAGTCTTTTGGTAGTCACTTTGCCTTGTGGTCACTGCTACTGTTGAATAGGAATTTTTACTTTGGAATGGATAAGTCTATAATCTGTCCAGCACTGTACTACATGGCAATTTTGCCACTGTTGTATCTCTGTCTCCTTTGCTTACAATGACATAGTCTATTAAATGCAAATATGTACTGGAAGGGTGCATCCACAAAATTTCATTGCATTTAGGTAAATGGAAGATAATGTTGGTGATGGAAAGGTTATGGGACACACAAGTCTTTAGTAGAAAGTGACCACTGATGTGGCTATTTCTGACACCATCTTCCCAAGGACTCCTTATCATGACTAAGAGTCTGTGCCTACTTTTGTGTAAAGTTACCCAAAATTGCAAGCTTGTTCTCTTTCTGCACATTGATGATGAAAATCTTCAGATCTTCCTAAAAAAATTTTTAACCTCATCATGATGAGAGCATATGCACTGATAATGGTGGGGTGACACTTTCCTACAAGTGTCAGCCACATTCTCAGGTGACTGTTTTTCACTCCTTCTGAGATTGCAAAATCTACTATCATCTCAATGACCACTCCATAAAATGAAACAAAAGAAAACATACATCAAGCTCTGATTTCTGTAGGTTGGCCTTCAATTGTCATCCTTTGGTTCACTCAGGGCTGGCATTTGGATGTAACACCTGATGAGTTATCTTGCAACAAGAGACTTTTATCTTTCAGGGCTACTGGATTTCATGTTGTCCATAAGTGTGTGCACATACTATGTACTAATAGCGAGTGGAATCAACTATGTAAAAGTTTAAAACATTTTTGTGACTTTTTTTCTACAGGATAGGATCCCTTTGCTGTGGTATACAGGCCATGGTTTGTTTAGGTGAAGCAGACAATTCTTAGAACACCTTTTATAGCTTCCTCCTCATGTGAGGCAGGTGAACAGTGCAGTTCTTTGGAAAGGCTGTTCAGACACACAATTTATGCTATTTCCATTCAGTGAGAAGACAACCTATGGCCTGGGCTGCCTGGATGCAGGGTTGTGACTATAGCTCCCAGTTCTGCTTTATCACTTGCCCATTGCCACAGGAATTTGAGTTAGGTGAAAAGTCATAAAACAATGAAATAATAAAAAGTAAAAGAGTAAAATATTATGTGTGGTGCTTTTTTGACTGATGTATAAATTGGATTTAGTGAGGAAGAGACTGGATGTAGTGAGCCAGATTTGTATGAAGTCATCAGCTTCATACTCTATTCCAGAGTCATTCAAGTCCATGACTTGTGATGGCTCAGAATACAATGACATCTTTTATGTTTATCCCAGTTCTAAGTGACCCAAAACATCTCTTTTTGCCACCTTTATGGTACATTGTAACAATTTATTCATATCTGCCCATTCCACCAGAAAAATCTTTATGTTCTTGGGATAGACATCCTCCTAGCTCACTACTGGGTTTTTGGCCTAATGGTTACCATTAACCTGGTTTATCCCATCTACCAAGACACTTTTACTGAAGCGTGGATGTTGTGCATGTTATAGCTTCTTAGAGTCACAGGTGAGAGTTGGGTGGTAGTTGGATGCCAAAGGTGGAAAGCACATTAAACAGGGTCTCAGCAGTCTCAAATGAGAGGTACTAGCCTAATAAGACCTCTGCAATTGAAAAATGGATGCTACTGTGGGTGACTTCGTGAACTTATCCAACCATTCTGCAGAGTAGTTAGGAACTATGTCTAAAGGACCCTAAAACTATGCATACCATTGATGTAAAAATACCACTATTATATCTATGGCCCAAAGACATCATAAAAGGAAAAAGTACTTGCATGCAGCAAAATAGTTTCAGCAGCATTTTTTGTGGTGGCAAAGCATGAAAAATTGAGGGAATTCCCATCAATTGGGGAATGATTGAACAAGTTGTGGCATATGAATGTAATGGAATTATGTTGGGCTATAAGAAATAATGAGCAGCCAGATTTCAGAAACATCGGGGAAGATTTAAATAAATTAATGTGAGTGAACTGAGCAGAAATAGGGGAACGTTGTACACATTAACAGTAACATTGTACAATGATCAAATATGATTGACTTAACTCTTCTCAGCAATACAATGATCCAAGATAACTGGAAAAGACTCATGATGGAAAATGCTATCCACATCTAGAGAAAGAACTGATAGAATCACAATACAGATCAAAGCATACTATTTTCACCTTCTTTATTTGTTATTTTCTGTGATATTGTTTGCAAAATATTTCTTCCTTCACAACATGACTAATAAATAAATATGGTTTACATGATTACATTTATTGCATATATTTCTATATCTATTTGCTTACCATCTTAGGTAAGGGAGAAGAGAAATAAGGAGGCGGACATTTGGAATTCAAAAATTTATAAAAAGTAAATGATGCACAGTAGAGAACATAAAAAAAAAATAAGGAAGCAAAGAAAAGATGAACACCTCTGTACACAACATGTCATATTTATTATATAGCCTTTCCTGAATTGGAAATTTATTGCACTTTATTTGCAATCCATTCTTAAGTCTTGTTATGCACATGACAGTGGTTTTTTCCCCTTATTTTGTATTTGACATAATATTTCAGTTCTTAATGTATTTCTTTTTTCTTATTCTATACTTAAAGGGTCCACTAGGTGGTGCAGTGGAGAGAGAGAGAGAGCACCAGCACAAGAATCAGGAGGACTTGACTTCAAATCTCACCTCAGACACTTGACATTCGCTAGCTGTGTGACCTTGGGCAAGTCACTTAACCCCACTTTCCTCATCCTGGGTCACATCCAGTCATCCTGATGAATATATCTGGTCACCGGATTCAGATGGCTCTGGAGGGGAAGTGAGACTGGTGACCTGCACAGCCCTCCTTCACTCAAAACAAAGTCAAGTGCATGTCATGTCATTATTTCTCTGATGGCATGGTCTTCTGTAGCAACGAAGCATGAACATACATTCTGTACTTAAATTAAAAACATCAATAATTTTGACATCGAATTAGAAAAAATATTATTAAAAATAAAAATGTATGCTCGAGATGTTTTCATTGTTTTGACTTTTTAAATTTCTAATTATCTATGATTACTGATTCTTGGTTGCTTTTCACTTCTTTTTCAATTAGGTTAAAAGTAAACTTAGCAGTCTACATAAAAAATTTAATTTAGATATTCCCACATACTTTCTGGGATTTGAATTCAATACAAAGGAAGTAATGAATCCTTTTCTTATATACTCTAACCTACAATTTAAATCCACATCCTTAAGGAACTTGTGTTTGCAGGCAGAGAACAAATAAATCTTAGAAGAGTTATATACGTATTGTAATAGACACTGAACTTCATTTCAGATTTCCTAACACTATATCTAATTCTCATTCCACCAAGTTACTTTATTCTGCTCACTTTAGCAGTAAAAGAATGCTAAACTTATACTTAGTAGAGCCTTCGTTTTGAATTTTGCCTCTACAACTCACTAGCTGTCAACCATGGGAAGGTCACTTAAGTTCTTAAGTCACTTAAGGTCTCGATTTCCTGATCTATCAAATACTAATAACACCTGTAGGACCTACCTTAATGTTGTTGCATATTCATAAGAAAATAATATATGTAAAATACTTTATAAATCTGAGAATGAATTATTGTAATTCCTGGAACCTAAAACGGCTTCAGTTTGTTAATAGCTACATTGCATTGTTGACTCATACTGAGTTTGCAGCCAACTAAAACCTCTGTGGGGGAAAAACATTTTCTTACACAAACTATTTCTAAGATGATTTTCTCCTCTTTCTGTTCTTGTATAGCATATTTAAAAATGCGTTAGACTTGACATTTATTCCTATTTTATTTTATCTTGTTAGATTCAGCCCTTCATTCCCTTCCAGTGAGATCTACAGAATAGTCACTCCAAAGAGGTTCCAGAAGCACTTGACCATCCAAATATGTTTCTAAGAGAGATATGTAACTGGAAATTATGCCTCATATTCTCATTAACTCCTTAGTTTGCTTTCCTCACCAAATAGCTTAGAACATTGGATGCAAAGTTAAATAACTGGAGATTTAGAAATAACTGAATGAGAAACAAGTTGGTCACTAATTTGAAAACAGCTGAGGAAAAACTTGTGAAGGTTTTGTAAACAAAATGGTAAATTAAAAAAAAATCTTCAAATACTAAGGTGGTGGAATTAGAATATTTGGATTCAAACTGTTATAAGCTAACCTTGAAAAATGATTCATCTTTCTATGTCCCAATCACCATCCCACCCTATAACTCTGCAGCTGAATTGTTTAAGCAAGATAATTAGGAAAATATACCTATTTAACAAAAGCATCAAGGAGATGAAATAACACCTTCTACTCAAATGAGATTGTTTTAGAAATGGATAAAGGAAAGAAGGTAGAGGAAGGAGGAGAATTATATCTCTCACAATTCTCCTTTCCTTCCTTTTCATTGTGACTGATACCACTTCAGCATAGATGTAACATATCACACCTGTATTAATGTAAGAAATACCTAATTAGTGTAAGAGCCAACAGGATCTTGTCCACTGTACAGTAATTTTTGCATAGTTATTTGATGTTAATTTATCTTAAGTAACATTTTCATTATGGTGATATCCATCTATCTAGCCATCATCTATCTATCTATATATATGTATATATCTATCTATATACATGCATACATATATATATATATATATATATATATATATATATATATATATTCCCACATCCAAAGCCTTTATTGCTCCATAAACTATAGAATTTTGTCAGAACTCCTTGACTCTGGAGAGAAACAGATGAGCCTTGCAAGGCACATATGAGTATTTATCTTGACAGGCATAATGTGACTTTTTTGGTCAACGTTAGTTTAGTCACTTAACTTAAATGTACAGTGTACACATTGATTCATATAAAGAAATTTGAGGGGGCGGAGCCAAGATGGCGGAGTGAGAGCAACAACTCACCTAAGCTCTTCGACAAACTCCTTCAGGTGCCTCCAAAAGAGGAATCTGACCAAAGTTTGGAGGTGCGGAATCCAGTGGGAGGCAGAAGGTGACAGTTTTGGAGCTCACGTTAGACTGGAGGATCCACGGGAAAGGTCTGTTCTGCGGGGGTGAGCCCACAGCTCACAGCACAGAGTAGCCAGCACAGCGGAGCAGAAGGGACCTGAGAAACCTGAGCTGCGGGCAGAACCAGAGGAGCGGCACCGAGGGCGGGAGACAAGCCGAACTCAGTCCGTTAGAGCCGCGGAGAGCCAGATATCAGCGCAGAAGCTCCTGAGACCTTCAGCCCGAAGACCAAACTTTGGTAAGTCACCTACTTGAACTTCCGGGAGCCAGGATGGCGGAGTGATCAGTAAATGCTCTCTCCTCCCCCATTGATGACCGTAAAAGAACCATAAAATATTTCCTCAGAAAAATCCCAGATCAGCAGAAACAGTAGAAGGAGGCCAGTCGTCTCATAACACCTGAGAGGAGGAAAATAAC
>CM053771.1:433450936-433467566 GCA_028658325.1 Potorous gilbertii
GGGTGGGGAGGGAGGGATGGGGAGAAGTTGGAAATCAAAGTTTTAGGAACAACTCTCGAGTATTGTTCTTGCTGCTAGGAAATAACAAATACAGGTAATGGGGAATAGAATGTTATCTGGCCCTACAGGACAAAAGAGAAGATGGGGACAAGAGAAGGGAGGGATGATAGAAGAGAGGGCAGATTGGTGACAGGGGAAATTAGAATGCTTGGTGTATTGGGGTGTGGGGAGGGGAAAATGGGGAGAAAATTTGGAACTCAAAATTTTGTGAAAATGAATGTAAAAAGTTAAATAAATAAATTTATATTTAAAAAACTAGGATGAGCAAAGAAAAAAAAAGGAAAGTCAAATTTTCTTCACAGCTCTGATCTTTTCATCATGAATACTGGAAAGCCCACCATTTCATTGAATGGCCATTTTCCCATTTAGTATTATGCTGAGTTTTGTAGGGTAGGTAATTCTTTGTTTTAATGTTAGCTCCTTTTATCTCTGGAATATCCTATTCCACACCCACCAATCCTTTAGTATTAAAACTGCTAGACCTTGTATTATATCCAGAATGTGTCTCCATGATACCCAGGGTATTTCTTTCTGACTCCTTCCAATACTTTCTCTTTGACCTGAGTGCTCTAGAATTTTGCTAGTATACTAGAAAATGCTTTCTGTTTGGGATACCTTTCAGCAGGCAATCAGCGGATTCTTTTAATATTTATTTTGCCTATAGTTTTAGAATATCAGGAAAGTTTTCCTCTATAATTTTTTGAAAGATGATGTCTAGGCTCCTTTTATTAATCATGGCTTTGAGGTAGTTAAATAATCTTTGAATTTTATCTCCTGGATATGTTTTTCAGGTAAATTGTTTCTCCAGTGAGATATTCCACATTGTCTCCTATTTCTTTTTCATTCCTTGGTTTTGTTTTATAATTTCTTGATTTTTCATAAAGTCATTAGTTTCCATCTGCTCTATTTTAATATTTAAGCAACTATTTTCTTCAATGAGCTTTTGGACCTACTTTTCCAATTAGTCAATTCTGCTTTTTAAGGCATTCTTCTCCTTATTGACTTTTTGTACCTCTTTTGTCATTTGTATTAGTCTATTTATAGCTTTTTTGTGTGTGTCTGCTTTAACAAGCTGTTAACTCATATTTCATAATTTCCTTGCCTCTTATTTCTCTTGCCAATTTTTACTCCATTCCTCTTTCTTAATTTCAAAATTTTTTTGGATCTCTTCCATGTCCTGAGACCAATTTATATTTTTGTTGGTGTCTTTGGATGTAAGAGTTTTGATTTTGTTGCCTCCTTCTGGTTGTGTGTTTTGGTCTTCCTTGTCACCAAAGTAAAATATTGTAGTCTGATTTTTTCCATCATTTTTGCTTATTTCCCCGGGCAATTCCTTGACTTTTAGGCTCTTTCTCAATATTTCTCTTCTTCCAGTGGGGGCAGGAAGTTTTCTTCACTCCATCATTCTGTGGATTCTGCAGCTCCAGAATTTATTTAGTCATGTTTTACAGATATTTGCCTGGGTTTGATGGTAGACTTCTAACAAGTCCCTTCTGTAACTCTACTATCTTTGCTTTGCCCCCTCCATGATATAATTTTCAAGAATTACAATTATCTATCATCTTCCCAAGTAGGGGTGCAAATAACAGAGCTTCATTGAATCCCTTGCATTTCTTTTCCCTTCCATTTCCATTTTATTCTTCTCTTTATTCTTGATATTGGAAAACACATTTTGTTTTAGATCTAATCTTCTCCTTATGAAGCTTTGAAATGTCTCTATTTCATTGAATATTCCTTTTTCCCTTGAATTATCATACTACATTTTGCCAGGTACATGATTGTTGGTACTGTTCTGAGCTCCTTTGCCTTCCTCAATTTCAGTTTCATCATGTCCAGGTCTTTAATGTTGCATTGTCTGGTTCTGTGGGATACTGCCTGTGATTCCTCAGTCATTTTGGTCACTTGTAGCATTTTTTTCCTTAATTTCATATATCTAAAATTTGGTTATAATGTTCTTGAAGTTTATATTTTCTTTCTTCGTGTGATTTATAGATTCTTGCAATCCCTGTTTTTCCCTCTTCTTCTAGGGCTTCTGAGAAGTTTTCCTGGATTTGAATGATGTTGCCCAGGTCCTCCTTTTTATTATGGCTTACAGGTAGTCCAGTGATTTTGATATTGCCTGTCCCAGTTCTTTTTTCTAGATCATTTGTTTTCTCATGAGGTATTTTACATTTTCTTCCTTTTTGTCATGATTTTTATTTTGTTTCATTGATATTTGTTGTCATATAAAGTAATTTCTTTCACTTGCCCAATTCCAATTTTTATGATGTGGTTTTCTTCAATTGTATTTTTTTTTACATTTTCCACCAACTTCACCAATTGTAGTTTTTAGGTAATTGTTTTCATCAGTGTATTTTTTCAATCTCCATTTCTATTAGATCATTTCTATTTTTAAAGCAGTTGTTTTCTTTTTTCTAAGGTTTTTTTTTATAATCCCTTGCATCACTCTCTTATCTTTCCAATTTTTCTTCTATTTCTCATATAATTTATTTTTTTTATTTCTTTTGTAAGTTCTTTCTAAGCTGGAAACCACTTCCCTTTTTCCTTTGAGATTTTAGAATAAGTTTTGCCATTCCTGTCCTTTTCTGAGTTTGTGTCATGATCTTCCCTGTTACTATACTAACTTACTATGGTTCAACTCTTTTGCTGTTGTGATTTGCTTAATTTTTTGTTGTTTTTTTTTCCTTTCTTTCTCTACTTCAATCTCTACTTCCAGAACTGATAGGGCTCTGTTTCAGACTTCTTGTTCCTAGGGTTGCAGGCCCTGGATGTTTACCTGGTACTATACTAATATTGTTCAGAGGCCCAGGGGAGACCCTTGCGTTTGGTATTCTGTTGAGGGAGTGCAGTGGGGAATGATTGGGGCTGCTGGAGATCTTGGGGTATGGCGGCTCACTTGGTGCTGATCTGGGGTCCTAGTGGTGGTTTATGACTTGTGCTGAGATGTGGCCTGGCTGGACAGGGGTGCTACATTTCCCCAGGACTACACTGAAATTCGTGGAGATTTTGCCTCCAGAGTGTACCTCTTTTCCCTGGGCTGCGCTGAAGCATTTCTATATCTGGTTTATTTTCTATGTGTACTGAAGGATATTTGTTTAATCTAGGCTGTGCTAAAGTATTTGGAGGTTCAGCTACTTGGAGGATGCCTGTTTTCCCAATGCAAAACGAAGCACAATCGATAAGTAATTCAATGGATATTTTTATGTACAGAAAAATACAAAGGGTCAGTATGATGGGTGCACTTTCAGTTACAAATTAATGGGAAGACATGGAAAAGAGTTGCGTGGAGTGGACAGGCATAAATGGATTGTAGCTACGTCATTGCAGCACAGTTTCATTAGTTTATTTTGTTGTGCTTCCTCGAACATTTCCCTTCTTTAGTTCCAGCTCATGCTATGCCTGTTTTTAATAAGAGTTAGGGATGAGGGTTATATAGAACTGTAGAGTAGGGTCTAGGAAAATGACTTCTTTGAATGGATTGTTGACCATTTTTCGTATACCATTCTCATGTTACTGGTGACAAATTATAGTTTTAGGATATGTATATGATTACTGTATTTGAAAATCATCATTTTTGAGACAAAAACCTAAGGCATTGATTTAGGTATGTAAACGTGAATTTTGTTGTCATGTTGGGTGATTAAATATTACCACCACCACCATCAAAATGTCTGGATCTCTGAAAAGGTTTTACGCATGGATAGATGGCGTTTATCTTTTTACTCACAGAAATTTTTATTTGTTTGTATACAATGGGAATTGAGTTGTTGTTTTTAATGACTTTGTTTAGTTTGATAGATACCTTCACTTTGATTTGTGATCCATAAAGTGAGCTAGAATGACAACAGATTTAGTTATAATTTTTAACTTTTATTTTTAAGATATATTGCATTTTAGTTCCTCATATATCAACTTGAGAAATGTTGTAAGTTAAATTAATGGTTGTAATTAATTAAAATAAAAGCAAATGAGTAAAACCCAAATTAAATGTTATTCTTATATGTGTGAATGACTATTATTAGAAGCTTCATTTGCATAGGTAAATAATTTAATATTATGTATAGTATTTATATATTTAGTTTAGTGATTAACTTTATGAACAGTTTTAATGTTTATCTCAAAGTATATCTAGACTCAAGAGCTGTTATCTGTGAGAAATTTGGCAATATGTTTCAACTAGGGGTTTTCCTCTCCAAAAGCAACAACAACAACAACAACAAAAAGAATTGTGTTATTAATTCAAAGAATAAATATTTCAGATTTCATTTTCTGAATTAAAGGTTTTTATTTTTCTTCATTCTACTATATCTTTGTTGCCTCTTTTTGCCTGATTTTTAACAGTTTTGATGTATCTCTACCGCCACACCACCAAATTATTTATGGATGTATATGGCATGAAGTGATACCTTTTACATTATAAAAATAGAGACAAAAATTCAAACCATTAAATTGAAATTCATTGCTTGAATATTTAAAATGCATATCTGCAATTTATTGAGTCATTTTATACTTTTAAAATTTGGGGTTCAAGTTTCATGCATAACCCAATCCCCAGGAAATTAATTGAGTCTCTCCTGGATTACTTTCCTTTTATAAAATGACTTTCAAATACCTTTCTTTAAGTTTTAGTCATAAGGATAATATCTATTTTTTTACTTGTATTCTTATGCAATTGAAGTATGAAGACTAAAATGGAAGGAGGCGGTTTGGAAAAACCAAAACAAGGTCCCTTCTGTCAAGGAATCTATGTTCTAATAGGCTAATAAAAAAGAAGAAAATAAATATGTACATATGAGATATATATGGTATAGTGGAAGGTAATAACAAGAAAGACCTTTTGAAACAAATAAGAATTGAAGTGGGTCTTGATAGAAGCCAGAAGCATAAAATGAATTTACTGGTATTGCTCTTTTTTTTGCTCTCTTTTTAATCATTTAACAAACAAGAATATCAGCTTTTATTTTTCATTCAGCTACATTAAATCATAGGCATTATATATTGCATGCATTGTTCTGATTTAAAAGTCTATGACTATATTTTAAAATTAAAATAAAAAGGATATACCACATGAGAATAAATATTTCTAAATGAGACTGCTTAAAGGATGAATTGTCCAAAACTGTTTATTTTTTTAATGAAGGCATTGATAGAAAAAAATATTAATAACTTTGGTTGTCAGGAGGCAAGATGGTGGAATAAGACATAAATTGCTCTCCTCTGAAAGCCCAGAAAATACCATCCTAGAAAACCCTTGGAACAACTAAACTTTCAGAAAGAGGGGTTGCAGAAATTTTGTAGCCCATGAAGCCTGGATAATTAATGGAAAAGTCCTCTCTTCCTTTAGGGAGGTGAGTAGCAGTAAAAGATAGGACATGCCCCAGTAAACTAGCAACAAACTTCACCTCTGCAATCCAAAGTGAGATACTGAGCCCCAGTGCGATGGAGCAGGCAAGCACCAACAATAGAACATGCCCCTTCTCTCTCCTTTCCCTCCCACCCCCACACTGAGTGCCTCAGCACAGGCAGGAATTGGTTGATTCCAGTTCAGAAAACCATCAATTTTTTCTGATAATTCCAGCAGCTAAATTTCCCTGTGCTTCAGCACAACTCCAAGAAGCACAACTCCAGGAGACATAGCTCCAGAGTGGCAGACACCTTCCTAGGGCCAAATATTCAAGTGCAAAAGTAGGGAAGAAGGCATCCAGGAGCCAGAATGTTCACACCCACCCCCAGAGCTCTAATGTTGCTAACCCTAGCTTTGCACCACGTAAGGTGCCAGGCCCCTAAAGTCTTAAATATCTAAGACCTCAGCACATAAAGCCAATTACCAGGTATAAGATGCCTCATACAAGAAGTTTGCATCAGTGCCCTTTGTACTCCAGCATGATCGCTCAATTCCAAAAGCCAAGAATTAAGCAAGCACCAAGAACAAAAAGTAAAAAGAGGTAATGGCCAATGATTCTTACTATGGAGATGGGAAAGACAAAGGCACCAAGTCAAAAGAGGACAATGTTGTTGAAAAATACCCAAATCTAAAACCTCAAAATAGAGTATACACTGGTCTGAAGCCCAAAAAGCTTTCTTGGAAGAGCTCAAGAAGAATTTTATAGGTCAAATAAGAAAAGTAGAAAAAATAAGGAAATGAAATGAAAAGTATGCAAGAGAGAGTCAATAGCTTGGAAAAGGAAGGACAAAAATCGACTGTAGAAAACAAGTCTCTGAAAAGTAGAATTGACTAAATGGAAAAGGAGGGACAAAATCTCACTGAAGAGAGGAACTCCATAAAAAGTAAAATTATCCAAATGGGAAAAAAGAGGTAAAAAATCTAATTGAAGAAAATAATTAATTAAAAATTATAATTTGCCAAGTGAAAACTAATAATTCTGTGAGATATGAAGAATCAGCCAAACAGAAATAAAAGAAAAAATATGAGAAAATGTAAAATGCCTTAGAGACATGGAAAATAAATCCAGGAGGAAAAAATGTAAACTTAAGTGGTCTACCTGAAAAACATGAAGGAAAAGAGATCCTGGACTACATCTTTTGAAAAATCAAGGAAAACTCTCTTGAGTTCCTAGATTTTGATGGAAAAGTAGCCATCAAAACAATTCACTCATCACCTCTTGAAAGACAACTCAAATTATAATTATCAAGAAATAGTATAGCCAAATACCAAAATAGAAAATACTGTAAGGAGCCAGAAAGAAACAATTTTAATATCAGAACCACACAAAGGATTATGCAGAACTTTGCAGCTTCCACCTTAAAGATCGAAGGGTAGGGAAAATGATATTCCCTAAGGCAAAGGTGTTTGGATTACAACCAAGGAGCAGCTACCCACCTAAATTAAACTTAATCTTTCCAGAGGGGAGATGGATGATCAAATGAAAATAGGACATTTTCCAACCTTCTTGATGAAAAGAGCAGAGCTCAGCAAAAATCTTGATCTTCAAATATAAAACTCAAGAGAGGTGTAAAATGGTAAATCAAGAAAGAAAATGCAACATCATGCTACTAATAAGGACAAATTGTTTAAATGTCTCCAAGGGATGATGACACTTGTAACTTGTGAGAAGTGTATTATTATGACTATTATGTCATTTAAAAGGACTATATAGACAGAGGTGAGAGTATGAGTTGATTTTGATATAATGATAAAAATTGTAATTAAGTTGTGAAAATGTGTTTTGCGGGAGAAGAGGAAAGCAAGAGACAGAATTGGGTAAGTGACATTACATGAAAAGGCACAAAAATCTATTAAAGGAGAGGAAAATAAGGGAAGCAGATAAGCATTATTTGAATCTTACTCTGATCAGATTTGGCTCAAAGGGAAAATAACATAACCAGTTAGCTATAGAAATATAACTTACCCTATACGAAGTAGGAGGAGAATAGGAAAAGAAAAAGAAGGGGTGAATAGAAGAGATGAAAGAAATAGTAAGAGCAAAGGGGAAGAAAAGGGAGGAGGCTAATAGAAGGGAGGGCAGATTGAAGGAGCTAGTGGTCAAAAGCAAAATTCTACTGATGAGGGAAAAGTAGAAAGGAGATAGAAAAGCATAAACAGCAGGGAAAACAGGACAGAGAGAAAGACACTGATAGTAAACATAATTGTGAATGTGAATGGGATGAACTCTCCCATAAAACAGAAGTGGATTGCAGAGTGAACCATTTTCCTACACTATGCTGTTTACAAGAAGCACATTTGAAGCAGAGGGACATACATAGAATAAAGGTAAAAGGCTGGAGCAAAATATATTATACTTCAGCTGAGTGGAGTATGAACTGGAATGGGGGAAGGGGAGACTCCCAGGCATGGAGACTGAAGCAAAGACTATTGTAATAGTCCAGGGGAGAGATACACAGAGAGATAAAACAATATAAAAGTCTTTAAATTCAGGCATAAAAATTATATTCGGAATATTATAGCTATATAAAGAAATTATAAATGAAAGACTGTCACTTTTCGCAGCTTCATAAATAGAAGAGATCATTATATATTAGGAAGATCACAGAAACTTTTATAAGGAAATTGAACTTAAGTCTTGATGAATGAGTAAGACATGAATTGAGCAAGGTAAAATGTAGGAGATTAGGTTAAGGAAGCCATTAATTTATAATTAGAAGTTATCTTATCTAGTCAAAGTTATGCATTTTATAGAAAAGAAAATTGAGAAGTAAAATGACTCATCAAAGGACATAGATATGAAAAGTAGAAGGCGTAGGATTTGGCACTAGAAACTCTGACTTCAAATTCAACACTTACAACTGATCCTCCAAATTTCTCTTTATAGAAATAAGCAATTTGGATGTAGTGACATATAGTTCCTTTTTACTGAAGCAGAGTACTCAGGAAGAGGATGATGCCATTTGCTTTATTTTTTTATGGATTTGCAGAGAAGTACAACTTTGTGTTACTAAAATTTCACTAAGATTGAAATTTAAAGTGTGAATTTAGGATTACCTTTTCTGTGTTTCCACAGATAAAGAGGATTAAACAAGAAGTATAACCATGCTGTTCGTTTTTTTTCTTTTTTGAATATATAATTTATTTCTATTTCAGTTGTCAACACTCAAGTCCACAAGAATTTGAATTAAAAGTTTTCTCCCCACTTTCACTGCAAAATAACATGCACCCCATCCACTCCTTTCTCCTGTCTATCCTCACTTCTATTACCTTCCTTCCTCTACGCCCCCTTCTCTATTTTCCTGCAGGGCAAAAAAGATTGCTGTACCCTATTACCTGTATATCTTATTTTCCAGTTGCATGCTAAAACAATTTTATCATTCAGTATTAAAACTTTAAGTTCCATATTCTCTACCTTCCTCCCTCTCCAACCACCTTCATTGAGAAAACAAGTAATTGAAAATAGGTCATGCATGTCTCATAATGCAAAACACACTCCATAATAGTTAGATCTCAAAAGACTAACCATATTTCTCTCTGTCATATCCTGCAAAATATATCCCATTCTCTCCTTTGACCTGTCCTCCCACAATAATGTTTGCTCCTGATTATCCCTTTCCCTGATTTACTGTCCTCTGTATTATCTTCCTTCATCTATCCCTTTTGCCCTGACCTTCCTGCAGGGCAAAATGGATTTCTATATCCAATTAAGTTATTTCCTCTTTAAGCCAAATACCAGGAGAGCAAGGCTCACCTTTTATCTTCCCCCTCCCAACTCTTCCCTTCCATTTTAAAAGCTCTTATTTTGCCTCTTCATTGTGACGTTATTTGCTACATTCTTCCTCTCTCTTTCTCTTCTTACTCCTCTACATTCTAATCAACAGTAAATTTTGATTTTTGCATATTCTCCCTTCATATACATCTCACCCTGTGCCTTCTGTCTATATATCTATTGATGAATAGAGAGATATATACAACTATCTATCATCTATCTAAATATATAAACATATGTATATGTGTATATTTATGTGTGTTTATATATGTGCATGTATATATGTGTACATATATATTATGTATATAATGTGCGTATAAGTATATGTATATATGTATACATATATGTATATACATACACGAATACACTCATGTACATATAAGTAGCTACACATATGTGATATACACATAAATACGTACCTATAAACATGAGTTACAAGGAATATCTTTCCATTTAGGAATATAAGGAGTTGAACTTTAACGAGTTCCTTAAGGCTTCCTTTTCCTATTTACCTTTTCATGTTTTTCTTGACATTTGTATTTAAAAGTCTAATTTTCTACACAGTTCTGGTCTTTTCAACAAGAAAGCCTGAAACTCCTGTGTTTCATTGAAATTCCAAATATCCCCTGAAATATTATACTCAGGTTTGCTGGAGAGGAGGTTCATGGTTTTGACCATATCTCCTTTGACCTCTGGAATATCATATTCCAAACCCTTTGATCCCTTAGTGTAGAAGCTACTAAATCCTGTGTTACCCTGATTGTGTTCCCATAATGTTTGAATTGTTTCTTTCTGACTGCCTGAAATATTTTCTCCTTGACTTAAGAACTCTGGAATTAGGATAGAATATTCCTAGGAGTTTCCTTTTTTGGATCTCTTTCAAGAGGTGATTGGTGAATGCTTTCCATTTCTATTTTACCCTATGGTTTCTGAAAAAGTCATTAGCCTCCATCTGTTCCATTCTAATTTTCAGAGAACTATTTTCTTCAATGAGCTTTTGTACCTCTTTTTCCACTTGGCTAATTCTGCTTTTGAAAGCATTCTTCTCCTCATTGGCTTTTTGAACCTCTTTTGCCAATTGAGTTAGCCTATTTCTCAAGGTGCTCTTTTCTTCAGCATTTTTTTGGGTCTCCTTCATTAAGGTGCTGACCTGTTTTTCATGCTTTTCTTGCATATTCCTCATTTCTTCTCGCAGTTTTTCCTCCACCTGTCTAACTAGATTTTCAAAATCCTTTTTGAGGTCCTCCATGGCCTGAGCCCAGGGGTATCTATTTCAGATGTTTGGGATACAGAGGCCTTGACTCCTATGTCTTTACCTGATGGTAAGCAGATCTCTTCGTCGTCAGAGAGGAATGGAGGAATCATCTTCTCAAGAAAATAATCTTCTATGGTCTTATTTTTTTTCCCTTCTCTGGGCATTTTCTCAGCCAGTTTCTTGACTTCTGAGAGTCCTCTCCACTCCCTGGCCTAGATCCGCCCAGCTAGTGCTTGAGGTCTGAGATTCAAATGCTGCTCCCCAGCCTCAGGGCTTTTGGCGGCAGGCCTGACTGCTACTCAATGGGAATTATCTGCTGGTGCTCAGGTGGGGGCAGGGCCTCCTCTCAGGCTCAGTTCCCTCAGGGGGTTTATGCAGAGATCTTTTGTAATGGAGCAGCTGCCAAGCTCCTGCCTTCTCTGGGAGCCTCTGGTCACAGCTGTCTCTGTGTCTGCCCCAGTGGCTGCCTCCCAAGAGGCTCCAAGTCCCGGAGATACCTCCTCCCCTCTCAGCCCGTCTCTCTTACTGACCTGTGCGTCTGTGGGTGGAGGGACCTACGTGGCCTGCTTGGATCTGCTTGCTCCTCTCAGTGCCGTGTAGCCGGGGTAGGGCAGGACAGGGTTCCGCTCTCGTCCGAGGCTCGATGGACCTTTGGTATCAGTTTTTCAGGGCTCTCTGCAACGGAAATCTCCTTCACTGTGTTTCTGCGCGGCTTCTACTGTTCCAGAATTTGTCAGGAGTTCTTTTTAGAGGAAATCCATGGGCTGTGGGTTCGGAGCTAGCAAATGTGAGTCTTTCTACTCCGTCACCTTGGCTCCGCCCTTGATTCTAATTTTTAAAGAACTATTTTCTTCAGTAAGCTTTTGAACTCCTTTTCCATTTGACCAATTCTGCTTTTTAAAGTATTCATCTCTGCGTTCGCACTTTACACACTTTTTGCTATTTGGGTTAGTCTAGTTTTGAAGGTATTATTTTCTTCAGCATATTTTGACATCTCCTTTATCAAGCTGTTGAATTATTTTTTATTTCCTTGCATTGTTTTCATTTGTCTTCCAAATTTTTCCTCTACCTTTCTTATTCGATCTTCAAAATCCTTTTTGAGTTTTTCCATGGCCTGAGATCGTTGTGTATTGTTTCAGAGGCTTTGGATGTAGAAGTTTTACAGATATTTTACGGGCTTTGAAGGGAGAACTACAGTACATCTGTCCTATTGAACCACCTTGGCGCCCCTTCCATTATTACTTTATTAATGTAATGCTCATATTTTTTATGCACCCAATATTACTGATAAAGTTATCAAATTTCTTCCTCAGAAGAAGACAATGGATATAGTCATCCTGTTCTATTTCCTCAATTTTAAATGCCAAAATACATATAAAAAAGTGATGTTATACTACTTCCAAATTGCAAATTAATTTAATATGAACTAATAAATTCAATATTAGTCTTTGCCTTTGAGTTTTCTTAAGTAGAAAGCACAATAAGAACTTACTATAAAAACTTCACTTTTAAATCCCATGGTGCTGGTTACAGGGAAATATGTATTAAAGTCATTACCTACTTCCATCCAATTTCTTTAGTTATCCCAATATAAAACATGCACATCTCAGAATATAATACATATTCCCAGACCTTCGTGAAGACATATTGTTAGATGAATATTATTTCATGGAAATCTCTTGTTAAGAAAATCAGAAAATTCATGAGTAAACCTCTGGATATGATGAAATTTTGAATACAAACCCTGACATTGCATCCTAGGTATCCTTTTTAAACAGTACTTTCAAAAAAATTAATCTTTTAGAATATGTACAAAATATTTTGTCTATTTTTTTCTAACTCCATGTTAATTTATTTTCTTTGCTATAACAATATGTGGCTACTGTCTTCCATAGAATATAAATTTGCTTGCTGCAAATACAATGTTCCCTCCATGCACACAGTGCCCGTAGGCAGATAATGCCGTTGAAATCACAGAATCATCAAATTTCAGGGTTGGAAGGGACCTTTGCAGTCCATGAGATACGTTAGTCAAGATAAACCACAGGAAACTGAAAACCAAAATAGTATTGTTTGATACAATATATACTATGCTGGACTCAATAGTCAGAAGACATGAGTCCAAATGTTACCTTTGTTACTTTCCAGTTATATGAGCAAGGTCAAATCACTTGACTTCTTTCTGTTGACTTTAGTTTTAATATGTATAGGAGATAATAATATGTTTGTTGCTTATGGTATAACTGGAAGATGACAAATTATATAAAGTATTTTGCTAATTTGAAAGAAATAAAATAAGGCCAGCACTATTTTCAGCAAGCACCACTTCTGAAAAAGAAGCCCCAGTTCAACACATTCAAAAAATCATCATTCAGCCTTCTTTTAAAGACTTTCAATGAGGGACAATCCATTCCTTTTTTATAGTTTTATTGCTATTTTCCTCTTTACATTGTAAAAATTTACAATTTACTTCTAATTTGTAGCAGGCCTTAATAAAGTAAATTAGTGAAAGAAGACTAATTGTACAATGACGTCATCAGAAAGTACAAGTAAAATTTCACAACTGTCATATTCCTTCCGCCATCACTCTGTCAAAAGAAATTTGTTTTCTCTCACTCTTACTCCTTAGCCCATTAAAAAAACACATTTCTTAAAATAAATATCACATAGTCAAAGTAAAGAAATTCTCTTAGTGGATTTGGTACAACCCGTTTGGAAGGCAAGTTAGGATTATGCCAAAAACATCACTACATCCAATACTTCATGAGGAAACACATTCCAGTTTTTGTGGCTCCAATTATTAGGACACTTCCCTTTTATTAAGTTTAAATCTGACTCTTTGAACCCTCTACCCATTAATCCTATAACCTGTTGCCCAGATTTTCTTCATGTCCCTGAAAGTAGATAAAAAGGTGAGGAGAAGCCATAATGCAGAGGATCTGATACTTGGAAGACATGTCAGTAGAAAATCTGGGATTCCATATGCTCTCTCAAAGTCAAAAGCTAGGACAGAGTTCAGGCCAGTATAGTGCAGTGTGGCAGGAACAGGATCCAGAACAGGCCTCAGGGAGTCACCAGCAGCAACAGCTCCCAGATTGATCAACCCACAAATGGCACAGACACTTTCAAAAGTCACTTGGCCATCACCTTCACCCAGGAGAGGAGACATTGTGTAGACAACCTGTAGCAGGCACTGCAGCAGTAGCTATCATTTTTGGAACCCTCTGCCTAGAGCCCCTGGTGGAATTGAACAGTTCAGTTGAATCTCAGCTCTGAGTGGCAGCCTAGCTCTGAGTGGCAGCCGTGGGAGCCCTAAAGCTCGTAAGTGAACTGAGGAGCTGATACGAATCAAAGCCCTGATCTCAGCCCTGGGGTGAAGAGGAGCTCTGGTGTGGTAGAAATGGAGGCAGTTGTGCTGAGAGTAATTGCAGATGTTGGGAAGAAAAGTTTTTGTTCAGACTACGACGGGAGTAAACACCTCCACCTTGATTGTGCCACCTTGGAGGAACTGACAACTTACAGGTCTCCAGACTATACCCTCCTTTTGACAAAGGACTCAAAAGTCAAGTAACTGCCTGAGAAAAGTTCAAGAAAGGGAAAATATATAAGACTGTAGAAGGTTACTTTTTTGGTGAACAGGTATTTTATTTCCATCCTTTCAGATGAGGAAGAATAATGCATACCATAAAAGGAAGTCAAAGCTTCTGCATCAAAAACCTTCAAAATAGATAAACAATGGTCTCAGGCTATGGAAGAGCTCGAAAATATTTTGAAAATCAAGCAAGAGAGGGGAAGGAAAAACTGGGAAGAAAAATGAGAGCAATGCAAGAAAATCGTGAAAAGTGAGTCAACAGATTGCTAAAGGAGACTCAAAAAATGCTGGAGAAAATAAATACCTTAACTCATTTGGCAAAAGAGGTCCAAAAATGTCAAGGAGGAGAAGAATACTTTAAAAAAAGGTGAACAAATGGAAAATGAGGTTGAAAGGCTCACTGAACAAAATAGCTCTTTACCAATTAGAATGGAGCAGATGGAAGCTAATGACTTTCTGAGAACCCAAGAAATCAAAAAACAAAACCAAAACAATGAAAAAATAGAAGATAATGTGAAAAACTCGTTGGAAAAACAACTGACCTGGAAAACAGATTTAGGAGAGACTATTTAAATATTATAAGACTACCTGGAAGCCATGATGAAAAAGAAGCCCTGAATATCACCTTTAATGAAATTATCAAGGAAAACTGCCCTGATATTCTAGAACCAAAGGGCAAAATAAATATTGAAAGAATCCACTGATCACCTTTTGAAAGAGGTCTGAAAAGGGAAACTCCTAGTAATATTGCACCCAAATTCCAGAGTTCCCAGGGCAAGGAAAAATATTTCCAGTTTCTAGAAAAAACAATTTGAGTATTGTAGAAATAGAATCAAGATAACACAGGATCTGGCAGCTTCCACATTAAGGAATCAAAGGTCTTGGAATATGATATTCCAGAAGTCAAGGAATCTAGGAATAAAGCCAAGAATCACCTACCCACCAAAATTGAGTACAGTACTTCAGGGGGAAAATGGTCATTCACTGATGTAGAGGACATTCAAGCATTCTTGATGCAAAGACCAAAACAAAGCTGAAAGCTAAAAGATCATTCTAGGATCCCTCTTCTCTCAAGATCTCAGCAACTCTGCCCCTCATAAAAATATGGAGACCTGAAGAATCAATCTCCACAAGTAGGGATACCACCATACTATCACCATTAAGTTTCATGCTAATTCTGCCTTCAGTGTTAAAACAGAATATATACATTGTCACAGTGAAATGATATATTTGGATGTTGGGATATTGTCTTAAAATTTGGATGTAGGGGGCGGAGCCAAGATGGCGGAGTACAAAGACTCACATTTGCTAGCTCCGAACCCACAGGCCACAGATTTCCTGTAAAAAGAACTCCTGACAAATTCTGGAACAGGGGAAGCCGCGCAGAAACACAGTGAAGGAGATTTCCGTTGCAGAGAGCCCTGAAAAACCGACCGCAAAGGTACCCTGGAAGGGAGTGGAGCCCTGCCCTGTGGAGCGCTCCCCTCACCCTGCACCAGCCACGCAGAGGGAGCAGAGCCCAGCAGGCGTCAGGGACCAGAATTTCCGGCGGCCACGAAGGACCCTCCACCCACAGACGCACAGGTCAGTGAGAGAGACAGGCTGAGAGTGGAATGGGTATCTCCGGGACTCGGACCCCCGCGGGAGATGGTTGCCGGGGCAGAGGCAGCTCAGCCAGAGACTCCTAGAGCAGGCAGCAGCTCCACCCCAGCTCCATTACAAAGATCTCTGCATAAACCCCCTGAGGGAACTGAGCCTGAGAGGCGGCCCTTCCCCCCACCTGAGAACCAGCAGATAAGCTCCCATTGAAGAGCAGTCAGGCCTGCCACCAAAAGCCCTGAGGCTGGGGAGCAGGATTTGAATCTCAGACCCCAAGCAATAGCTGGGCGGATCTAAGCCAGGGGGGTGGAGAGGACTCTCAGAAGTCAAGTAACTGTCTGGGAGCTTTTGAATCTCAGACCCCAAGCACTAGCTGGGCAGATCTAGGCTGGGGTGGAGAGGACTCTCAGAAGTCATGTAACTGGCTGGGAAAATGCCCAGAAAAGGGAAAAAATCTAAGACCATACATGGGTATTTTCTTGAGAAGATGATTCCTCCATTCTTCTCTGACGACGACGAAGAGATATACTTACCATCACGTAAAGATATAGGAGTCAAAGCCTCTGTATCCCAAATACCTGAAATCGATTTCCCATGGGCTCAGGCCATGGAGGAGCTCAAAAAAGGATTTTGAAAATCAAGTCAGACAGGTGGAGGAAAAACTGGGAAAAGAAATGAGAGAGATGCAAGAAAAGCATGAAAAACGGTTCAATACCTTAATAAAGGAGGCCCAAAAAATGTTGAAGAAAATAGCACCTTTAAAAATAGGCTAACTCAATTGGCAAAAGAGGTTCAAAAAGCCAATGAGGAGAAGAATGCATTCAAAAGCAGAATTAGCCAAGTGGAAAAAGAGGTGCAAAAGCTCACTGAAGAAAATAGTTCTCTGAAATTTAGAATGGAACAGATGGAGGCCAGTGACTTTCTGAGAAACCAAGAAATCACAAAACA
>CM053771.1:433468066-433503069 GCA_028658325.1 Potorous gilbertii
GAGGGATGGGGAGAAACTGGAACTTAAAGTTTTAGGACCAACTGTTGAGTATTGTTCTTGCTACTAGGAAATAAGAAATACAGGTAATGGGAAATAGAAAGTTATCTGGCCCTACAGGACAAAAGAGAAGATGGGGTAAGGGAAGGGAGGGATGATAGAAGAGAGGGCAGATTGGTGATATGGGTAATTAGAATGTCCAGTATATCGGGGAGGGAGGAGGGGACAAATGTGGAGAAAATTTTGGAACCCAAACTCTTGTGAAAATGAATGTAAAAAGTTAAATAAATTTATTTAAAAAATAAAAAAAAATTTGGATGTAAAAGAATTAATGTGATCAACTTTGGTGGATGCATGCTTTATTACTTATTACCAGTTGCGTACTCCTTATTTGAAGTATCACTTCTAATTGTTTATGTGGTGTTACCTCACATTTTACTGTGAAATTAAATAAAATCCATAATAGTATGTACAAGAATAATATTATTAATCACTCAACAAATTTAAATAAATAATGGGTATTTGCAGGAATTTTATAGTGTTGAGAAAACAGTCCCTTCTCTCAAGGATCTTACCATACAGTTAATTAGGTTTTATTTCCAAAAGACCTATTAGGATGATCCTATGAATTTTTTCCAAGCAAAATATTTTGTAAATAACTGTGGAGTTGTTTTAAAAAAAATCTGTGTAATGTCATGTTAAACATATTCACCATATACAATCCTTTATCCAGATAATGAATAATTTGTTTTATACAGTAATGAATTCTTCATAAAATGTATAAATAATCCCTTGCTTTGTGCTGACGATGCTTAATATAATTTAACGTAACTGTTGTCACAGAAGAGTAACAAATGACCTAAATGGGTGTAAAGCTCCAAATTCTATTTTACTTTTCCCTTTTTATTTAATGGGCCATAAAGCATGAGTTTTAAGTATATTAGGTGCTTTTCAGAGAATTTTGCATGGTTCACCGAGAGGAATGTACCTATACCTCGTACCCTGAAGAGGCAATGTAGTTTCTGATGCTTTTAGATGCGCTATGTAAATATTGGCCAATGTCTCAGTAGATTTAGGCAACTGGACTAATGAGATACTATCTGAAAATCTTAAGTACAATAAATATTTTCAAGTTCCCCGTAAGGATTATTGCGTCTTACAGGAGTTTATATTTACTAACTCTCAGAGATCATCTAAGAGTTTCTTCCTCTTCTCTACCCTTTTCATAAAACACATTTTTTTTTGCCTCAACTTCTTTCTCACACTCACTACAGACAAGAGAAGACTCATTAATCTCAACAAATGGATTACAATTCAGGTCTCCCAATCTTTCTCCCACTCTCATATTCCTGACCTCCACTCTAAAATAGGTAAATAACTGTAAAATAGAATGGATAATAGTCTGGATTTGAAGTTAACATGTAGGTTTTGACGCTAAAATTGAATATTAAAATGATCCCTGTTTAAAAAGAACTTGCATAATAAAAAAAGAATACATATGACAGTAAATGTCATGAGTTTGTATTCCTCTTAATAATAATGTATCATCTGAACTCATTTTAAAAACATAAACAACTAAGACACTATATTTAAACCATTAAAGTATATTATAATTGGAAATACACAGGTTGTAGTATGTTGCAAAGTCAATAGAAATTAATAGAAATTAGGGTGAAATTTGAGAGGGCAGCTCTGTAAGAAAGTATTGTTGATATAAACTTAAGTATGGGTTTAATTAATCATCTTATGTTTTATCAATGTTGCCAGGATAAAAATAGAATAAGATAAAAAATACAAAAAAAAATCCTTCCCATGGTTCATGAGAAAAATATATTTGACATCCTTTTTGGAAAATTTAGGAAAAAAGTATTTAGTGAAACATTATAGCAAATAAATAGTTTATTGAGATCAGTTGGTGTAAAATATCTCCCCTAAAACTGCATATACACAAGGTGCTTCCACTATCTTCTCATTATCTTTGGAAAATCTTCAATCTATTTTCCCAACCTGATAATTCCTCTGAAACTGCTCTCTTTAAAGTTAAGCTCTTAGCAGCCAAATTGAATGCCCGTTTTGTGATTCCCCATCTTTCCTAATGTCTTTGTAACATTTAATTGTGTTATCACCTTCTTTTCTTGGATACTTTTTCCTCTTTGGGCTTTCATAACTGTTCCCTCTTGCTTTCCCTGCCTGTCCAATTGATCCTCCTTAGTTCAGATTGTTTGATTTTTATTCATGCTACATCACTGGCTGTGAGTCTCACAGAGATATTGGGAATTCTTATCATTTCTTCTCTGTTTTCTTCAACTTGGTGATATCATGAATTCCTGTCTTCAATAATGATATCTATGTATATAATCCAAGATCTATTCATCTTCCTCTTTTTATACGTTACCAAGTACCTGGTGGACATTTTGAATGATCTCTCCTGGAGACATCACAAAATTCAACATGTCTAAAGCAGAACTCATTATCATTTCTTATAAATGCTCACCTCTTTTTAAACTATTTTTTCCTTTAAAGTGTTTTATTTTTCCCACTATTGTATATCAAGAAAAAAATGAGCATTAATTTTTTCAAGATTTTGAGTTCCAAAGTTTTCTCCTTCCATCCCCCTATCTCTTCTGAAAATTATTGGCACACACACATATAAACACACGAACAAATCATATAAAATATTTCCAGATTCATCACAGTTGTGGAAAAAGAACCATTTGAAAAGAAAAATTGTGAAAGAATAAAGAAAGTGATGGATATATTATTTGACCTGCATTTAGAATCCATTTTTATGGGGATATGAATAGCATTTCCCTTCATTAATTCTTTCAATTTGTCTTGAATCATTGTGTTGCTGACAAAAGCTAAGTCGTACATAGTTGATCATCACATGATGTTGCTGATACTGTATATGGTGTTTCCTTGATCCTACCCATTTCACTTTGCATTGTTTGTAGGAGTCTTTCCAAGTTTTTCTGAAATCTGTCTTTTCATCATTTCTTGTTGGACAATAGTATATATGAATGTTATATTAATACTATATATTATAATCAAAACTATTTGTTCTACATTTCATTATTTTTTCTATCTTTGGTTTAGTCATGCATTCTTCCCCTTCCCATCGAGCTAATAAAAAGACTATTCCTTTCTCCTCTAATTTGATGGTTTCACTGTCTACAGTACCTTTTAGGAAGATGTAATTTCCTTCCTCATTTCTTTCAATTAGTTCTATTTTTGATTTCATTTTATTTAAAATCAGCATTGTTAACCTGTTTGTTTGTTTCTTTTTTACTTCAGCTGGAGTGCAATAGATTCTGCTCCAGCCCCTTACCTTTGCTTCATGTGTATCTCTCTCCTGCAAGTGTGTTTCTTGTGTTGTTACTGTGTTGACCTTGTTGTCCTCTTCTCCTTTTCTGAGTTTATGTCTTGGTGGTCTGATTTTTTTTTTTATTTTGTTTTTCTCATCTTTTTGGCTTCTTTCCTTTCTTTTAAATTTGATCTCTGCTCCCAGGGTTGAAGGAGCTTTATTTCAGCCTTCTTGTTCCAGTGACTGCAAGCCTTGGCTATTTGGCTGGTGCTGCACTATTGCTCCTCTGTGGTTCATGGGGGTACCTTGTGTCTGGTACTCTGTGGAAGGGTGGAGATGGGTGGTGCTACTGAAAACTATAGAGATCTGGTAGCTTGCCTGGTGCTAATATATGTCCCTAATGGCGGTTTCTGTTGTATGCTGATGCCAGGCAGGGTTGTTTTTTTTTGCTTGTTTGTTTGTTTTTTTGCATTTCTTCAAGTCTACATTGAAGCACTTGGTGGTTCTCAGAGCTGCTGAGTCCCCTTGCTATGTTAAGGAATGTGGTAGAGGGACATGGTGTTGGGCTTTGCCTGCACCACAACACTGGGACTCAGGATTTCTTACTGGTTTACTGGAACACTTCTTGAACTGAAATTTACTACCCTTTCCCCCCAAATCAGATGGATCTTCCTTCTCGACTCTTCAAGTCTTCTCTGTTAAAATATTATTCTATCTCATCTTTCTACTGGCTCTCCTGTGTTCAGATTTGTTCTAGGGTACTATTTTATGGTTGTTTGTAAGTGAAGATGGGAGAGTTGCAGTGATTTCCTGGTTATTGTGCCTTCTTGTCTTTTGGAAGTTTCTATGGCTTACATTCTAATGAACAATAAATTATGCAGATCAGGAGACACTTTAGGAGATGAGAGTGCAGGGAAGGGTGTAAATCTGCTGGTTAGAAACATGAAAGAAATTCATATAAGTCTAAAGTTAGACGATGGTTAAGTACACATATGGTCTGCTTTTTATTTTTCTTTGTTTTGTCGGAGCTGTGATTTCATTTGTGGTATGTTGATGCCATGGGTCATGTACAGAGATATGCTAGAATAGGTTCACATAGACTTTGTGAGAGTTGACTGTTATACTTTCAGTGTGAACACTTTCACTTTGGAAATCCATACATGCTATCAACCAGTACTTAATGTACTGGGTTTTTTAATTATCTCCTTAAGTAAATGGACAAAATTCTTAAGAATGAACTTTAAAATGGATGGTAGATAAATTATTTTTGGATTCTAATTATTAAATATTCAGTATCACAATACTGGTAATAGTTGAATAAGAATAGGAAAAGTCACCTATTTCATGAATATAATATTTCAGTAAACTGCTTTTATCCTAAGTAATATATAATTGTGCTGAGAACATATCTATAGCTTGATGAAAATATACATTTCTTGTGGCTGATATATTTGACAGGTATACATGTTCTTAACAACCAATTTCAACTACTATGTCTTATTATTTTACTCTGCTTTCAAAGACTAGCAATCTTGTGCTTGATATTATAGATGATCATTGGTAAAGACACAAGTGTCTTCAAAAAATAGAAAATTAAAATATCGGAGTCATAGTTATCCTTTTGTTCTCAAAAGTTTATTTGATATACTCTGTCTTTATTAACAGTACCTGTAGACACAAGTAAATTTAAACTTTCTTTTATTCTCTATCAGCATTATTCCTACTCTTTCCTAACATTATCAGTGTATGAATTGAATATCCTTTCCCATAAACTTGAAACATGAATGTCTACATCTTTCCTTTCCATTTCAACATAGCAATTCCAAACATATGTGAAGATCTCGATCTAAATACACATAAACATATGAAATTGGGAGAAAAAAGAAATATAGGTATAGACTTTGTTCTTTTCTCCCTACCTTATGGAAAGGGTTCCTTTATTCTATCTAAGCCTCATGCCCAAATATCTTTGCTTGGGGACTTATTCCCTCCTGACTCTACAATTGCTTCTTAACTTGACCTTCTTCACGCATTTTTATTCTATCTTCTTTGATAAGTTTATCTTTTTACTCATGGAAACACGGACCCTTCTATTCTCAAAAATAATAAAAATCTCTGCAGCAAATTTTCCCTTAATGTGTCATCCTCTTTCAGTTTTTTTTTCATCGTAGTTCAACTTCTCAAATAATGGATCAACTCTCTATCTTCACTTGCTTTCACTCACTCTCCTCCACTGAAGCAGTTTTCAAAAGATTATTAGTCTTTATGTTGGAACCAGAGAGTTGTGCTCCATCACAGTGTGTTACAACTGAGCCAATCAATATCATCCAATCAGTGCATATTAAAATGCTCCAACTTACTTTTCTCCTCCCCCCCGAAAAGTCTATGGATACTTCGTGGATGTTGTTGCTATGGAAGTCATATTTGAGTCATCACCCAAACCATCCACTCACTAACCTCACACAGCAGATCTGGTGGTTGGTTGCTTATAGTAGTAGGCAGAGGTTTTAAATAGGCAATCCAGAATCCCAATATTGGATCTCTGGATGTTTTTTCTACTTGTATTTTGTTCCCTGAGCATCAATGACCAGTGATCCTAAAAGATGGACTTGTATGGAATGACTCTTGGGAGTTTGAGAACTTCTGAGTTCTTCTGTCAAAGATGAATGCCATTAAGGGAGAATTTTCTGCTATACTTTTATCTGAAATGGTGAATGCTAACAAGAGATTAACACTGCCTGGACAGGTCATTAAACATCAACTCTGAGGGTTGTGCTCAGAAAATACATAGCCAAAGTAAAGGCTAAATGGCTATTTGATAGTTTATCAAAGTATTTCATGTTTTAATATTTTAAAGGCCCAGGAGAACAAAATAGGACATATATATTAATGTTTCAGGGTTTACGTATTTGACAATGAGAGTTTCATGAGTTTCCATAGTCCTTCCATATTCTCATCAGCCATGTCTTTTGACTAAAATTTTGTCCATGGGACATCATCACCTGATTTTTTTATTGCTTTTCCCTGAACAAAAAAGCCCGGTAGTGATTAACTTCCCTCCAGACTATGGCTATTTGATTGATCATCTTTTCCCTAGCTTAAATAGCTGCCTTGCTCCATCAGGGTTGCTTTTTTTCCCCTCCAGAGCTGACTCTGCATTTAGAACCAATCAACTTAGCCATTGTTCCTGGAAAGGGTATGTCAATCCAATTCTCTCTGCTTCAAGATCTAAGTGCGACTCCACAGGCAACATTTCCCTTTGTATTATCTCCTTCATTGCCCATTTGTAAATAAGCAAATTGAAGGCAGAGAGTGATTGAGTTATTTAGACATGTATCTGCTGAACTTAGCAAAGTGCCATAATGCAAGAACTTCATAAATTATTTTTTAATTCATTCAACCATTATTTATTGAACCCCCCCCCCCACAGGAAGATAAGTATCTTATAAAATATAATTGGATGAAGCAACAGGAGAGATTCAGAGTGCTCTTAAACTATAGGGAGAATGAAAGAAATTATAGAAAGTTCAACCACACATCCCTCACTACTTTGGACATTTGTCAGTGCATAACTTGTATCTTTCATTTCTTTTGTTATTATGTGTACATTCTTATAGTAAAACACTAATATACAATGAGAACATCAACATGAGGTTAAAATTTATATATGATCTTATTTCAGATAAGTATGTATTAGCATTCCACTAGTAATCAATTTCCCAAATAATAGCAATGTTAACATTGTAAATAAATGAAATTTTGTCTAAGTGTGTAAATTACTTTTACTCCTGTTGATACAAAACTTTCAAATGGTTTATACTATAGATTTTGTCTAGCTCCCTTAGTGCCATTGAAACAAACATGGGATTGAATACATCAGTCTGCACCAATGTTAAACTCTTTTCTTGTTTATTTAGTCTGCAGGATGCCAATAAAATGTCAGTTTGATCCATAAAGGTTTGTGGAGGAGAATGACTTCCTCAATAAAGATGTAGCTTACCTAAAAATGAAAGGAAAGCATATCAATTCCAGGTATTTTATGGCAGGAATTAAGTAGGATTTCATTGGGAATTCAAATGAAGTCTAGTTCATTTTCATTACATCCTTTCAGGATTGGGGTCACTTATCCACATCTACAGTTTTGACACATATTCCAGTTACTGAGAAAAATTCTATTCTTCTGAAGGGTGAACTTAGACTTCTTGAACATATTTTTATCTTTCTACCTAAAATTGCTAAGGAAGCTCATTCTACCTTTTTCCTTTTTTCCCTTTGAACTTATGATATTGCCTTGCAATTTTTGAGTTGGAAGGGCTCTCAGAAGTCATTTTTTCCAACCTTTTCAAAATTATAAACCCCATCTAAATATGTTAATTAGTGGTCATGCTCTTGGTCTTTAAATATTTCCAGTTCCATCTCTCCATTTTTCCAATCCAATATTTTTGTCTGTATCATTCTAATTAACATTTCCATTCCCAATATTTAGTGTAGTATTTGATATGTATTTTTTGTTACGGTAATTGTTTGTTTTTCTTATTTGAAGATAGGCAACGACAAATCACAATGTTAGCACCAACATACAGTGGCTTCAGCTTTGGCTCATCAGTCCAATATGAGCACAGAGGGCCACTACAAATCATGAACAATAATCCATTTCAACATTTGGAAAATAAATATTTCTTGATTTGTGCATTGAAGGTTTTCTTTGTGCTACCGCAATCCTTCTTTGTTAATGGAACACGCTGCCTTTCATGCTGGGGAGGCCTGTGTCAGCACCTCTTAGGTCTCACAATCAATACTGAAGTTATTCAGAGAGACCTTAAGAGTGTTCTTGTATCACTTCTTCTGACTTCCCTGTGAATTTTTGCTTGTCTTGTGTGAGTATTCCTTAAAACAGTCTTTTGAGGCAAATATGCATTTGGCATTTAGGTAATGTGATCAGACCATCAGAGGAGCTCCTTCTGGAGGAGAGTTTCAATGTACGGCAGCTGAGTACAAGAAAGGACCTGTGTCTAGTACATTATATTCATTCATTCATTCACTCCGGATAACTTGTTTACTGTCATTTTCACATGTCTCTTCCTAATCATCACTGCCTTCTACTCATCATACTTACTCCATTACTAGGTTAATATCCTATTCATAGCAACATTTTCCATGATTATTGATTTTCACTAGTTTATTTTTCTTTTCCTAAAGGCCCAGTGTACCTAAAATTCTGGTGTAATATAGTTTTTGTAAATTTTTTTTTCCTGGTGTTTGTTTTTCTCTATGAGTCTTCCACCCTGTATCACACAGGTATATTCACAGCACTGACAGTGACTATGAATAGACCAACATAGTTCTGAATTGTAAAGTACAACAAATTATCCATAAAGAAGCAAGAAAATAAAAACATTTATTCAGACACCAGAAAGTGAAACCCGAGCACCAGAAAGTGAAATCTGCCAGAGTAACCAAGGAGTCACTACAAATTAGCACTGCAGGGGACAAAGCCATACCCAAGCCTGGGACCTTCCCACACACAAATGTTCACAAGATTAGCTATGCATGCTTGAGTCTCTTTTCCTTCATACCTAGCTACTTTCACCAACTTCATCCCAGTTCTACTCCCTCTTTCCTGTTATACCTTTTCAGCAGCCTTCTTCTACCAGAAATTACCTACTTCTATTTGATTTAAACAGGTCATATGGGCCTATTAATGAATGAGAAAGATCTTCCCGTTTAAATTACCATTACATTTTGCCCCAGGATCTTTCTCATTTATTACATAGGTTTATGGGGCAATTGATATCAACAACATTGTAACAGGGATACCAGAAAATAAGCATATAAAAGAAAATCTTAGACAACTGGTGTCAATGGAACTTCACAGCAATATAACAGGGAAGATACAAAAAAAGTACATGAAACAATCTCTTAGGATTGGACTTGAGCAAAACGTGCCATCATTCCCTGCTCAAACAAATAGTTTGTAAAATCTTGGGGTAGCAGGCAAAGGTCTCTACTTCTGTAACTACTTCCTGCTGAAATTGGATGTAGAGCTCTACTTGCCTTAAGAGCTCCCATTAAAGAATTTGATTCTTCAACAGGCATCCACAGCTTGGTAAATATCAGGTCCAGGGGTGACACATCACAGTAATGGACAGGGGATGACATCCAAATTAAGCAATCAGGTTTCTGCAGGTAGATGGTACTAAGACTGCTAGAAAAATCTAGCAGACAATTTAAACAGACAAGAAAAAAACACAAAGAAACAACCAGAAACAAGATAGGTAAGGTGAGCCAAATTGCTGGAGTCCATGAACCTACTATCATAGGCTCATTGATGGTAGAATATGTGAGTTAATAGTACGAATTAATAATCATCTTCTGAATAAGCAATGGTTATGGTATTATCCTCTCGGGGTGCTGTAATTTCCATAGCTTTGGAGCATAATCTGGTTTTCAGTTTACTCATATTTTAATTCTCAATTTTATTCTACCAGTAGAGCCCAGCTAATCAATTACTCAGCTGGTTCTTTAGGAAGGAGAGGAAGTTTTCACAAGGGCTACTGTTTCAGAAGGAATAATAATTACTTGAACTATTCTATCACTTTTACAAAATCGTATGGGTTATTTGCCTAAATTTTGGAATGTCGCAATTATTTCTCTTTGATAATAGGAATCTATCACTCGAGCCAATGCATATATTGTTCTGCTAAACCTGATTTAGGTAATAGCTATCCAAAATGATTTTTAAAGATTCATATATATATATATATATATATAATATACACACACATACATACATATGTGTGTGAGTATATAAATATATACATATGTACATACATATATAAACACATATATGTGTGTACATATGTATAGATGTATATATGTGTGTGTATTATATATACATACACACACACACACACACACACACACACATATATATATATATATATACAAATTTCAGTAGAGATTTTATTTCTTTTCTATTCAACATATTATCCTCTAAACAATGCAAATCATATCTTTCCAAACCAGGTGTCCCTGGATACAGTGTTGAAACATCTGGCCTCATAGACCAATACTCAATATTTTGGATCTTATGTGTTTATTGTTTTCTAATTTGCTGATTTGAGACCATCCTTCTGGCTAGAGGAGTATTTCTTCCCAATAGTCTATTATTCAAATTAGATAAAGAACTGAACAAATTATATTTCTAATATTGATAGGAATTATTAGAATTTAACTTCTTTAACTGTTCTTTCAAAAATCCATTAATCCTTTCAATTAATCCAGAATTGTGGACTATATGGAATATAATGTGGATAATATGGAATATGATATATCCATTCTATAATGTTTAATGCAAAATGTTTCTTCGTTTCATTTCCTTTGAAATTGTCACTTTGCATCTTCGTTGGTGTTCCATAATATGAACTTCTGATATCTAGAGTTTTAGAAGTGTTTATATGGGTTGCATTTTTATTGGCAGAAGCCCCTAGTACACATGTCAACACAAATTTGCACACTTTATCTTGGTGTAGGGGCCCAATATAATCTATTTGCCAAATGTGGGATGTTATTTTCCCCTTGCTATCTCTCCAGTTACTACCCAAGGAAGAGTTGGTTGCTTTTTCAATAGACACATATAACATTCCTCTGCTACTTGTTTTAACAATGAATGAGAGATACTAGTACCTCTGTCTTGTGTCCAGTGGTGTGTGCTCTGGACCCCTAAAAGGCTGACCATTTGATCCACTCATTGTGACAGTACCAGATGATCATTTGGTGTCAGAGTGGGGATAATATGTTGAATAGCAATCTGTGCTAGTTGATCAACATGTGCATTATACTTATGTTCGGGTATAGTGAGGGCCACTTGAGCATTTCTATAAAAAAATTGACCAGTTAGTAACCAAAGACATGTCCCATATATCTTCTCATAGTTCTTTGCCCCAGACATCTTTGCCATGAATTTCCAAATTTTTTATTTTTTCTCATGGATATCCATGTAGCTTAACAATTAACAACCACCTATGAATCAGTAAATATATGACATTCTCCTCTTCATTCTGTTTTGATAGCTTGATGTGCTGTCATAAGTTCAGCATATTGATTCCTTCAACTAATTCCAGTACTTTCCAAAGTCAGCCTGGCATATTGCTTATAGGCATAGCAGTAAACCATGTATATCTCTTTTGCTCTTCAGTTAATTCATCATATCCTTCATTCCATTTTACCAAGGACTATAACAAGGGTTGTTTTGATTTAGGGGGTGCATCATTTCCTTCAGTTTCTAAGTTTGCTTTACATTCATGTAAAGCAGACACTCCACTTGTGCCTGTTTCAGATCAATTTTTAATACACAATTTCCATTTAATTATGTTAACCTCTTGCTTTATTCTGCTCAAGTCCCCAATCAAATTCGTATTTTTCCCAGTATTTTATATGAGTATGTAGTCATGCAAAAACTATCCATAATAGTTTTTCTATGAGAAAAAACATGAAAACGAAAAAAATCAACAAAAACCTTTTTTTTTTTTTTAAGTATGCTTCAATCAGTATTCAGATACCATCATTTCTTTCTCTGGGAACGGATAGTATTTTTCATCCTGTGTCCTCCAAAGTTGTCTTCAATCATTGTATTGCTCTGAATAGTTAATTCATTAATAGCTGATCATCTTACAATATTGCTGTTGCTTTGTACACAGTACATTTCAGTTTATATAAGTTCAAGGAAGTCTTTACAGCTTTTTCAGAGAGAATCATGCTAAATATTTCTCACTTTACAATAGTATTCAGTGTTTGTGCATCCCCTCAATTTCTTATTCTGTACCACCAGAAAAGTGTGGTTGCAAATATTTTTGTATATATAGGTATTTTTCCTTATTTATTTTTTTTAAATCTCTTGCGACACGGACCTAGTAGTGGTATTGTAGGTCAAAAGGCATGCATGATTTTATAGCCCTTTGGGTACAGTCTCAAATCACTCTACAGAAGAATTGAATCAATTAATTACTACACCAATAATACATTAAGGTCTCATTTTTTCCAAGTCCCTTGCAACATTTTTTGTTTACCTTTTCTATACTATTAGCAATTGAAAAGTATGAGCTTGTACCTCAGAATTGTTTTAATTTAATTTACATTTTCCTCAATTAATAGTGAGTTAGAGGATTTTTTTCATGTGCCTAAAGGTAATGTTGATTACATCAACTGAAAGGTGAAATCTTTTGATGATTTATCAGCTGGGTAATGTCTTTTATTTTTGTAAATTTGACTCAGTTTTATATGTGATTGAGAAATGAAGACCTTATCAGAGAAACTTGTTTTAAAATTGTTTTCACATTTACTGTGATTAACTGTATTTCCTTCCATCATATGCACCCACCCTCATTTATTCTATTCTCTGTCTTCTTTCACGCTATCCTTCCTCAAAAGGGTTTGTTTTCAGACCACACCTTCCTCCAATCAATCCTCCCATCTATCATTCACTCCTTTTATTTCCTTCCCCTTACATAAGCCTGTAGGATAAGATAGGTTTCTATAGTCAATTGAGTGATTATATTACTCCTTCTAAACCATTTCTGATGAGAGCCAGGTTCATTTTCTCCCTTTCTCCTCTTCTCTCTTCTCCTCCACTTTAAAAGGTTTTTTTTCTTGAATCTTTTATGTGAGATCATTTATCCCATTCTACCTATCCATTTCTCTTTCTCATAATATATTCCTCTCTTTCACCTCTTAATTTTATTTTTATATATCATTTCTTCATATTCACCTCACTGCTCTGGCCTTTATCTATTTATACTCCTAACTATCTTACTAATGAGAAAGGCCTTATGAGTTACAAATACCATCTTCCCATATAGGAATGTAAAACGTTTAAACTTAATAAATCCCTTATCTCTTTCTTGTTTACCTTTCTATACTCCTCTTAATTCTTGTATTTGAAAGTCAAATTTTCTATTTAGTTGTGATCTTATCATCAAGAATGCTTGAAAGTCCTCTTTCTCTTTCAATGACTCAATTATATTCAATATTGCTTAGTGGATGATCATTGGTTGTACTTCTAGCTCCTTTGTTTTCCAGAATGTCATATCCTTCTGCTACTTTAATGTAGAAACTTCTGAATCTTGTCTTATCTTGACTGTGACTCAATCATACTTGAATTATTCCTTTCTTGCTCCTCACAACATTTTCTCCATGACCTGGGAACTCTAGAATTTGACGATTTTATTCCTGGCAGTTTTCATTTTGGGATGTATCTCAAGAAAGGATTGGTCAATTCTTTCAATTACTATTTTTCTCTCTGGTTCAATAATATCAGGGAAGTTTTTCTGACAATTTCTTGAAATTTAACTCTTTTGTTTTTGTTTTATTGTTTCTTGAGTTGGAATAAAGTCGTTAGTTTCCCTTTATTCTATTCTAATTTTAAAGGAATTATTTTCTTCAGTAAGCTTTTGGACCTCATTTTCTATTTGCCCAGCTGTGTTTTTTTAAGGCATTCTTTTCCTTATTGTTTTTTGTACTTCTTTTATCATTTGACTGAGTCTTTTTTTTTAATTTTTATTTTCTTCAATTTTTTTCTCCCTTACCAGACCATTGACTCTTTTTCATGATTTTTTGCATCACTGTCATTTCTCTTCCCATTTTTTCCTCTTCCTTTCCAATTGATTTCAAAATCCTTTTCAAAATGTTCCATGTCCGGGAACAAATTCATATTTTTTCTTGGAGGCTTTGGATATAGAATCTTTTATTTTGTTGTCTTCTAAGTATATTTTAATCATCCTTGTTACTGTGGCACCTTCCAGTTGACAGAAATTTTTATATTGTTTACTCATATCCCCAGTTTTTTAGTTGACTTTTAAGTCTTTGCTAAAGTAAGGCTCTGCTTCCATGGGGGAGGGTGCACAATCCCATGTTCCAGGGCATTTGTGGAGCTGTGGTCAAAGATACTTCTAGGGACCCATAAGTTTCCAGGCTTTCCAAGGTGGTATGGTCTAAGGAATGGTGATTGTGACTAACCTAGCTTGTTCTCTAGTCTGTGAGAGATCACAATCCCTTTCTCTGCCCTGAAAATGTGTGGAGAGTCCTCCTCTTCTATGACTGCAAACTGTGCTATGCTAGTGCTGCTCCTGGCCCTGAAATTTCCATCCAGAATTATTTCCCAGTTCCAAGTATGGGTAAATAACAGAGTCCTTCTTCAGTGACCGCCAAAAAATCCAGTAATCTCCTTCAGATCAGTTGGTCAATCCCTTTACCATCTTTGCACTGAGAGTTCCAGAAGAAACCACTGCCATTGCTGCTGTTGCTGCCAGTCACTATCAAAACCTGCTCCTCATATGCTGGGGCTGAGGATATGCTGATTTGGACTGTGCTCCACTCTCACCCAGGTGTGATAGATCTTTCCTTCTAATATTCTAAATTATCTTTGTTATCTGTGGCCTTAGAGGTCAGGAAACCACCACTGATATCAGTGATTCAGTCAACTTGAGGCCTTCTTTGGCTTTCCTGGGGGTCTGGTCTGTGCTTCCATGACCTTTGCTGGACTGCACTTCTCTCTCAGCCTGCTGCAACCGACCTTTCCTGCTGACCTTCCAAGTTGTCTTGCTCTAGAAATGTGCTTTGCTCCATCTTTTTGTGGTTTCTGCTGCTCTACAATTTCTTCACAGTCATTTTTAAAGGTATGTGGAGGGGTTTGTGAGAGAGTTCAGAGGAGTCTTTGTCTTTACTCCACCATCTTGACTCCATCTCAGTCTATAATATTCTTTAGAACTCAATCCAAACCTCCTCTCTAACAAAAGGCATTTACTGATCACTGATTTGTTAGTCTCTCTCCAACAAATATTATTCTTTATTTATTGTGTATGTGTGTGTATATGTAATTATGTATGTATTTATATTTTGATGGGTATATATTGTATTATCTAGTAGAATATAAGTTTAATGAGGTAATAGATTATTTCATTTTCTTCAATGGATCACCAGTTCCTGACAGGAAAATAGATCCTTAATAAACATATGTTGATTGTTTGACTATTGAGGATTAGGCAGAATTATTCATGGGAATTTTCAGGCTCTCAGGGATGTAGCTGACACTATATTTTACACCTGCTTTGTCTTTCCCTCCCAACAATCTACCTATCCTCTTTTCTCTATCCCTCCTTTTATTCTTTCTTACCTTTCTTCCTCTTTTCCTTTCTTCCTTCTTTTTGTCCATTTCTTCCTTGACTGTATAGAAAAAGAGAATTTAATTGAAATCAAAGTGAAATGATAGTACAATTTCCTACAATTGGGATGGGGAATCTGAGGCCTTATGGCCACATGTGGCCTTCTAAGTCCTTGGGTACAGCCTTGTAATGTCAGTCAACACAGGGTACTTGAGAGAAACTTTTGTGTATATATTTGCCTATTTATTGAGGGTTGAATGTCAAAGTAATAAGCTCTCTGTTTTGTTAAAATTACACCCCAATCAAGAAATCAAAGCATTCACAATATAATTTCAAAATATGTAATGACTTATTACTGGGATAGCCACATGGCTTAAACACATGCCAAAATATGTGTAACATACCATAGCTAAAATACTTCTTTACACAATCAGCTGATTTCTCGCCAAGGTATTTCCTTACACAGTACATCTCCATGGATAGCAGAAAACACAATACACTACACCTCCAGGTCACAGTAAGTTATGATTCACTCAAATCAAAACAGTGTTCAACAAAAGTCCTCTTGTGGGTTATGTCCTTCTCCCCACCCTTCTTTTGCAGGCTACCACCTGGCACCCACAGATGCACACATGCATGAACCAAAGAATCCAAGTACTAACATTGCTCCAGCCACACTTTCAAATGCTGAGAGGGGATGGGTGACAAAGTTAACAAGTTATGTCTCTTTTGCCTATCCCACCATAGACAACTCCACCCCGCTGGGTCCCAACTTATTGCAGCAGGATGCAGCAGTGAAACACATTCACTACTCCTGCCCCACTACAAAGCCTCCATCTCAACTCAGGGGTGATTTCTGAGCTCCAGATATCCTCTTCCTGCAGAGGCTGACTCCACCAGACTTCTGCTTGAGTTCACAAGCAGGCACCTCTCTGCTCCTGGTCTATATCGTTCCTCACGTGGGAAGGGACTGCATCATTCTGACTCTTCTTGCTCCTACCTGAATCCAGGCACAGCAGGAGCTCCTGCCCCCAACTTCCATTTCTGGTCCACATTACCTCAACCCTGAGACAGCTCTTCCTCCCCCAGGACATGAAGAAAGGCCACTCTGGTCTGGGCTTTGAGCACAGCAAAATAATGCAATAACTAGAAAATAATAGATAACTATCTCGGTCTCAATAAACCCAAAACTTCCTTCAAAAGTGTAAACAATCTTACTTTCTAAGTGTAGTGTTTTAGTGTTCTCACAAGGGTTTCTGCCAGAGGTCTTCTCTTTCTCTCTGAGGGGTCTCTCTATCAGAGGTCTCCTCTCCAAGCCTTGATGATTGATTAGCATTCACAGCCATTGTGCTGCTTAATAATTGCTATAAGTCCTTCCATGAGTGAGCCCTGAAGGCAATGTCTCTCCTCAGAATATATATATATATATATACTTTCAAGTAATAGGCTCAGAGTCAGAATGCATAAAACCTGTGTGACTCAGCACAGTTGTGAAATACCAGAGTTCGAAGGAGACCTTCAGATGTTTACAAATCATCATGAGTCAGGGAAACTAAACTCCAAGAAAAAAATAATTCCACTTTACTTATGCTTATAGGCCTTTTGACCGAATCTAAATTTTATACAGCAAACTCTTTTATTAAGTGGATTTGTTCTGAGCAACTCAGATACAGTCAAAGGGCCACATTTGAGGACCTAAAACTCCACATGTGACCTTGAGGCCATAGGTTCTCCACCCCTATTAGAGTATAGGTTAGTAAAGAAGCCAAATTTTACTACCATTTAATATCTAATCAACTTGAAAAGCTTAAGACATGTCATGAGTCATCTCAGTCCCTCCCCCATTCTAGAGATTGTTTTGAGAATTAATCTAATCTTCCTCAGGCAAAAAAAAATGAACTGGTTACTCTTCTAGTCAAAAAACTTTAAATAGATCCCCATTGTCAGATAAATAAAATCCAGATTCCACAACTTCTCATTGACAATTCTATTCAAACTTTGCCTATTTTTTTTAATATCCTCAAATCTACCTCTAAAGTTCTAGTATGATCCCTCATTGTGACTCTAAAATGACACAGTATCTGAAAGGCTATACCACCAGGATTGTAAAACCTGAAAAGTCCTGTCTTTCTGGAAACAATCTGAATGCAGGGGTTACAACAATTTTAAAAATGACATATTTAGTAAAAAAAAGAGATTATGGTCTGTATTGATAGGGGTAGTACCTATACTGATGAAACAATTTATTCTTAAAACAATGAATTAATTATCTATCATTAATCTTCTACATCAGTGGTGTCAAAGTCAAATAGAAATGACATAAGAATCTTTGTGGGTCACATTGTGATTTAGTTTTAAAATGTAACATTGTCTATGTTTTATTGTAGTATTTTATTTCTTTGTAAAAAATTCCAAAATGCATTTTAGTCTCTTTCTGGCTACACTTATGAGTGTTTCAGGCTGCATTCTGCACGGAGTATATATTTGAAACCTCTCTTCAACATGAACCCTGGACAAATGGGACATCTCACTGTTTCCTGAGCGAACAGCTCTTTTCTCCTTCCAGGTCTTAATTGAAAGCTTCATGCCAATACCTCCTCTCACCCATCTCTAACTGGAATACAGCTTGCTCAGAAGATTCACATTAAATTCTTCTAGTAGTTCCTTATATAATGTATATGGATCTAGTGTCATAGACCATTTTCTCTGCTCACTCATTTCACTAAATAATTACTTATTGAGTTTCTCTATATGCCAGGATCTGCACTAAGTTTTAGGATACAAAGAGAAACAAAAGCTCTAAAGGAGCTTATGAATTTAAAGGAATACCCAACAAATAAAAAGAAGTCTCAAAAGTTGTTCATATTGCAGACTGAGATAAAAAGTAGCCAGCAGGGAAATGAAGTGGGTGACCTCCTTAAATGGAGGTTCCCATTAATCATAGGGAAGTCAAGAGGAGGAACAGTGGCAGCGATACTGAACAGGTGTGATTTCCAGAGCTGATGGGATCTTGTCAGATGAAAGATATTCTGTGACATAATGGAGTGTGGATTCATGGGAAATGAAGAAAATGAAGGAAATCAAGTTATTTTCTCTTACAGAATATGAAAGTTTCTTCACCAGAATACATATTCCTTGATAAAGTCAGCAAATACAGTTTTTCTAATGAAAAATACATTAATGGAATTTATCATCTTTTATGTTTGAAGCAGTGCTGATAGTGAACAAATAATCATAAAAACATGAAGACAAGGTTTGGGTTCAAGTCCCACATCTGGTGAATCTTGACTGTAAATCCCTATACAATTCATTTACCCTTTCATTTTTCTAGATATTCCTCAAAGCTTTAGTTCAGTAGTTATAATCTCCTGACTTACATGAATGGAAGAAATCCTCTCCTCTTAGTGTTCTCTATGTGAATGAAATTACAAATTTGGTACCTTTTCTCTATTGATGGTTTACATAAAGCCATATCAATCACAACCAGAATGGAATATAAAATTCAATTTCAAATTTAAGAAAAAAGGAGCCTAAAAATTACTACTAACATCAGGAAATCTCTTCAGTTCATGTTGGACATCCAGTACTCAACTTTTGAGCCTAGTTCTGATTTTCTTTTGCTTCTCAGAATTTTCATTTCCTTCATTGCTTATATTAAGTGACATAATTATGTCATAGCTTTAGAGGAGGAAAGGACCCTAAGAACCCTGAAGCTCACTCTCTCATATTACAAATAAGAATTCTGGGACTCAGGGAAGAAAATTAGGAAAAACACATATGTGTGTGAATGTGTACACATATGTGTGTTTGTATTTACTTAGTCCATTAAATGCAATTACATGCAACATTTTTTTGCCTTTTTTTAAATTTTGAGTCCCAAATCTCTCCACTCTTCCTTCTTCTCTCCCCTCTTTGAGAAGGTAAGAAATTTTATGTAAATTATCACATGAAGTCATGCAAAACATATTCCCATATTAGCTATACTGCAAAGGAAAACAGACAAGAAAAACAAGAAAGATAAAGTTTAAAAGAAAAAACTATGCTTCTATTCAGAGTTTTTCAGTTCTCTCCAGGAAGTGGATAGCTTCCTTCATCATGATCCATTTGGAATTGTCTTGACTTATTTCCTTGATCTGAGTAGTCTTTCATAGTATATCATCTTCATAATATTTAGCATGTATATCAGGCACACTCTGGTAAGCCACCTCAGCAAATGGACTAATTCAGGTTGAGGGTAACCGATAGACTTCAAACCTGTGAGAACAGGAAGGTACAGTCAATATTCACCAGAAATCTATTTGCCTGAGTTAGGAGGTATGTCAACCACTGGTACATGAAGAATTTTCCTCACAGAATGGGTGGATGAGAAAATATTTGTTCCAATACCCATGAAGGGGGCTGAAGAAGACACTGTGGAGTGCTCAAAACTTGGTGAGACATCTAAAGGAATACAGTTACTCACCTTATCCAGGGCCATCCCTTGCTATCTTTTGACGTGGCACTATACTTCAGGGACACAGGAAGAGAGAGGTTGATGATTATTCACAACTCTGCCCAATTCAAATCCAATTGTCACACAAGTCAAGAGATCATTGCAATGCCGTTGGTCTTCTTTGAAAATGAAAGACAAGGAACATTCTATTAAAAACATTTAGCACAACTTGGTCAGCTCTTCCCCTATTGATGCCTATGCACTCAATTTCCAATTTATTTATAGGAGGACTGCTGTAAATATTATGGAATAGATAGATCCATTTCCTTTCCTATAATCTTTTTTAGAATACTGCTGGTATTGCTGCATCAAAGAGAGTATGCACAATTTTATAGCTCTTTGTATGTGGTTTTAAATTATTATTCAGAATAGTTGAACAATTTCCTCCTTCCACCAATAATGTATTTGTGTCTCATTTATTCCTCATCCCCCTTAGCATTTATCATTTCCTTTTATGTTATGTGAGTCAATTTGGTAGGTGTGAGGCAGTATTTCAGAGTTGTTTTAATTTTTATTTCTCTTATCAGTAGTGATTTAGAACATTTTTATGTGACTACTGATAGTTTCAACTTATTCTTCTGAAAACTTCCTGTTGACATCTTTTAACCTTTATCAAGTGAATAATGTCTTCTTATTTTCCTTAATTCATCTCAATTCTCTGTATACTTGAGAAATAAGGCCTCTACCAAAGAAACTTGCTGTAATTTTCCTTAGCTTCAAGTATTCATTCTAATTTTGCCTGTATTAGTTTTGTTTGTGCAAAAGCTTTATAAGTTCATGTAATTAAAATTATCCATTTTATAGTACTTTGCTTCCTGTAATTGTTTCTATTGCTTCCTGAAATAGTCTCTATCCATTGTTTGTTCATAAATTCTTCCCTTAAAAGAAGATCTGACAGGTTAAAATTTCCACGTAATTCTAATTTACTTATGTCAGTCTTTATGTCTAAATCATTACCCATTTTGACTTAATCTTGGTATATGGTGTGAAATGTTGGTTTATGTCTCATTTTAGTCAAACTGCTTTCCAGTCTTCCAAGTGGTTTTTGTCAAGTGATGAGGTTTTACCCTCAGAGCTTGAATCTTTGCATTTATCAAACAATAGATTATCATAATCATTTACTACTTTGTATTGTCTGCCTAAACTAATGAACTCAATTTCTTAGCCAGTACCAGGGTGTTTTGATGATTGCCACTTTGTAATATAATTTGAAATCTTTACTCCTGGGTTGCCTTCACATTTTAAAATTTTGATTCCTTAGATATTCTTCAACTTTGCTCCTGTTGATGAATTTTTTTGTATGTTTTTCAAGCTTTATGCAATAATTTTTGTTCGTTTGTTTGGTATGGTACTTAATAAATGAATTAAGTTAGGTGAGTTGCAATTTTTTTTATATTGGCTCATTCTTTCCTTTAATACTTTATATAGAAGTGAGTAGATCACAGAAGTAAGAAGTAGAAGAGCTAGGGTTTGAATTCAGATCTTCCTTTCCTAAATTTAAAACACTTTCTTCTTCATTTTACCATTATTTTTTCAGACTATCAAGGTAACCATTACCTCTATAATAATTCAAAGAATTAATAGTGATGATGATGGTGGTGGTGTTGGTGATAATTATGAATAGTTCCTTTAAGTTTTTCAAATCACTATATAATTATTTTTTCTTAAGATCCTTAAAATAACCTTATTTTGTAGAAGAGGAAACAGAAAGAGTCATTAAATGACTTGGCCACGATATAGTGAATATAGTGAATATTTGAAATGGATTTTAATTTAGTCCTTTCTAATTCCAAGTATGGTCCTCTATCCATTATGAAAAACTGTCTCCAAAGCATTAAAATGTTCCAAAAATCCATTTACCTTCTCTATGAGCAGGTAGGTCAGTTTACATGAGGTATAGTTCTATTTATTTATTTTTCACCTAGAGGAAAAATAACATAGTACAATCCCTGAGAACTACTGAAGACTTTCTCAATTTCTAGATTTTCTACTATGAATAGGTTTGAGTTCTCAAGTGAAATTTCCTATACTTTCCATGAATTACCCTATAATGGCCATTGCCGTCTGAAAATATATGGTATATGATTGTCATGTAATATTATTGTGCTATAAGAAATGACATGCAGGATGATTAAAAAAAACCTGGAAGTATTTACATGAACTTCTGCAAAGTCAAGTGGGTAGAACCAGGAGAACATTGTACACAGCAACACTAATATTGTACTGAAGATCCAAAGGACTAATGATGAAATTTGCAATCCACCACCCAAGAAAGAGTTGATACTTACTGAATACAGACTGAAGCATACTATTTTCTACTTTTTTCCCTTTCTTTCTTTATTTTTTTAACTTCAAGTCTCCATGTGTTTTAAGCCCTTGCTGTGTTTTAAAACGTTGCTTTTAAGATCACTATTCTGTCTACCATGCCAAGTCCTTCTATCTCTAGTTTACATGAGTAAACTACAGGAGTGAATGAAGATAAGTAATTAGCATTAGAAAGCATGCATAATCACTAGACAAAAATCACTGAACTTCACAAACATGTACAAAGATCCTTAGTTAAAATAATTCCAACAGTTTCCCAAAGTATTACTTGCTCATTTTTATTTTATTTTTTGTCTCCGAAGATCCTATAAATTAATGACTTATTATCTTAACTGCTATAACTGGTAAAATAAGGGCAAAAGAGATTATACGGATGATGTCTTTTGGCATAACGAAATTGCAAAGGTGGATGATCCCCATCCATTCCACATCACCAACTTCTCTGCAACTTATAGTTTTAGAAAAGTTACATAGAACACTGAGATTTTGTGATTTAAGTAAAATTACTTAGTCAGTATATGTTACAGTTGGTACAGGAACTTAATATTGCTGGTTTTGAGGATGGTTGTCCATGAATGATATGTATTTCTCATTCTCCAGAATTTTCCTTCAACGTGACTCCAAGTCCAGTATGTTACAATCCTCAGCTGGCCCTCACTTTATGCTTCCCCTTATGTTTGTCTTCTCGCATTAGAATGTAAGTTCCTTGAAGTTAAAAATTTTCTTTCTTTGTGTTTGTATTACAACTCTTTAGCATAGTGTTCGGTTCACAGTAAGCACTTAATAAGCATTCGTTGATTTGATTTGATTTGACTATAAGATGTTTCCAATATAAATTATCAGCAGACATTTTGAAGATAACAGAATATGGGCAGAATCCTTAAAAATTTTATCTAGAATAAGGACTTGAAGTCTAATCTTATTTCTTCCTTAGCAGGATATGGGTACAACATAGGTGATGTATAATCTATCTTGATTTGGAAGAATTGTATTTCATTCTGCCCAGCATAAACTTCAATATAATGGGAAAAATTTTGGATAAAATTATCATGAAGTAATATCCTATAAATGAATATTGAAAATTAACTGAATATTTGAATAGACATTTGAAGGAACAAAATCTATAACTAATGTAGGAAGTCTCATCAATGTCCTAGAAGATAGATTAGGAAAAAACAACATAAAGTTGTTGAGAGTTATGGAATGATTCCTCTAATCAGTGTCCAACTTAAGTGGGTAGTATAAAACAGAGGTGTTAAAGACACAGTTGAAAAACATATTAAAATGTAACAAGGAGATACATAGTAAAACAAAATATAATAAAACATAATTTTCACTTAAACTCTAAGGCAATATGCAGCCTGCAGTAATGTAAGGATACCTGTGTATGGATAAATGTCTCTGGTTTCTGATACTGAATCATATTGGTGTTCTGGATTGAGAAAGAGAATATAAATTGATTCTTATTTTTCCTCTCCTTTTTTCCCTCCTTCCTCCCATTCTCTTCCCACCAGTCTCTTTTTTGCTTATCATGATTATGACTATCACTGTTAGAATTTTTATATAGCTTGTGATTTCATTCTTTTAGAAAAGTCCTCATGAGGAAACTTCTTTAACAACACTGAAAATAAAAATCTTATAGAATTGCTTGATAGGTTAAATAATTTGACCAGAGTTAAAATAAATTAAACGTGTTGGGCATGACCTGAACTGAGGCCTTTCTCATTCTCTCCATTATATCAGGCTATCTCTCACACAATGATAACCTGTATGAAAATCAAAGAGTTAATACCTAGAGTTGACATAAGTCACATGCAGCAAAACATATCTAACATAGTTAATTTCATGAGCCTGTCATCTGATGTACAACATTTTGAAGGCCAAGGGGGAATGAAACAAGAATTTCCCTTGAACCCACTTTATTCCAGGAACTGTGCTAAACACTTTCAACAAATATTATCACATTCAAACCTCATGATAATCCTGGAAATTAGATGTTATCATTATCCCCAATTTTCAGTTAAGGAAGGTGAAGAATGTAGATACAAAATGAATTACCTAAGGTCATATACCTACTAATTGTCTGAGGTCAGATTTGAACTTACTTCTTATTGATTCTACGTCCAGCAATCTATCTACCACACCACTGTCCTCAATAGTCCTGCTCTTCAGTAGCAATGATAAAAGTGGAAAATTTGAAACAATTTTATGCAGAGGATCACTAGTAACATTAAATTAATTGTATGGTATAATATGGGGGTGTAAGTCTTACCTCTTGAAAAATCAGATCAGATTAGAAATAGTTGTCTTTTTTTGAACTGAATAAGAGATAAACATTCAAACAATCAAAACAAAAAGTCCACTAAGTACAACTGTTTTGCATAGTCACACAAAACGTTACCTACATAGATGTAATAGTGATTATAAACCATTATAGTGAAGAATTAATTCACATAGCAGTAACAGGAAGTGCCAAATAGAACATTATAGTCATATAATCCTAGTCCTAAAACTGGAAGAAACTTTAGAGCTCATCTAGTTCAATCACTTCATTTTCCAAATGGGTAAACTGAGGACTGAAAATATTTAGGGGTTTTCCCAAGACAATGTTGTTGGTAAATATCAGAACCAGGATTCAAAATCTTATCATTGATAATCACTCTGAGATTTGGAAATGTTTCCCCCAGTACATTGCTTTTTGTACTTTTTAGTGATCTCTAAATTTGGAAAGAAATGTGAAATGTTTAAAATGTTCAAAAGAAATCTACTAAAAATATGAAACAGAAAGCAAAGTTTAGGGTGGGAGAGGGAGTATGAAAATGTAGTTATAAAGATAGGAAAATAGAAGCTTGAAGTAGAATTCAATAATCTTTGTTTATAAAGAGCTCTTACAGATATTGTAGTAAACAAATATTCTCCATCTTCACTGAGCAAAGTACAAGAGACAAATTTAAATTGTAATATTGGGAATTTACCTTATAGATGTAGAAAAATTTCCTGATAGTGGAGATTACTCAGTATTGATACAATATTAAAAATGGCATGGCAAGAATTTCCTTCTCTATCAGGGTTTTTATTTATATTTTTTACAAAATATTTATTCTCACCAGCTTGGGATCACTTAAGTGTGATGACATTTGATATCTAAGTGATAGGTCTGATGATTTTTCAAGGTCACTTGCAGCTCTAAACTTCTGTGCATACTCTTATCACATAAGAGCCAACTAATTTTAGACTAGATTCTTAGGATAAATGGACCATATTCTTGTTCTTCTTGACTCTACTCTGCCTTCTCAGTACCTATTCGAAGGGGCACATGTTGGTAATAGTGAGATTGCTGACTAGCTATAGATCCCTTTCTATGCAGACTCATCCACTTTAATTTGCTTTTCCATTTTACCTCCCTGTGGGTCCTAGATTTCTGTCTAGTATGCTAGAAAATAAAATGATTGCAAATTATGCTTGTAATTCTTACTGCAACCATCAAGGCTAGAGTTGAAATTACATTTCTTATATGAAGTAACATCTATCTAATAAATTAATATGATTGGATTTTGTATCATTGAACTGTATGCTTCTCACTTATTTCTTCTCAGGAGGTATGGAAAAATATTTACAATCTGTGGTTTAGTACATAGCAATTCTAGATAATCATGGATAGATGCACTCCTCACAACATCACACAAGCAATATAAGTACCCTTTTACACACAGGATAGAGAGAAACCTAGAAAAAAATATTTCACTTTCTCTACCTATACAAACAGGTGAAGGAGCTTGTTTTGTGTCTGTGGAACATTTATAGAACCTTAACAGTCAGTAATTTCATAATCTTAAAAAAATAGATTCCTATCTTGTAATTAAATGATAAACCAATTCCTTTTCACAATATTAATGATATGTTGGAGCAGTGAAATTTCCAATCAAAGATACAAGGGAAATGTTAGTCATTTTGTGTTGTGAAATACATTTTCAACTGTTATCATTAAAGAAATAATATTGACTGTATTTCAGTTGTAGCAAACAAAAGTTAATGGGCATTATTAGTGGGTATCAGCTATGACTAGTCTGATCACCTTCTGAAAGTCACAATAGAAATCTGTTCAGCCAATGCAATAATAAAATATAGAATTTTTAATTTGAAATTTCAAACAGAAAAAATATTTTATGTATTGTGTCACTTCAAGTGTAATGTTATGCAACTAGATTTGTTGTGTCATTTTAGTCATTTCAAATTCTTCTAGATCTTGTCTGGGATTTTCTTAACAAAGACACTGCAGTAGTTTGCTATTTCCTTCTCCAGCTCATTTATAGATGAGAAAACTGAGGCAATCAGGATAACATGACTTGCCCAGGGTCATGCAGCTAATAAGTTTCTGAGGTGAGATTTGAACTCACAAAGATGAGTCTTCCTGAATCCAGACCCCATGACCCATCCACTGTGCTACCTAACTGCCCTCTCATTTCAATTTGATACATTATATTGTACATGAGGTGGAACAGCTTATGGCATATTGGCTACAAAATTCACCTTACAGTCTGCATTCAAACTCTTTTAGTGACTGTATTAGTAACTTTATGACTATTGTCAAGAATCAAGTTCTCAGTACTCCTGGAAATTCTGAAAGGCTAAGTTACAGACAAGTCACTAATCAAGATCTGGTGAGAGACAATATTGCATTGAGAGACAGTATTTCAGTGAGGCCTTGAACTGTCCCAACCAAGTCAACATAGCTTTATGAAAAGGAGCTCTCATTCCTTAGACTCTGTCTTTGCTACTTTGTATACTAGTTTGAAAGATAGGAGTCTTTGACATCTTAGCAACTGAATTTTGCAGCCAGCCCAACATTAATGCTCTGATGACTAACATGTTCATTTGGAAGAGAGAATTTTGAGACTCAGTCCCACAGTAGTTGAGACAAGAACTTATCTAGCAATAAGGCTATAATATGATATGACATGATCAATGCAGAATCCAAAAAGCATTTATTAAGCACTTACTATGTGCCAGGCACTGTGCTAAACTCTGGGAAGACAAATAAAGGGAGAAAGACAATCAATCACTGACCTCAAGGAACTTACCTTCTTTCTTTTCTTTTTTTTAGCTTATACATGTATAATTATGTTAAACATATTTCCATTTGAGTCATGTTGTTAAATAAGAATCACAAAAGGGAAAAACCACAGGAAAAAAAAAAAAAGCAAAAGAAGTAAAATCAGTATGCAACAATCTGAATTTAGACTCGATCAGTCCTTTCTCTGGATGTGGATAACATTTTCAATCTTGAGACTTAGAATTTTTTGCATAATTTTATTATTGAGAAGTTCCAAGTTCATTGTAGCTGATCATCAAGCAATGTTGCTGTTACTGTACACAATGTTCTCGTGGTTCTTCTCACTTCACTCAGGATCAGTTCATATAAGTCTCTCCAGGCTTTTCTGAAATCTGCCTGCTCAACATTTCTTATAGAACAATAGTATCCCATTACTTTCATATATCACAACTTGTTTAGTCATTATCCAATTGATAGGAATCCCCTTAATTTCCAATTCTCTGCCAAGCAGGAAAAAGAACAGATAAAAATATTTCTGTATATGTGTGTCCTTTTTCTTTTTATGTGATCTCTTTGGAGAATAGACCTAGTAGTAGTATTACTTAAACAAGTGGTATGCATAACTTTATAGACCCTTAGGAGCATTTCCAAATTGGTCTCCAGAATGCTTAGATAAGTTCACAACTCTACCAAAAATACATTGTGTTCCAATTTTCCCACATCTTTTCCCGCATTTATAATTTTTCCTTTTTGACAGAAAATATCTGATTGGTATGAGGTGGTACCTCCAAATCGTTTTAATTTGCATTTCTCTAATCAATAGCGATTTAGAGTATTTTTTTTCACATGACTATAGATAGATAGCTTTACTTCCTTCTGAAAACTTCCTCTTCATATCATTTGACATTTTTCAGTTGAGGGAGTGACTTGCATTCCTATAAATTTTCCTTATTTCTCTGTACAGTTTAGAAATGAGGCCTTTAGCAAAGGCAGTGTAATGGCAAGTAAAGTAGGATCTTTTCCTGTTTTTGTTTTAGTATCATCAAGAAGTATAATGCCTCTATTAGAATGTGATTAAAGAGTTTCTTTTCCACCTACTGTTGGGCCTGGGAAGATTTATGGAAAAGATTCACACCTTTGTTTAATGAGACACTGGTTCACAAGGAATTAAAGTCCTCTGGCTCTAACAACTGAGGGTGAATTTTTACTTTGGGGTTTAGTTTTGATAAGAAGATTTGAGTGCCAGAGGAGGACTCTGTGAAGTCACTAAGAAGCCACCTGGCTTTGAGAACCTAGATATCCTGTTTCCCTCTCTAGTAACAATAGTCAGATAGTTGTATCTGTCTGATGAATTATGGTCAGAGAGAGGAAGCCATGTCTGTTGATTACTCTGGGATTTAGAGTGTTGACTCCCCTGAACTAGGTGAGTTACATATGTGCTTGACTGAAGGACTGATACATGTGCTTGATTAAAGTGATTGCTAACCCCGCAAAAGTTGCCTGTCCTTTGTGAATCTAAGAACTTGTGATAGCAGCCCTTCCCTCCATGTATGTTGCAGTGCTTACTGATACAAGCACTTACTGTAAAGATTGTTTCCCAGCTTTCTGCTTTCCTTCTAATCTTTATTGCATTGGTTTGTTCAAAAACTTTTTTTAATTTAAAATAATAAAAATATTCCAATTTATATTCATAATACTCTCAATCTCTTATTTCTCCAAAGATCTGACAGGTAAACTATTCCTTGTTCTTCTAATTTGCTTACAATATCATCTTTTATGTCTAAATTTTGTACCCATTTTAGCCTTATCTTGGAATAGTTGTTTAGGTTCTAATGGGATAACACAATAAATGAAGGGAAGCTGATAGAGGGGGGGAGGTGTTGAGACATAGCAGAGAAAGTCCTGTGGAAATGAAAACATACATTTTTAGACTGTGCCTCCTCCTTAAACTGGAGACTATGGAAAGAACCAGTCAATCAGAACATGAGGCCCTGAGAGTGAAAAGTATTCCCAGTGTAAGAAATAGTGCAGAGCAGAGTGGAATTCCATGATGGAGAGGTTTCTAAGGCATTGTAGAGAAAGTCCTTTGAACTTTCATGCCAACATTCAGCTAATTGTTTGGAGAGTACTTTAAAATTTCAATGACAGTCATGGATCTTTTTCTTCCTTTTCTCAAAACCTTTCTTAAAATACATATATTTGGCAAATTGCCTCTGCCTGATACCATTTCTATGTTCCTTAACACTTATGATGTCAGAGACGAAGTGTGTATTTGTGTGTGTGTGTGTGTGTATGTGCACCCATTACAGAACTTTAAGTATTCTGATTACTGATAGTGTTTGATATATTACAAAGACTATGTAATTAAGACCAGCTTTACTTTGCATAAAATAGATCATTTGTTTATTTCATCTTTATTTTCCCCCTGAGTTCCTTATGGAATCACTTTTAGAAGTGCTATTATGCCACTGGTTGTAGAATTCATAGGAAGGGTTGTTAATCATGAATGTCTCAGCTTGAGATGATGATAAGGAAAAATAATACTTATTTCTGAAATTGCTATGGAAAGAATTTCTCCTCTTGCTTCCTCATGCTGTTTCCCTGAAATAGCAATTCACTGTACTTAGGAACCCATAGTAACTCAGGAGACCAAAACTACCTCTTTCTTCCTAAATTATTACTATGGTCAAATTGAGATGAATATCCCTTTAATTAGTAGGTGATACACAGAGAAGTCATCTGGCTAATTTCAGTTCTTATTGCACATGTGGCATGAAAATGAAAAACGTAAAGGTAAAACTAAGAAACAAACGAAATAATCATCCCTCTTTTTTCTTCGTATTTCTTCTAGTTTTATTAGGTTCTATTAGTAATACTGTTAAAAATCCTCTGTAATAATTACCAGACTTTATCAGTCAACAAATAAGACATAATAGAGATATAAAAAATCATGATGAACTACAAAATCTATATGGTGCTGATGGGCTTAACATCAGTGCTAAGTTATGCCAAATGGTTCAGTAAAATGTTGAGTTCAATATGATTTTATTCAAATTCAAATCTTGTGAACTTCTATTCCCTCACAGAGCCCTTCAATAACTCAAAAACTTAAAAGGAACTAAAAACAATTGTGTTTATTGGTGTTGTTTTCCAGAGCACAAAAATGTAGCAGGGACAATTATAGAATATATAATCCCTCAGCAGGAACCTAGGTGGTACACTGTATAGTTTGGTGGACCCCAAGTTGGGAAGACTCATCTCCCTGAGTTCAAATCTGGCCTCAAAAACTTATTTGCTGTGTGATCCTGGGCAAGTCACTTTTGAAGATTGGTAAAATCCTAATAATTTCCCCTAGGAAGAGTTCCCTCAGCCCAAGTCACTACCACCAAATAAGACATGGCACCAGGTATTGGTAAGGTTAATGTAGCAGTTTGGCTCTTTAAAGCGTATAGGTTAATCAAGAATATGATGATTACTACTGATTTACGACCATATAAAAAGCTGCTTATTTTTAATGCAATGAAAATGAATGACAGTGTTGCTGATGAGGTTGGGGGTGATTGGGGACCCCAAAATCCCGACAGTCTGGGTAACACTCGAATGGATTCAACTCAGGCCTTTTTAAAGCCAAAGAAAGCAAAGTTTATTAAAGATTCACCAAATTGTGTTTGCTCTTAAGCAACCTAAGCATTTGTGATGCTTGTGTGAACAAGCAGGCCAGATAGAATCTCAACTAAACAGAGTCTGAACTGGATTGAATCTGAGTGCCTCCATGGAGGTGAGATGGAATTGAATACAGAAAAGACTATCAGAGAGATCTTAGGGGGATGGGGGGGGTCTGGTAGTCCAGGGTGATGGGAGGAGGGGTTTAGGAAGGGTCTTGAGGAGAAGTCCAAGGAGGGAATCCAAGGAGGGTCAAAGTCTGGAAATTATCAGGAGGTATCAAACAATGGAGGGTTTGGGTGGGGAGCAGGTGGGGCAATCCAGAGATCTTGATCAGGGCAGTATGGGAATGAATATAGATCTTGATGGGATCAAGATTGGGGGATGCCACATAGACTTGAGCACATTGTTAATGAAAATCCCATGCGCTTCCTGAGAGTGCAGGAATAAATGAGAAGATTAGATTTGCGTAAGCAAGGCCAGATTAAGTGGGAATATTCAAGGGGAGCTCATGGAGTCTCCCAGAGTCTGAAATCTATCATTACCAAGTCAGAGAAATGCCTAATGAATCAAACATTCAAAATAGTAAAAGATCTTCAAATTAGTACTCTACCTACTTGACTTTTCAATGAAATATTTCATGTGTAGTTTCCTATTAGGGACAAAGGTTGATCCATTGTTCCTCTGTCAGAATCATATTTGTTACTTATACTCTATAGAACTCTGAATGCTATTCATCTTTTTTATTTTTAATAACATACTCTTGATCTCAAATAAAGTTAATTCCCTCTGCCCACCTTCAGCTCAGATACTTTTACAACAGATGTTCTCTGAATAAAGATTTCTAATTATCTATTCATTTAGATCCTGTTAGAGAATATCTGTGTAATAAACTTTAAGCACATTAAGGGTAGGGAACTATTTTTTATTTTGTCTTTGTAACCAGAAGTTAGGACAATGCATTCCTAATTTTACGTTTTTAATTCATGCTGATTGAATTGAACTTAGCTAAATAGCACTCCTCCAAAAAAATCTGATAGAATATTTCTCTCTAAATGGAGAAAAAATCTTCTGGTATTTTGTGTGCTAGTTTTAAAATATCATGAGAATGTAATAAAAATTTCCATTGGGTTACCATGTGAAATGCACTTTGTTAAGTATGTTAAAAATATTAACACATTTGATTCTCATACCAACTTTGTCAGGTAGGCACTGTCTTCCCCATTTTAGAGTTAAGGAAACAGAGGCATTTCCCTTGACACAAGGGAAATTGTTTCGACCATCTTTCATCAGCATTTTTATGGGTTGGTGACAGTGAATAGAACTTCTCTTTCAATCTCAATTTCCAAATCTATACACTATAATAATAACACTACACACTGTGGTTGTGAGAATGAAAATACATAGTGTATAAAGTGCTTAAAATTAATTATTTTCCTTATATTGAGTTGAAATCTACTAGTTAATTTTTTCTGTTTTTCTCAATTCAAATAAATTGTTTTGTTTTGCTTTCACAAATACTTGAAGAACTCTCATGTCCTTATATCCTCTCCCTATCCCCAGAGCTATTCTCTTTTCAGGCTAAATATATCTAGATCCTTCAATAAACGTATCTAGTTACTTGTATTCCATGGCCTACAATTTCCTTATCCCACACATTCTGGTATTCAGGTACTCCAGTTTGCCAATTCTCTTTAAAACATGTTTTTCAGTATCTGGCAAAATACCTTAGATATACTTTAAGGAAGTCCTATGTTTTAAGAAGTATGGACTACCTCCTACTTCACTCTATGCCTTTACTCATGCATTCTGCATTCATATTAGCTCCTTTGACTCGCAGTTAGGTGGCTTAGTAGACAGAGCACTGGGTCTGGAATCAGGTACATGAATTCAAATCTGGCTGTAGGTACTTCAGAGTTTTGTGATTCTGAGCAAGTCACTTAACCTTTCTCTGCCTTGGTATTCTCAACTATAAAACTGGGTTAAGAATAACACCTACTACCCAGGGTTGTTGTGAGGATCATATGAGATAATATTTGGGAAGTGCTAGCACATAGTAAGTACTTAATAAATAAATAAGTATTCAACCACATGACCCATAAGAAACTTTAAGACCATTTTCATCCCATTAGACTAGATCTAAATTGGTCCTAGGAAAATGCACAACTGTAATTGAATCAACTCCAGAACTATTCAGAGCCCTTCTGATCCAGCATATTCATGTGCCTACAGAAAAGTCTTCAAAGATTTTGGAGGTTTTCCAGAATTATGTCTCATTATAGGATACAATGACATTCAATTTCATTAGTCTTTTTGGGTGGAAATATACTGTGAAAGTTTATTTTAGCATTGATATAAAAGAAAATCCTTTCATACTCTTCTACAGTGCTAGGGTTTTATCAGAATGATAGAAATCATATTTTTATTCCTACTTTGTAACAACAAAAGCAATTTTGTAGCAAACTCTAGGAGGTATGGAGGGTGCTCAGGACTTTTATAATATAATTTATAGGTGATTTGAGTCAGGACGCCAAGGGAGGATTTGAGAGGGATCTTGGGGAAAATTACAAATAAAACCACATGAGTGACAAACACACAATGAAATATAACTTTAAATCCCTTAGATCTATAGTCAGTGGAGCTAGAGATGGGTGAGAGACAGAGGATGATGAAATATCATACTTGACTCACTTTCAATATAAGTAAATTGAAGTAAACTTAGGAATGTTTCAAACCTACATTGAAAATTTATTTGCTTGAAAATGCATAGGTATCTAGGTATAGGTGAGAAGAAAGAAGAAAAACTTAATGCTGTGGAGATTCACCTTGGGGAGGGAGAATAAGAAAGGATAAATTTTATCAAATAGACATTTTAAAAATGAATATATTAGAAAATATATTGTTTCTCCAGAGAAAGAAACTAAGAAAAAGGACAGCGGTAAGCCATTGAAAACTGGTTCAAGGGCATTTCTCACTAAATGCTGCTACTTCTGTCCTTACCTCTCATCTTACTGAAAAGCTATGCATTATTGTACTCTGCTCATAAGTATTCAGGGAACAAACGAAAATGGATTTAAAATTGACTATTTCAGTAAAGGATTTGAAATCTCAAATAGAATAGAATCCTACGAGTATATTTTTTGACCCCTCCTCAAAGTTGTTTCTGAAGGTGGAAAACTTTTAAGAACATATTTAGCCTCAATCTACCATTCTTATTTCATGTTGTTCTTTGATTCAGACTATAGAAGATGCATACAATGTCTCACATAGCCCTGTGTCTTCTATATTTTTGGCACGTATTTTTCCTCACATGCGTTATGCTTTTCACTCCTCTCCACCAATCTATGCTCTCCTCTATGTCAAAACTTTGTCCTATATTCATCTCCTAAATGAGGACTCTTTGTTGAATTTTTTACAACTTCCTATAAACTGAATCGAAACACTCAAATACTGTTTTGGCTATAGATGTAACATATAAACTCCTGTCTACTGATAAGTGGGCCAAAAACAAGGGCAGGATGGAAATGACACATTCAGTACTGGATTTAGAACAAGCAAAATCCAGGCATCAAGTCCTCCCTCACACTTTTATTTTTTTTTATTTATTTTATTTTTATTTATTTAACTTTTTACATTCATTTTCACAAAATTTTGGGTCCCAAATTTTCTCCCCATTTCTCCCCTCCCCCCACAGCAGTACACTGAACAGTTTAAATTCTGCTATCACCAATCTGCCCTCTCTTCTATCATCCCTCCCTTCCCTTGTCCCCATCTTCTCTTTTGTCCTGTAGGACCAAATAACTTTCTATTCCCCATTACCTGTATTTCTTATTTCTTAGTAGCAAGAACAATACTCGACAGTTGGTCATAAAAGTTTGAGTTCCAACTTCTCCCCATCCCTCCCTCCCCACCCATTCTCTTTGGGAAGGCAGGCAATTCAATATAGGCCATATCTGTGTGGTTTTGCAAATGACTTCCATAATAGTCGTGTTGTGTATATTTCCCTCCCTC